>NC_069456.1:30465801-30631168 GCF_026875155.1 Cherax quadricarinatus | reverse complement strand
ACAAAAAAAAGGGGCTCGGGAGAATATTACAGTCTTTTTTTTGCTTCCAGGGACAAAGTTCTTTTTTTCCACAGACTCCATTTCCTTTTTCCCTCACCAATTCTATGATTAAACCGCATGTTACAAAAAACGCGATTTCTAATAAGCTTAGAGATCTCCAGTGAATACTAGAAAGGCCCGCCCTTCTAGCATTCAGCCTGTTACTGGGTTTTCGTAACAAGTAGTCATTTATCCTGGTCCAATTACCCATTAGAATTCAATAATAATTATTGTGCTTCAAGATTGCAATTGGTAGGTTACAAAATAAAAGAATTTAAAAATTTAATAAGTTTATTAATAACAAAATTGTCTAGGAGTATATTATCAAATTAAATTTATCAAAGTAATCAAAGTAATATAATCACTTCTCTCGTGTACAGAAATTTGTGCTGAAGGCACATGTCACATTTTTATGTCTTAAGTACCGTCTGGTACATAACCCATTTAATAATACATATTTGTATATATAAGTTTGGTGTGCATGGGGTGTAAGTGCTCTAAGTAGTTCGCTATGTCTCAAAACTCGACTAGACTTAACTAGTGACTGAGTCCTCACATTAACTAACTCTTGACCACCTGGCAATCAGAACAGCTTGCTTGAACAATAAAACAACTACTAAGCCCAATAGCAATATAACAAGCAACTGCGACACAAAATTTTTTTTTTTTTTTATTGAAAGCATATCTTGTACAGACATAATATATATATATATATATATATATATATATATATAATATATATATATATTTTAAAATATATATATATATATATATATGGGAAATGGAACAGAATTCTTCCCCCGTAAGCTATGCGTGTTGTAAGAGGCGACTAAAATGCAGGAGCAAGGGGGTAGTAACCCCTTCTCCTGTATATATTACTAAATGGTAAAGGAGAAACTTTTGTTTTTCCTTTTGGGCCACCCCGCCTCGGTGGATCGGCTGGTGTGTTGAAAGAAGAAGAAAGATATATATATTATATATATTATATAATATATATATATATATATATATATATATATATATATAATATATATATATTATAGTATAACACTGTTGAGAACAGTACATACATAAATTATCACACACGCACACGTTGTTGGACACAGGAGAAGAACCGTCACAAAGATCACTATACATCACTGTAACATCACTATACATCACTCAAGCCACCTATCAGTATACATAGAAAAACACATGAAATTATCACAACAACTCATTTTAGGTGTAAGTACAAAAAACATCACACATATATATTAGTGCAAAGAAACGCACATTCCTAATAAAAAAAAAAACCTTTCTTGAGCCCTAGTCATACAGAAGTATCTGTATCCGCCTGAGGTACACAACCCTCCGCCTGAGGTAAAACACACCTCCGCCTGAGGTACACACACCCCTCCGCCTGAGGTACACACACCTCCGCCTGAGGTACACACACCTCCGCCTGAGGTACACATACCTCCGACAAATACACTGGCCCAATTACTAAATTATCATATTGTTGTACACATAAAATTGATATATCATGTAAAGTAAACGTTATCAACAAAATCAAGTTCACAGCACTTGCCCAAGCTTTTGGGGCAAGGCTTATTTTACATAGAGTAATGCAGCATCTTTCCCGTGGAACACGTACGCAAAAGTATAAACCGAAAATCCCGCACCCAAACTGGATCGCATTTTTATTCCAGCTGTCATCACACTTACACCTAACACCTACCAACCTCACTGAACCAACCCTTGTTTACGCCTAAGCCATACGTCCATACCACACACACACACGCACACACGCGCGCACACACACACACAACGCCGCACACCAAAACACACACACACACACACACACACACCCCACACACACACACACACACACACACACACAACGGAAGGAATAGACTCTGAGGTGTCCCTGTTTGCAGATGACGTGAAGTTGATGAGAAGAATTCACTCGATCGAAGACCAGGCAGAACTACAAAGGGATCTGGACAGGCTGCAGCCCTGGTCCAGAAAATTGGCTCCTGGAGTTCAATCCCACCAAGTGCAAGTCCCCGAAGATTGGGGAAGGGCAAGAAGACCGCAGACGGAGTACAGTCCAGGGGCCAGAGACTACAAACCTCACTCAAGGAAAAAAATCTTGGGGGTGAGTATAACACCAGGCACATCTCCTGAAGCGCACATCAAACCAAATAACTGCTTTCAGCATATGGGCGCCTGGCAAACCTCAGAACAGCCCTTCCGACATCTTAAAAAGGAATCATACAGGACCTGTTTCACCGGGAGTACGTTAGGCCCATATTGGAGGGGATGCGGCACCAGTTTGGAACCCACATCTAGCCAAGCACGTAAAGAAACTAGAGAAATGCAAAGGTTTGAAACAAGACTAGCCCCAGAGAAGAGGTATGTCTACGAAAGGGGTTTTAAGGGAAAATAAAACCTGACGCCTGGAGGAGGGAGAGATAGGGGGGACATGTAACGAAACAAAATACTAGAGGAATTGAAAAGGGTGGACAAAGCGGATTTTTCCCAGGATTGGCCCAAGAAACAAGGGGACAAAAATTGGAAGCTGAAGACCAGATGAATCACGGGGATTTAGGAAGTATTTCTTCAGCCACAGAGTACATAAGGGGAATAGTTTGGGAAGGATGTAGGGGGGCGGGATCCTACATAGCTTTAAGAGGTATGAAAAAAATCAGGGCCAGGAGAGTGACCAGTACGATCAGTGAAGAGGGGGGGGCCAGGACCGGGACTCACCCCCCCAACCTCAACTAGGTGAGTACCACTTGGCCCCGGGGCCGGGGCTTTGGGCTGCCCCTGCAACCCCAACTGGCGAGTACCCCCGACGGCGAGCCCCTTGGAACCCCCCATGACATTCCCCAAATTTGCCCAGCTATGAAACCCCCCCCCCTCCCCCCCAAACAAAGCAGTAAGACCCAAATTTAAAACCCTGATAACCCCGGGGAAAGGGTCCCCTCACTGGACCTATATTTCCCCATTTTTGCAAACCTCCCATAGAAAGTGGCCATTTCCCGTTTCCTCGCAAAACCCAACCCCCTTCCCACCATACCCCCGGAACTACACAAAATTCTACCATTAAATATGCCAATGCTCGTTGTGTACTCTCGGCACCCCTCCCACACCCTTTACGAGCGCTCTAAAACACCGGTATGTCCCCCCCCTCCACACTCCTCACTATTCCTACTCATCTAATCCAAAATCCCCCAAACATTCGCTAAATACACTGCATGATACCCGTACCCTCCACCACACACCCCACACCCACTCACCTCCACACTCGTCCACCGTAAAAAACCGCTCCTGATGAAAAGTGCCATGCAAGAAATGGAACAAACCTCCCACACCCGGGGCCCTGAGCTTTGTGAGGGAAAAGTCAATAGATGGAGTAGCAATATATAACAAAGATTCATTCCCGGGCTACTAGTTAAGGTAGGGTAAGTAAGCTCCCGTTTTTCCCGCCTTTTCTCCCCCCCCCCCAAAAAGTGATAGTTAATCCCCGGCGCTTGTTAACGTAGGGTCATGTAGCTCCCACTATCCCTTCCCCTCCCTCTCCCCCCCTCCCCCTCGAAAGGTGACGATGGGGGCTCTGGTCAAACAGTAAACACTCGCTCGCCGCTCCCAACACTACTCTGGATGACAGTGAGGTCACCGTCAATCAACGAGAAGAAAAGGGAAGGACTAACGTCCAGGACTTCCCCATTTTGCATTAAGTAACCTGTGCACCTGTATGAATGGCAGGACGTAACCCCCATCATGCAGCGGTAAAGAACCGCTTTCCTGTCATCGGGATACTACTCACGGCGAAAAATCTGTGAAGAACTAGCCGTGGTGGTCACCAACACCTGCGACCCCCCCCCCCCCCCCCACCCCATCATCAGAAAACGGCTACGATTTCAACAAGCAGTGTCACCAACACCAGACACCCAAGTGTTAAATTAGCCTTGAATTCAGTTATCATTTATATTTTTCCTTTTTCATTTTCTTTAATGTAGGATTAATATTTCATATTTAAGTGTTTTATAGTTTATATTTTCTACATAATAAAGTGTTTATGTTTTTCTATTATTATTTCTTTTTCTATTCACTAATTTTCCTGAGGAGCCAGCCTGGGTAATACTGTCTGAAGTTGTTACAGGGCTGAGTAAGTCCTCACAAGCTTCAACTTACGAAAACGACACCAAATATCTCCCCATCCATACATGGGGTATATTCCTTCCACCGGCACCACCACCCGGCTCCCAATCATCTCGCCAACACCCCCACACGGATCTTGCCAGGCTCCCAGAGGACCATGAGGGTACGCAGCACCACCTCTCATTCCCTCAACTCTGCACCCACATACCACCTCTTCACTCCCACACCCCCCGACTCATACATACTCCCTTCGTAAGTAAACACATTTTACCCAACGCCACAGATGCAATAACCCTAACCCCCCCCTGACGTTCCGGTAGCATTACCACCCCCTCCTCAGCCAATCACACCCGGAACCCCATATAAACTTAAACACCCTCTTCAGGATTCTCGTAATTCCTTGCTCCGTGCCAAACTTTACTATACAGCAACGTGTTTACCACGATGGCCCTCTGCAACAATGTCTAATGGTACGGTTGCAAACTCCCCAATCTATGCTGCACCCATTCCACAATATGCTCGGAGTTCACCTCTCTCGACTGCACTTGATCCTCCATGAACACTATTTCACATATCAAGCTATCCACCAGCCTCCACATCACACCAGCATCCCAATCTCCCTGCCAGTTCCAATTTCCCAGCCTTAATAAACATGATTTCTCCACATTGACCCTCATCCCCGTAGCCTCCCCAAAAGTAGGAATGACCTCTCCCACCCATGGCCTAATTAAGAAGTCTCCGAGCCCTAGGCTATTCAGATTGGTGGGGCCCCTTTGAGTTACGGGTAAGCGAAGCGACCCCTTCCAGCTTGGGGGGGGGGGGTCGGTGTGAGCCTGTTTAAGGTCTAATTAAATACATTCTGGCTATTTAGATTAAATTTAATAGGGAAAGTACATCAAGACAACCAAAACCATTTACCAACAGCCATTATAACTATCTTGTTAAATCATGCATTTTAAAGAGAATAAACTCAAGACAGCATAGTATTACTAGATTAGGCTATTAAAGAGTGACATCATTACCTATTATATTCAGCATAACCACTACAGCACTATTATTCCCTTTAAAATCACTTACCATTATTATCATTGCATCATGCAAAGATATCAAATCATATAAACTCAAGAAAGTACAGAATTGTTTATATTCACAGATACTTCTTAAATAAACTTTTTTCTGGGTTTCATATTGGCAAAATCATCAATTTTATTCTGAAAATCAATATTTTTTGTTAGATCAGACTCACTGGTTTAACAAGCAAGGTTACACAATTTGTCTTGGCTCATTGTTGAGCGGAGCTGGTTTTTCACTCTTTTCAAAACAGAAAATGAACGTTCTCCTTCACAGTTAGTAGCTAGAAGTGTTAGGTAAAGGCGATACACTATGTCAACATTAGGGAAGGTTTTTGAGATACCTGCATTTCTTAAATGTTTCAAAGCAGCTGAGAGCGCACATTTTTCAGGTGGAGCTTTAATCTGATTCATATACCCAGAAAAATGAACTATTTCAACAAATGTGTCCTGAACATCAGCTGAAAGGTGTTGCTGCAACTTTAATGCAGCTTCTCTCAATTCTGCATCTGGCATAGTAGTAATTTTGAACAGAAATCCAAACTTGTCATTGAGATTCTGGTAGATTTCTTTTCTTCTCACCAATTCTGTAATCAGTGAATCCAGAATGACGAAGTATGTAGCTGTCTTACATTTCTGCTTTGGTAGCAACACAATTTCATTGTCTGGCTCTTCAAAAATGCGTTTCCTCTTCCTTGACCGCTGAAGATCAGCCCGGGAACTGTTTCTTTTACCAGCAGTTTAGCTTTTCTTAAACATTTCAAAACTTCATCATTGCGAAGTGAGCTTACAAATTCCACTAAGCCTGCATAGAGGTTAGCATAAGTAGCCATTTCAATTTCAATTTTCTGAAGTGTCTTGTTCGTGGCATTTAACCGTTCCAGTATACAGTCCCAAAGCACACAGAGTAAGCCAATTCAAAATCTTCCAATTTTGATGCTAAGGGTGGCTGCTTCGCTTCTTGTAGTTGCTGTTTGGTCTTCATCCTCTGCTATTTGGATCAAAGCAGAACGTATTTCAGCAAAGCTGTCTTTCAAAGCATGTGTTGCATCATGCTGCGCTGACCACCTTGTTGTTGATAATGATTTGATGACATCTCCATGAATGGTTGACTTGAGTATACTCCACCGATGCGTTGAAGCAGAGATAAAATTAAAGAGTGCTTGTAAAAGTCCAAAAAATGAAACTGCAGCGACACAACACTCCGCAGCACATGACCCAACAAGATTAAGAGAATGTGCTGAGCAGGGCACATATTCAGCAAGTGGGTTGATTTGCTTGATACGGGCTTGCAATCCATTATATTTACCAGACATGTTACTTGCATTGTCGTAGCTCTGGCCACGGCAATCCATAATAAGGGAGATCATGTTCAAGCAGAGTATCCAGTACTACATTCATCATTGCTTCTCCATCATTGCCTGAAAGAGGAATGAATTTTATAAAGCGCTCTACAGGCTTACCACTGGAGTCGACAAAGCGAACAATGAATGTCAATTGATCTGTATGTGAAATATCTGGTGTTGAATCTACACATTGCTGGCGCTTTCGACCGGGTGTGGCACCAGGGCCTCTTAGCAAAACTTCAAGCACTGGGAATTGCAGGCTCTACGCTATGTCTCCTCAGTGACTACCTTCATGGTAGATCTCTAAGTGTAGTTCTCAATGGAACGGAATCAGCAAGACATCCTATTGGGGCAAGTGTTCCACAAGGAAGCGTGCTGGGTCCATTGTTATGGAATGTCTACTTCAACGACCTTCTTCATCTCATCCCAGAATCACATGCATATGCAGACGACTGTACACTGACATTCACTTATCCAAGAGAAGAAATGCCAGCTGCTCTAAGCTACATCAATCACCAGCTGAGAGCTATATCAGCTTGGGGAAATAGATGGCAAGTAACATTTGCACCTGAGAAAACGCAAATGATGATCGTCTCTAGGCACCATGATGGTAATGCTGGTGCAGTAGTAAGGATGAATGGGAGGATGTTGGCACCTGGAGAAGAAGTTGATATCCTTGGGGTGAAATTTGACTCCAAGCTAACCATGAAGAACCATGTTGTAAATCTTGCAAACAAGGCAGCCAGGAAGCTTACAGCACTTCGCCGTATCTCCCATCTGCTTGACAGTAGGGGTTGCAAGATCCTGTACGAGGCACAAGTACGCTCACACCTTGAGTATGCTCCACTTTCTTGGTTTGCCTGCCCCCCCCCCCCTCTCATCTGCGACTGCTTGACAGAGTCGAGAACAGAGCAAGACGTCTCATCTCTCGCCTGGACCCATCCTGGATAGATCTGTCATTTCAGCAGAGCCTTCAACATAGGAGGGATGTGGGTGGCCTTACTGTTATGTACAAGGCCAATATTGTCAAAATACCACACTTGGATCCACTTCGAGGACAGCGTGAAACAAGCTTTTATGTCACAAGACGGGCAGAAAGCAGCAACTTCACTCTGGCTGTACACTTCTCCAGAACATCACTCCATCTGAGATCATACATACCCAGGATGACTCGAGTATGGAACACATTTGTACAGCATAATGATGTCAACGAGATAAAGTCAGTTGATCAAATGAAAATGCTGGCCCACAGATGGCTCCAACTTCATCCTGTTTCCTACTTGTATGTCTCATAACAATAAAAATGCTTTCAAATGAGCTGATGTAGGTAACAGCTCTTAGCTTGCCAATAAAGTTAGGAATCCTTAACCTGTAAATAGCTGTCAATAAAGCTAGGGATCCTTAACCTTGTCAAACCCTGTGTAAAAAAAAAAAAAAAAAAAAAAAAAAGTATTTTGCAGTTTCCACAGCTGCTATGATGTTATTGAGGACCTTCTTAGTCATCAGTTCAATAAATTCATTGCATATAGTAGATGACATGCAAGATACAGTGCCTCTTCCTGCATTCCCAAGGCGTGACACATGATTTGCTAAGAATGGATCGAATTGTGCTAACAGTTCTATGATCCCTAGGAAATTGCCATTGTTTTCCGAACCAAAAACCTCATTTTCTCCACAGAAAGCAAGTCCTCTTAGAGCTAAGAATTTTACAACAGCAACAACTCTTTCTAGAACTTTTCTCCAATAAGTGCGCTCTTTTTCAACTTGATTTTCCAAATGAGAATCCAATA
The DNA here is from genome assembly GCF_026875155.1 of Cherax quadricarinatus. Taxonomy (NCBI): domain Eukaryota; kingdom Metazoa; phylum Arthropoda; class Malacostraca; order Decapoda; family Parastacidae; genus Cherax; species Cherax quadricarinatus. The sequence goes on along the minus strand of NC_069456.1, from coordinate 30,622,777 downwards.
AGCCTTTTTTCTGTGAACGAAATACACTGGCTAAAATGCAGCTCCTGTGAGTGGTGCTTCCTGTATGATCTGACGTATCTGCAGATTCAACTGTACTGGTAACATCAGAAACTGTTTTCGTGAGCATGTCTGTTATCTTTCTGCAGCTTCCTACATCTTTCTTTTTCTGTTCTTCTTCTTGAATTTTCTTCTTTCTTTCCTGTGACCCACTCGCATAAGAACGTCCAACATCACGTTCACGAGATGCCATAATGAGGATGTATCACTGCCTCTAATCGTGCAAATACAAATTTTTCATTATCAATTATTTTAATTATTAAATTTTTTTTCTGTCAATTGGGGGGATATGGCCCTTGTAGCCCCCTTTCCTCTGGCTGCGCATCTAAAAATTCAAAACGTTACCAGAAAGGAGTCATATACAGAACTTTTACCATAGATTAGGTTAGTGATTTAAGCTACGAATATTTTACTAATTCATCCTCCTTGATCTCCAATTTACTTAAACAGAAATCATACCAAGTACAAGAACAATGCACAATGGTATTTATATTACCATTTTCATAACTAAACTAATCATTATGTTTTGCATGATATATGGCCTACCACCATAGATAAGGACATGAGAATTAAAGAATGCAGGGACAATTTTCAGTTTCACCCAACCAACGATTTTCTGATGTGGCTTGTGTTTCTGGGGAAATGTGTAGTAAATTAACTGATGTTCTACATCACTTCCATCGCAACTTGAAAACTAAGCATTTGCGACGGAAGTGATGTAGAACATCAATCAATTGAGATCTGTTATTGAAATGATAAAGACTTAGACAGGACAAAGTGCTTTTAAAACCTACAAACGGAAGTCAATTTGCGTTTTTAGGTTTTTCTTTATAGTATTTTTACCAAAAATGCGTCTTTACTGGTCAAGTAACCCTATCAGGTACCTCCCTTAACATTTAGAGGCGAAAACAAACATTTATCCATACACATCAATGTCTATCAACAACACTTCAGTTAATTTGTCACAGTACAAGTCTAGATAACGTGTAATTACTACAGAAAATTGGAGAGGAATCTCCCATACCCACCCATTAGCGGGAAAACACAGCTGTTCTGATGTAAACAAAGGCGTGTTGAGTGTTGCCATCTATGGTTAGGTTTATTTATTTTTATTGTATTTTATTTCATTATTTATTTTTGTTTTGATTAATTTTTAAAAATCAATTTTACTCTCCAAACACTTGAACTTTTTAGGTAGGGACCCCTTTGCACTTGCACCATGTGCGCAGTCTTGGATGAGCCCCTGAACCCCTTGGACCGCGGGGCCCCCAAATGCGCGGGGCCCTAGGCAAATGCCTAGTTTGCCTTTGCCTATGCGGTAATCTGGCCCTGCTCCCACCCATCTCAAGCTCTTTCCCTCCCGCATGAGTACTGTCGTGTCGTCGATGTATCCTACAATCCCCAGCCCACACACCACCTCCCCTGTCCCCACCCACCCCCCACAGATACGTGCCTCAATGAGTCTGTAAAATGGGTCCTGAACATAGGCAAACAGGATTTGAGAAAGTGGACATCCTTGCCTGAGGCCCTGCCCCATACATACCGCTTCCCCTATGCGACCATTGATTTGCACACGCACCTGCGCCCCTTGATCCAATGTCTCCACCCACTCCACAACTTCCTCCCCAAATCCCTGCTTTAGAAGGATCTGCCACAATGCCTCCCATTCCACATGGTCATATGCTCCCTGCCAATCCAAAGAAAGTAAGCCTCCCCTTTCCCCCCAAACCCTCCACAAACCCCTTAAGACGTCCGTGGCCCTTGACCATAGATCTACTAGGCAACCCGCATTGCCCAACCGATACCACACGCCCCACGACACATTTCAGGCGATTTCCCAGTATTTTTGCAAACAATTTATAATTCACACATAGTAAAGATATCACCTGATAATCCTTAAGGGTATTCTGGACCTCTCCCTTCAGGACCAGAACAATTGCCGCTGTGGCTTGTTGCTCCCCAACAACCCCTTCTCCTTCATGATATTCATTAACTCCACCAGGAATCCGCGCATTAACGTCCAATTCTGCAGGCAAAATTCACAGGGCAATCCATCTATCCCCAGAGCCTTTCTTGTATGCATACTCACCAATGCCCGCCAAACCTCGCCCTCATCTATCTCCCCACCTAGTGCTACTCGATCACTATGCCCCAATGAACATGGCACTAGCTTGCAGATGCTACACAAAGTCTCGCCTCCCACTCCACAACTCCCCAAATACTGCTCATACCATGCATCTGCATAACCACTCATCCCCTCTGTGGTCTGCAACACTTGCCCCTCACGATAATTCCCCACTTCAGAGTGGACACCTAACCTATCAACCTGAGTGGCTTTCCGACGGTGCTGCTGACCCCGTAAAACACACGCTGACGGTCAATCGCCCCACAACACCTCCTCAACATCCCCTGCACACGCACCACATTAAAACGTTCATTTTGCAGCTCACAGATCCTTCCCTTCAACGTTTCTATCTTCTCCACAGGATATACTCCCCCGTGTCTACCTCTTCCATAGCAATCCCTCAACCTACCCTCTAGGTACTGAAAGAGCCCATACGATTTTTGCTTTATGCGTTTCCCCTCCCTCGCATAAAACTGATGTATTCGCCCCTTAGCCACCCCATCCCACCACCCCAGCAAATCCTCTACAACCCGCCTTTCCTCACTGAGCTCAGCCCACAATGTCTTGAATCCTCCCTGCCCCTCATCACCCAAGATCCTTGTATTTAGTTTCCAATAGCTCCTACACCTCCTGGATAGCCCATCCCATCCCAGGTCGACCACAACCGCCCTATTATCAGAATATTCCACCTCCGCCATACGCAAGGACTCCACTCTTACCTGCTTTGTGATGTACACCCGATCTAGCCTCGCCGCATATCCATGCCTAACAAAAGTGTGCTCCACCGCAAGTGTGCTCCATGCAGCTCAAAGTCTGCCCTGCGAATAACACAATTCCAATCCCACCCATGATAGCAAGAGGTGGTAAAGAACAGAAATAATAAACGAGCTCATCCCTAACGAAATCTGCTTTCAGACGTGCATCACTCTCCATGGGCGCATACACACACACTAATGCCACTCGCTCGCCCACCCACCATCCATTCATACACCATACACCCCTCACCCCCCCCTTCACTTCTACTAACCACAAATGGGCTCGCCTCCCGGAGTAGGACTCCCACCCCTCCTTTCAAGCATCCCGTCTGCATCACAAAAACCCTATATCCATCCACCTCCAATACACGCCCCATCTTGATATTGTGCTCTTGCACAAATACAACGTCTACTCTATGCTGGCACAAGAAACTTGCAAACCACACACACTTCATATCCTGACACAAACCATTAATGTTAACTGTCATACACCTTAGGCCAGCAGTGGTTTCTTCTCCCTGTGCTTGGACACCTACTTCACAGCACCACCATGTCCTTTCGGACTTCCTTTACACACGTCTCTACTGACAGCCCTAACCCCTCCCCGGTCCAGCTCCGGGTCCAAAGTCCCCGAGGGACCACCACCATCTTCTTCCACCACCACTACCTCGCGGGTCCTCTGTGCTGGAGTCAGGACATCATGCGAATCCGATGTCACAGCCTCACGCTTGCGTGTGACTCCACCCACTTCCATCTCCACCTCCTGTGATACCTCACGGTGAACCTTCACCTCCACCACATGTCCAACCTTCCTGCCATCTGGGAACATTGCCCCGTGAGACACCAGCAAGTCAGTGGGCTCATTTTGCTGCCCAGTCGGGTCTGCAGCATTCCTCACATCAGCCTTCGTCGCCGACTCGCCCTCCCCATCTAACTGGGGAAACAGCGAGGTGAGCACCATCTCTAGAACCTCATCAATGGCTTCCTCCACCACCATCAGGCAAAATGGGTCCCACAGGGCCCCCAGCCACAGGGGCCGTCAGGTCTGCACCCGCCACTGCCTCTGCTCACTCCACCTCCTCACTCCACAGATAACCAGGCCCACGTCATTCCTGAAGCTCCAGAGCACGTCCAACTTGCCCAGATTCCACTGCGGCAATACATTCTAGACCATGAAGTCGAGCCTGTCGTTCACAATATGCAGCAATGTGACCAAAACCACCAGAACGTGTGCAGGTCCTGCGTTGCCCAGCATAGGACACCATGAGCTGAGTCCTGAAGGCCTCCAACATAGGACGGTATGGGGTGCTGTATCATTTTTAGCGAGAACGTGCCCTCCGAGAATCCAACATATGCACCTTCTACCCACTTGCTGGGCTGTGCCAGGTAAACGGTCCCGTAGTCCTTAAAAACATTGCATATGTCTGTTTCATCTGCCTCAAACGGTACATTTCGCACTCTAACCCATGTATAATGCCTGAAGACGTCATGAAGGCGGACACTCACCATAGAATTGACGTCCACTCACATATCCTGGTATTTCTCTACCAGCCTCTCATAAATGCCGGTGTTCAACAAATTGACAAACACCCTGTATGCACCATTAAGTGCTGCACCATATAATTCTGCATCCTGTATACCATACATATCCTGGATGATTAATGACAACAGCATGGGAGCAGCTTGTGGCAAAATCATCCCATGAACCAGTTCAATGGCCACAGTATTTACCCTCTTCCTCACACCCTGCGCCATATTGGAAAAAAAAACAGGAAGTCTTCCAATTGCCGAGAGAGGGCAGCAGGCACACGTCTGCTCACACCAACAGACGAGCAGAGAAAAATCTGTGACACAGAGTCAGTATCAAGGAGATAATATAACGACACTAAGTAGGGACCATCAGCAGATCCTCCACAAAAGTCACAAAACTCCCATACTACTAAATCTAAGTTCGGCATAAGAAAATCCCCGACTGTGACAGTACACAGATACCAGTACAAATTAAGTCAGAAGCTACAGCTCAGGACGTGAGTTGCTCAGAGTGTCTATGTAACACACAACCTCAGTACAACGTCGAAAATCACTAAGTCTAGACAATGTTCTGTGAACAGAATTCTACAGAACCACAAGAAAGCGACAGAGATGATCTTCCAACAAGGGCCAATAAGGGAGAGTTAGGCACGTCTTGTCAGGAATACGTCCAACCACCGAGAGTAGCCCAGACTGACTACTCCAGGCAAGGTGTGAACACCCCCCTCGATCACGTGATTCCTCTGTGGACCGAGGAGCCGGCAAAGTAACAAGCCACGAGTGATAATTACAGTAGTCAGACAATCAAAACGAACTATGAGCACTGAATAATATATATATGTTACATCCTACCTAATAAAAGTAACTAAGTCAAATAATAATATAAAGCAATATTTTTACGATTTAGCTATTATCGCAAATATAAGCAATATAAAATTATATGAAAAGGTAATATACATTATATACATTGTGACCCATTCAGGGGTCGCAATACCGCATCTTTCATAGATCCATCTGCTGACATGTCCACTCCTAAATATCTGGATACATTCACCTCCTCCATACTCTCCCTCCAATCTGGTATCCAATCTTTCATCACCTATTTTTTTTAATCCTCATCACTTTACTCTTACCTATATTAACTTTTAATTTTCTTCTTATACATACCCTACAATACTCATAAACCAACCTTTGCAACTTCTCTTCAGAATCTCCCAAAAGCACAGTGTCATCAGCAAAGAGCATCTGTGACAACTCACATTTTGTGTTAGATTCTGTATCTTTTAACCCACACTTCTTGCCAACTCCTGAGCAATCACTTCTCTTACAACCCTATCTATAAATATATTGAACCATAGTGACATCACACATCCTTGTTTAAGGCCTACTTTTACTGAGAAATAATCTCCCTCTTTCCTACATACCCCACACCCGCCACTCACTATCCTCGTAAAAACTGTTCACTGCTTTCAGTAACCTAGTTCCTATTCCATACATTTGCAACATCTACCACATTACCCCCCTCTCCACCCTGTCATACACCTTTTCCAAATCCATAAATGCCACAGCATTCTCTTTACCCTTATCTAAATAATGTTCACCTACTTGTTTCACTGTAAACACTTAATCTATACCCACCTATCTTTCCTAAAACCTCTTCGTTCGTCTGCTATCCTACTCTCCGTTTTACTCATATCTCTTTCAATAATAACTCTACCATGTGTACGAATGGTATATAATACCGACAAGATGAAATTAAGACACATGTGCAACATCTGGGTATCTTTATTGTAGACGTTTCGCCATCCAGTGGCTTTATCAATACAAATTCTAGGACATAACTTGAAGACAGTAGAACTATGTACAGAAGATGAGGTAATCAGTCCCTCAACCTAGGAGTAGGTGCGAAGAGCACCATAGTCATGGAGATTCTGAAGCAGAAGAAAGGATCCTGGTGCTTATATAGTAACGTCAGGTGTAGCAGACGAGGGCATATTCACTGGTAGGCGGGATTCCCCAGTGGAAGTAGGTCCTTCCCAAAGAGATGGGTTAGTTGTAGTAGTAGTTGTCGTAGTCGTGAAGGTTATGTACATGTCCTCAGAGTTCTACTGTCTTCAAGTTATGTCCTAGAATTTGTATTGATAAAGCCACTGGATGGCGAAACGTCTACAATAAAGATACCCAGATGTTGCACATGTGTCTTAATCTCAATAACTCTACCATACACTTTACCAGGTACACTTAACAGACTTATTCCCCTTTAATTTTTACAATCTTTTTTGTCCCTTTTGCCTTTATACAAAGGAACTAGGCATGCTCTCTGCCAATCCCTAGGTACCTTACCCTCTTCCATACATTTAATTAAATAATAGCACCAACCACTCCTAAACTATATCCCCACCTGCTTTTAACATTTCTATCTTAAACCCATCAATCCCAACTGCCTTACCCCCTTTCATTTTACCTACTGCCTCGCGAACTTCCCCCACACTCACAACTGGCTCTTCTTAATTCGTATAAGATATCCCTCTTTGCCCTATACACGAAATCACAGATTCCTTATCTTTATCACCATTTAACAATTACTCAGAATATTTCCTCCGCCTTCTCGATACCTCTAACTCTCCATTTAATAACTCTCCTCTCCTACTTTTAACTATTATATCCATTCGTTCCCTAGGTTTCCTCATCTTATTAATATCATTCCAAAACTTTTTCTTGTTTTCAACAAAATTTATTGATAACATCTCATCCACTCTCTCATTTGCTCTCTTTTTACATTTCTTCACGACTCTCTTAACCTCTCTTTCTCTCCATATACTCCTCCCTCCTTGCATCACTTCTACTTTGCAAAAAGCTCTCATATGTTAACTTTTTCCTCCCTTACATCATCATTCCACCAATCGCTCTTCTTCCCTTCTGCACCCACTTTCCTGTAACTACAAACTGGTACTGAACACTAACACTTCATTCTTAAACGTACCCCATACATATTCGACCCTACTGGGCTATACTCACACTAGCCCATCTATCCTCCAATAATTGTTAATATCTTACCCTAATTGCCTCCTCCTCTAGTTTATAAACCTTCACGTTTCTCTTACTTGCTCCTTAGATTTTCCTTATATCCCATCTACCTTTTACTCTCACTGTAGCTACAACTAAAAAGTGATCTGATATATCTGTGGCCCCTTTATAAACATGTACATCCTGTAGTCCAACAAACTACTGTCATTATGCCCTACATCATATCTTGTATACTTATTTATTGTCTTTTTTTTTAAATATGTGTTACCTATACCTAAACCCCTTTCTATACAAATTTCAATCAAAGGGCTCCCATTATCATTTACACCTGGCACCCCAAACGTACCTACCACACCCTCTCCAGATGTTTCACCTACTTTAGCATTTAGGTCTCCTACCACAATTACTCTCTCACTTGGTTCAAAAGTTCCTACACACTCGTGTGTTAGTCCAGTTCTAATGCTATATTTAGAGACATTGAACAAAGAGGGGCTCCTGTACAGGAGTCGTTCCATAAGTTTGCACGTTCGATACTTGTTTGACATTGAGGCGCCAGACACCAGCAGTGGCTTCAGTCTGTTGCATTTTCTCAGATAATAGAAGACATGATCTAATAGACACTATAAAAATAGGCCTAAATAGAAGAAAAACCGAAGTTAGTGCTTGGGTCCGAGTTAGGGAAAGATAAAGGATGAAATAAAAAAGACAAAATATTTTTGCTGAAAGAGACTGTGAAAGTTAGGCGAGGACGGAAGCGTCCTAATAAATTGCTTTTGTGTTGGCTAAAAGCGGAAGCCTTTCTCTGATGGAAAAAAAAATTGTTAAGCCTTGTCTACAAATACTTGCAAGATGTCTTGGTGATATAAATATTGAAAGAAAAGTAGACGAAATCTCTGTCAAAGCAAACAGTTACAAGACGCAGCAGAGAACGTTCCTATGACGTATCTGAGTAACTGAAAGACCTGGCCTATGCTGGTACTTTCTTTTCTTTAGTTTTGCACGAATCTGCTGACATATGTGATGTAGCCCAGATAAGCATATATATAAGAGGAAATTATAATTTTAACACTTTTCAATAACTGTCTTGTGTTACTTCATGAAAAAAGAGAATCGGACATGCTTGACAAAGTAACTCGTCAGTGTTTGTACTGACGGAGCCACTGGTTGGTGACACGTCTACAATAAAGATACCCAGATGTTGTACACGTGTCTAATTCTTCATCTTGTCAGTACTGTGTACCATTTTTGTACAACAATAAATACCGGTAGAGAACCATTACCACAGGGAAAGAAACTGCCACTGATAGAGAAACATTACCTCCGAGCGAGAAACATTGCTACTAGGAAAAAAATACTATACTACGAAAGAAAACTTGACAGTGAAAAATAAACATTACATGTTGAGAGAAAGATTATTTCTAGGAAACAAATATTACATAAATAAGATCCTGAGGATATCCCTCCTAGAAAGAACTTGAAATAACGGATTAAAAGTGAATAAGTTTAGATTCAGGAAGGATATAGGAAATATTGAAGTATTATCATGGAGGAGCACTAAACCCATAGGATTAGGATATAGGAAAGTATTGGTTGGGAAATATAGTCGATGAGTGGGTTATTTCTCCATGGGGAAGTGGAACAGAATTCTTCCTCCGTATGCCGTGCGTGTCGTAAGAGGCGACTAAAATGCCGGGAGCAAGGGGCTAGTAACCCCTTTTCCTGTATCTATTACTAAATTTAAAAGGAGAAACTTTCGTTTTTCTTTTTGGGCCACCCCACCTCAGTGGGATACGGCCGGTATGTTGAAAGAAATTGAAAGAGTGGTTATTGAACCTAAAACCTTGGGAAGCTTCAAATTTATATTGGATAAATACATGAGTGACAAGGGATGGACTTTAAAGGGACTTGCCCACGAGTTAATGGGGTTATGAAAGCTTATTCCATGGGAAGCATTGAAGATGGGTTGGACAAATATTTTTGTTAGTGGGTTTGGGTTTGAAGAAGACCTGCCTAGTATGATCCAGTAGGCCTCCTGCAGTGGTCCTCCTTTATGTTCTTATTACACCTGTCAAAGACTTTAAAGAGAAACTCTCAACGTGAAAGTGAAGAGAAAAATATTCAGATATATGATTATATATTTCACATGCATATTAAGGACCGAGATAGTGAAGGTGTCTGCCAGCAGTATAGTGATGGTGATAGTGAGGGTGTCAGCCAGCAATCTAGTTGGTAGGCAAAATACATAGGCAACAGTTAAGCAACTTTATTCCGAAACGTTTCGCCTACACAGTAGGCTTCTTCAGTCGAATACAGAAAGTAGGCAGGAACAATAGAGATGTGAAAACGATTTAATCAGTCCATCATTTTCACATCTCTACTGTTCCTGCCTACTTTCTGTATTCGACTGAAGAAGCCTACTGTGTAGGCGAAACGTTTCGGAATAAAGTTGCTTAACTGTTGCCTATGGGTCTTACCTACCAACCTGTCGGTATTGTATACCATTTTGAAGTTCAGCAGTATAGTGATGGTGATAGCGAGGGTGTCAGCCAGCAGTATAGTGACAGTGAGGGCGTCAGCCAGCACTATAGTGACGGTGATAGTGAGGGTGTCAGCCAAAAGTATAGTGATGGTGATAGTGAGGGGTGTCAGCCAGCAATATAGTGTTTGTTAGGTAAGACACACATGCAACAGTTAGGTATCTTTATTTCGAAACGTTTCGCCTACACAGTAGGTTTCTTCAGTCGAGTACAGAAAAGTTGATAGAAGCAGAAGAGACTTGAAGACGATGTAATCAGTCCATCACCCTTAAAGTTTTGAGGTGGTCAGTCCCTCAGTCTGGAGAAGAGTAGGTCACTAGTAGAGGTAAGAAGGCAGATGTTCGGAGGTCAGGTCCCTCTCATCTGCGTTCTTACCTCTACTAGTGACCTACGTCTCACCTCCTGGCGTTATATAAGGCTCCATCCTGTCACTTCAACTCCATATTGTTTCAGACTATGGAACAATACTCTTCTCCAGACTGAGGGACTGACCACCTCAAAACTTTAAGGGTGATGGACTGATTACATCGTCTTCAAGTCTCTTCTGCTTCTATCAACTTTTCTGTACTCGACTGAAGAAACCTACTGTGTAGGCGAAACGTTTCGAAATAAAGATACCTAACTGTTGCATATGTGTCTTACCTAACAACCTGTCGGTATTTTATACCATTTTAATGTTCAATATAGTGTTTGCTGGAGATAATGAGGGGTGTCACCTAGCAGTGTAGTGATAGTGGTGACAGTGAAGGATGGTATAAACCTTGGTAATAAATACCGACAAGCTGGTTTAACAAACACTAGGACATAATTATTAGAAATTCAGCAATCTCACCACTGTTCCTGGCTAAGATACGTTGACGATATAATGGTTTTCTATCCGAGATGTCTCAATAGCCAGGTCCTCCTCAACAAGATCAATGCTGCTGAGAAATCAATAAAGTTTATACTTGAACTCGAAAAAAATGGCAAACTTCCTCTCCTCGACGTTCGTCTCCTGACAGTGACAAACGTATCTTCAGCGTAGAGAAAATCTTCCATCAAGGACGATCTTGATAAATTAGACACATGTGCAACATTTGGGTATCTTTATTGAGGAAACGTTTCGCCACACAGTGGCTTCACCAGTCCTATACGAAGGAGAATGGTGATGAACAGTAGGAGTTTGAGGTAATCAGTCCCTCACCCTGAAATATTTATCTACATGGATGACCTTATACACTTCTACTCACACCTAGACACCCGCACTAAAAGAGGTGTCCTCACTGGCTTCTAGAAAGCTCTTCGCATCTCCAATCCTTGTTTTGTTGAAAAAGAATGTATCTTAACACAAGCATTAGCACGTCGTCAGTTCCTTTCTTCATCCGAGATTGCAGACTCAAGGCGCAAACTATCCTCAACAAACCGCCCATGGATCAGCCATCTAAGCAGTTTATAGTGCTCCTATGTGATGATGTTACCACGAATACTCGCTGGGTACTTGGCAAGAATAACAGAAATGCTTCCACCATAAATACATCATCTATCAAAGACCTCGATACGAAACGCAGCCTCACACCTCTAACTTCCATAACGGGGGTCTACACCATCCCTTCTGGTTTCTGTCCCAAGAAATATGTAGGCGGAACAGGCAGAAATCTTTCGGTCCGTCTGAACGAGCATTGAAACGCCAGTAGCAGAGATGACTAAAGGTACGCCTGTGTCCTCTACAGGGACTCCACGGGGCATTTGATGAATTGGGATGAGGCAAAACTCGTTCTCACCGAACAAGACATTAGACACCGACGGTGTCTAAAAGCCTCGCTAATCGCCGTCACTAATACCATAGAGTGTAACAGTGAAAACTACAAAACTTCTAAAATATCAGCATACATGATACTCAATTTGGCGAAACACCACCTGCCCAGCAACACAGGAGTCACATGATCTAATTGTCTACCCGTCATCCCAATATGGCATTCTTCTGGTCACCATACTTCACTCACACTACACTCTTCTCCTATATACTGTCAATCTCCATGTTGGAAATGATCAAGGTCCCAGGACCGAAACGTTTTCTAAACCATAGTGAGGGGTGTCAGCCAGAAGTATAGTGAAGGTGGTGATAGTGAGGGTGTACTTAGCTCAGTGGTGACCTGTACTAGCTCAGTGGTGACCTGTACTTAGCTCAGTGGTGACCTGTACTTAGCTCAGTGGTGACCTGTACTTAGCTCAGTGGTGACCTGTACTTAGCTCAGTGGTGACCTGTACTTACCTCAGTGGTGACCTGTACTTAGCTCAGTGAGGACGTGTCGAGTGTGCTCTCTGCAGACTGAACCAAGATGCCCTCCATCGAGCAACTTTACCAGCAGCTTAAGGAAGAATTGAGGGTGGCGAAGATGGAGATACGGCGATTGACTGAGGAAAACAAGAGGATTCGTAGTAGTCCTCCTGTTGTGAGTTCTCAGGTCAAGAAGGGAACCTGGACAGTCCCTGGACAACATGGAACGATGTTGACGATCAAGAAGACGAATGGAAAGGCAGAAACGATGAAGAAGAAAGAGATTGCTGTGGAAACTGTTGTGGAAACATCTAATGCATTTTCTGTGCTGCCCGACGAATGAGAGTCGACTACTGGGAACGTCATGACGAACGACACCAAGGTATGAATATTGTTGTTGGGGATAGCAAGGTTAGGTACATGGATAGGGCCTTCTGCTTGAAGGACAGAAGTAGGAGACAGAGGGTTTGCTTTCCTGGGGCTAGGATGGAGGATATTATTAGCCGGCTTGGCAACATCATGAACGGTAATGGGATCAATTCTATTATCTGCCTCAGTGCTGGCGGCAATCATGTAGGCAAGTGTAGAAGTGAGGATTTAGTTAGAGGATTCAGAACAGCAATAGACATAATTAGGAAGAAGGGGGGGCACCCTGTTATATGTGGCATTTTGCCAAGAAGGGGCGTTGGAAATGAATGATTGTCCAGAGCAACTGGTATCAATTGTTGGCTGGATAATCTGTAAGGATAATGCAGTACCATTCATTGACAACTGGGACAACTTCTATGGCCGAAATGACATGTATCCCAGGGATGGGGTTCACTTATCCAGGGCAGGTGTGGGTTTTCTTGCTAGCTCAGTTGAAGGGGTTGTTAGGACTTTAAACTAAGATTAGTTAGAGATATGGGTTTACAAATGATAAATAATGAGTATGGTTATATTGACTTATGCTCTGATATGGAGTAACTCTGGATAATGATAATTTCAGAAATTGTGTAAAAACGAAGGTGAATAGGAAAAATGTGCAGAAGAAAAAACATTTATGGTATTTTATGCTGACAGTCGAAGTGCAAGAAATAAGATTAATGAACCACGTTTGGTAGCATGTGCTGGGAACTTTGATGTCATTGCATTAACTGAAATGTGATATGATTTAAAGAGTCGGGATATGATTGGATAGATGTAATGGGATGGGGGGGAGGAGTTGCATTATATGTTCGAGAAAATATTAATTGTTGCATAAAAACAGGTATAAAAATAGATGGAACAGTAACAGAATCTGTTTGGGTAGAGTTTGTAGGTCAAGAAAAACTAATTCAAGGTGTACTATACCGACCTCCTGGCTTGGATAACGATAGAAGGAGACTTCTTTGGGACGAAATTGTTAAGGCTTCTAGACACAATAACATAGTGATAGGGGATTTTAACTTTAGTCAAACTGACTGGAATTCTTTGACCGGTAATCTGGAGTCCAGTGACTTTAAGGAAACAGTTTATGACCGTTTTCTGAAGCAGTGTGTAAAAGAGCCTAACAGGGGTGATAATTTGCTAGACCTAGTCTTGTCAAATAAGGACACACTTGTAAATAATCTGGAGATCACTGAAGAGCTTGGCACAAGTGATCACAAATCCATCACTTTTAGCATTAACTGGGAATACAAGAATGATGATAATACGGTAAAAATCCCTGATTTTCGTTCTGCCGATTACAATGGACTTAGGGAACACCTGTCAAATGTAGATTGGGGATATCTAGCTAATGATTTTATTGACGATGATCATACTTATGATTACGAAGGGATCTTTATTGATGATTTTTTCTTAATAATGTACACCGTGCTCAGAGTATATACATTCCCCAGAGAGAATTTAGGTTTAATAATAACTATCCCAAATGGGTTAACAGGAGGCTAAAGCTTCTATTAGGAGAGAAAAGGGGAATTTATAGGCTAATCAGAAGAGGAGAGGTTAACCTTACTGACCAATATGCTAAGCTTAACAGAGAAGTAAAAATGGGTATTAGAAGGGCTAAACATGACTATGAAATTAGAGTTGCTAATGAATCAAAGATCAATCCAAAGGGGTTCTTTCAAGTGTATAGGACGAAGGTGAAGGAAAAAGTAGGACCTCTGAAAATTGGGAATGTACAGCTGATGGATAACGAACTGGAAATGTGTTCCATGTATAATGACTATTTTTTGTCAGTTTTTACACAGGAAGACATAACTGAGATTCCAGAAATTAGCAATTATTCAGTTGATGACGAATTCAAACTGACTAATATTACTCTCACGAGGGACTTGGTTATTAGACAGACAGACAAACTGAAGCAAAATAAGTCCCCGGTGCCTGACGAGTTGTTTTTCAGGGTACTTAAGGAATGCAAGATGGAACTTAGTCAGCCATTAATGTGTGTGTTTAATGTATCCATCCTTACTGGTGTTGTGCCAGAGCTGTGGAAGCTGGCTAATGTGGTTCCTATATTCAAATCAGGGGATAAGTTCATTCCTTCAAATTACCGTCCAATAAGCCTGATATCTATAGTGGGCAAGTTACTAGAATCAATTATAGCTGACATTATTAAAAGTCACCTTGAAGAGCATAACTTGATAAATGAATCTCAGCATGGGTTCACGAGAGGTAGTTCCTGCCTGACAGATTTACTGACGTTCTTCAATAGAACATTTGGGGCAGTGGACAATGTATAGCCAAAAGGGCTATACAGCGCTGCAGGGCAGGAACGAAGCGAGGGTATCAGGTAGCAAAAGGGAGACGGACGAGGTTACGGAGAACAGCGAGGCAGTGGATGGTGAAAGGGTAGAGGGCAGAAAGAGATTGAGGTAGAAAGGGCTGAGGAGAGTGCAAAAGGTATTATCATCAGAGTTTGTGGAGTAAATCAGTCGTTGTCAAGAAGTCAATGAGAGAGTCAGGATTAAAGGAGGGTCCATCGGCAAGAAGGGAAGGTAAAGAGAGAGTAGTAGAGCGGAGACGAAGTTGGAGGTAAATTCTGCATGCATGTTAATAGAGAGGGCAGTCTAACAATGTGGCTAATTGATACTGGAACTTGACACTGCTCACTGAGAGGAACAGGGTGCCTCTCCATGAGATACCCATGAGTAAGACGAGTGTGGGCAATGCGAAGGCAGGAGAGAGTAGTCTCCCAACCTCGGCACTGATGACAAGAAGATGGCCAGTAACCTATGCTCGGTTTAACAGAATGAAGTTTGTTACCGAGTAAAGTTGACCAACGTTGTTGCCAACGGGTGTGAAGGTGGGTAACTATTACGGCAAAATAGTCTGGAAATGGAACACCTCTATATGAAATTGGTAGGTCATGTACTGCTGACCGCACAGCAGTGTCTGCCTGTTCATTACCCTGTACGTCAACATGACCAGGGACCCAACAAAAAACAATATCTTTATTCTTGGTAGAGATACGGCATAGCCAAAGTTAGATACGGAGAACTAGAGGTGAGGTGTATCAAATTTCCATATAGCCTGTAGAGCACTAAGGGAGTCTGAGACAACCACAAATGATGACACAGGCACAGATGCGATATGAGTAAGTGCTGCAAGAATGGCATACAATTTAGAAGTAAATATGCTAGCCGAAGATGCTGTCTGGAAACACTGCTGCGAATCCGACGCCATTAGAAGACTTAGAGCCATCTGTGTACACAGCGATGGCATGAGAATGAGAGTGGAAGTGGTCAAGAAAAAGAGCGGGAAGCCACCCTAGGCAGTTGGGCTTTCGAGCAAGGGAGTGAGAAAGAACAGACCCGAACAGCTGGAACTTCCCAGAGGGGTAGGGAAAAGTGAGATGCTACATGAATATATAAAGGTGGTAACTGAAGGAAAGACAAGAGTGAATGTAGGCAGAGAGAGAAGGCATGGAGCAAACAGGGGCGGTGAACAAATAAAGACTGTCTACTAATATCGGTGACCATTCTATAATTGGAAGGATTGCGGAGATTGTGAGAGTGTACATAGTAGCGAAGGCAATGGGCATCACGGCGATCAGACAAGGATGGAACATTCGCTTCTGCATAGAGGTTCTCAACAGGGTAAGAACGAAAAGCACCAAGGCATAAACGTAATCCTTGGTGATGGATAGGGTTAAGGCTAGAGAGAGTAGCAGGAGAGGCCGCTGAATAGATCTGGTCACATAATCGAGTTTCGATAAAATGAGGGCTGAATGGAGGCGAAGCTGAGGAAAGATGAGCAAGGGTTTTAAGAAGGTTTAGCCGGCTGTGGCAAGTTGCCTTCAGAGAAGTAATGTGAGGTTTCCAGGATAATCTACGGTCAAAGAGAAGGCCTAGAAACCTGACTATCACGTTTAGGGATATGGGAGCCATAGAGGTGCAAAGGATAATCAGAGATGACAGAGAGTCTAGTGAAAGTAATTTGGTGAGTTTTGGCACTGGATAATTTAAACCCATGCGTAGTGGCCCAATTGGAAACACGATCGACCGCATGCTGCAGAGAAACTGTAATGAGGTGACAATCAGCGCCTGCACAAGCAATAGCGAAGTCATCAACATAGAGTCATGATCAAATATTGGGTGGAAGAACAGAGGCCAAATCATTTATAGCAAGGAGAAAAAGTTTTGTGCTCAGAACACATCCCTGAAGGGCACCTTCAGCTTGGACGAAGTCAGGGGAGAGCACATTATTGACTCGAACACAGAAATGTCTGTCAGTTAAAAAGTTCTTAAGGAAGGATGGTAGATTGCCTCAGAGGCCTAAGGAGTGGGCATGGGCCAAAATATCATACCTCCAAGTTGTGTCATATGCCTTCTCAAGGTCGAAAAATATGGCAATAACCGATTATTCGCAAAGGCATTACGAATATACGTATCCAAGCGTAGTAAGGGGTCTATGGTAGATCGGTCCTTACGAAAGCCATTTTGAGTAGTGGAGAGACTGTTGTCTCTAAATACCACATTAAACGTCGATTTACCAGACGTTCCATCACTTTGCAAACTGCACTAGTAAGAGCAATGGGACGATAGTGGGAGGCATCATGTTCCGTAGTACCCGGCTTGCAGAAAGGGAGAACAATGGCAGATTTCCACAGCTGGGTAAGAACTCTTTGTGACCAAATAAGATTGAAGAGGTGTAAGAGGACTATAAGGGCTGACTGACTGTTACAAAAAACGCGATTTCTAATAAGCATAGAGATCTCCAGTGAATACTAGAAAGGACTGCCCTTCTAGCATTCAGCCTGTTACTGGGTTTTCGTAACTAGTCAGTATCCTGGTCCAATTATCCATTAGAATTTAATAAGAATTATTAGTGCTTCAGGATTACAACTGGTAGGCTACTAACTAGAGAAATTAAAATTTAATAAATTTATTAATAACAGTCTAGAGGTATAAGATCAAAGTAATAATAATCACTGACACAGTTGGGGATTTTCTTATGCTGAACTTAGATTCAGTAGTATGGGAGTTTTGTGACTTTTGTGGAGGATCTGCAGATGGTCCCTACTTAGTGTCGTAATATTATCTCCTTGTAACTGATTCTGCATCACTTTTGCTTGTTATATTGTTGTTCGGCTTATCAGTCGTTTTATTGTTCAAGCAAGCTGTTCTGATTGCCAGAGAGACTGAGTGAGAGAGAGAGAGACAGAGACAAAGTGTGAGGAGAGAAAATCAGTAGCAAAACACAAGAGGTGCAGTGAATAAAAGTCCACTCTCCCAAGCACCTAGGCAGTGCTCTTCCTTTCACAGGAGGAAGCACACCATTAATAACTGCCTGCGAGATACCAGGTGAAATTTTTGCCGCAACAGAGGACATCAGAAGGACCAGTGTCGTTAGAAAAAGGGAATCTGACAGACAGAATCATCAGTTCCTTAATGTTCTGTTATCAGAACAAACCAGCGGGATTTCTGAATTGGTGAACACACATGTCACCCACTCTGCCCAGTAGATGACATTGTGCTTTATTCAAGATCACAGAGCTATATCCCAGTATCTGTCGAGCTGGTGTCCTACCTGACTCAAAGGCAAGCATCTTACACACCAATCAACTCAAGCTGAACACAGTCAATGAGGAACCAGTCTTTCAGCATCATGTAAGGAAGCCTGCAATGTTTGCCGACCAGTGTTGGAAACATCACGCATAGTTTCGTGAACACTCGATGTCCCGGCATGATCGCTGTTGAGGCATTTTTGGACAAGACTGAGGACAATTTGCTGGCTACACTTTATGAATGAGAAGAGACAGGCAAGGGCAAGGTGTTGGTGCTGCTGTGTGCTTCTCTAAAAGTGTACATGCCCAGTCCATTGATGTTGCCATCCTTGCTCACATACAAATTATGTTCTTCAAGCTATGCATAATCACTAGTACCTCTGTACTAGCAAGTATAATGTACAGACCTCAGTGGCAACATACATACCCCATCAAATTCCTGATGGAAAATGTGAACTCCCTTCTGCTTCAACACAAATGTCAACATATTATAGTTGTTGGTGACCTCTAGCAACATCTTATACAGAGGAACTTTGATGACCTTCATGCAGTGTTTGATATGAGTAACTTTGTTGATTTTCCTACTCATGGAAGGGAAGGTATAGTCACTTGCAAACCCCTTGCAACCCCTTTGTAAACCCCATTTATGCACACTTTCTGCTTTCTGTTCGTGAGCCATAACTCGATCCATGAGAGCACTTTTCCCAAAAGGAAATGAGCTGCCACTTTTTTTTTAACAGTTTCTGGTGTGGACCTTACTAAAATCCAAATAAACAATATAGAATTCTTTATCATCAACAGCCTCAAAAACTTTACCGAAGAAAGCAAAATTAGTAAGGTAGGAACGACCCCTCTTGAATCCATGCTGAGAATCATTAATCAAATTATGCTTATCAAGATGGTTTCTTATATCAGCTATAATTGACTCTAGTAATTTGTCTACAGTTGAGATCAGGCTTATTGGCCGGTTGATGGTAACGACTTGTCCCCAGTTTTAAAAATAGGAATTGCATTGGTCATCTTCCACATATCAGACACTACACCTGTTTGAAGATATTTATTGAATATATTAGTCAATGGTTCACAAAGTTGCATTTTGCACTCCTTAAGAACCCTTGAAAAATGCTCATCAGAGCTAGAGGATTTATTTTGCTTCACTCGATCTACTTGTTTGATGACCATATCGCTAGTGACTATTACATAATTTATCTCCTTCAGGCCTACTATAAAAATTTATTATTGAGATATTGTTAGTGTCCTGTGTGAAAACTGATAGAAAATAATTATTAAAAATCGAGCACATTTCATTCTCCTTGTCAGTGAGATGCCCAGAATTATTTTTAAAGGGACCTATCTTATCTCTAACTTATGTTCTATAAACCTGGAAAAAACATTTCAGGTTAGTTATCGTATCTCTAGCAACTTTAATTTTATAGTCTCATTTTGCTTTTCTTATCCCCTTTTTAAGCTCTCTTAATGTGAATATAATTATTTTTAAGATGACCCCTCACCTCTTTTGATGCGCCTATAAATTCCTTTCATCTGCCCTACAAGATATTTGAGCATATTATTCATCCATTTCGGGTCATTTCTATTTGATCCTATTTCTTTATATGGAATAAATGTTTTTTGGGAAGCATGTATAATGTTTAGAAAGCTGTCATATTGATAGCTCTCTTCGTTACCCCAATCCACAGACAGGAGTTCTCTAAGCTTATTGTAATTTGCTAAGTGAAAATCTGGGACCGTTCCTCTGTAATTTCTAAACTATTAACAAGAGTTTCTTTGTTTGCCAGAACTAAGTCAAGCACATTATATCCCTTGTGGGTTCTGTCACAAACTGATTCAAAAAACAATCCTGAACTACCTTTAAGAAGTAGATAGATTCTAAATTCCCAGTCCAGGAATTCCAGTCAATCTGACTAAAGTTAAAGTCCCCTTGAATTACTCCGTTATCGTGCCTTGTGGCCTTAACAATTTCATTCCAAAGTAGTCTCCCTTGGTCCCTATCTAATTTTGGAGGTCTGTGAAGGCTTACTCAGCCCTGTAACAACTTCAGACAGTATTACCAAGGCTGGCTCCTCCTCAGGAAAATTAGTGAATAGAAAAAGAAATAATAACAGACAAACATAAACACTTTATTATATAGAAAATATAAAATATAAAACACTTAAATATGAAGTATTAATCCTACATTAAAGAAAATGAAAAATGAAAAATATAAATAACTGAATTCAACACTAATTTTAAACTTGGGTGTCTGGTTTGGTGACACTGTGTTGTTGAAATTGTAGCCATTGCTGATGATAGGGGAGGGGGTCGCAGGTGTTGGTTACAACCCACCGGTTCGTTCTTCACAGTATAGCCGTGAGTATATCCCGATGACGGGAAAGCAGGTTCTTTACCACTGCAATGATGAGGGGTTACTTCCTGCAATTTCATACAGGTGCACAGGTAATTAAATCCATAAAGGGGAAGTCTCAGGACATTAGTCCATCTCCATCAGTTCTGCTCGTTGATTGGCAGGTGACCCTCTCTGTCATCCAAGCTGGAAAGATAGACAGGTTACCCACTGCTTAAGAAATCACTCTCCATGATATGTACAATACCCAAAAGATATGGTGATTATTACAACAGTCAACCTAGAGCAAGACTGAAAGGACTAAGTTTATTATTGGTCAAAAGTGAAGCTTTCAACCAATAAATCCACTAGAATACAACGCAGGTATGTACTTACAGTAGTGCTGGGAGCTGTGAGTCTAGTGATTACTGTTTAGACAGGAGTCCCACACGTCACCTTTCAGGGGGGGGGGGAAGAAGGAGGGGAAGGGATAGCGGGAGCTAGACTGACCCTACCTTAACAAGCAGCCGGCAGTCAAACTATCACTTTTGGGGTGGGGGGAAAAAAGGCGGGAATAGCGGGAGCTTGACTTACCCTACCTTAACAAGTAGCCGGCAATGAAACTATTGTTACTATATACTCCCTCTCTACTCCTATCTATTGAACTTTTCCGTCACAAGGTCGGTATATCAAGCCTAAAATCAATTTTTCATGACCCTCTGAAAATTCAATCCAAACATGTTCTGTTGTAGATTCATCGGTACTTTTGCCAACCCAGGTCTTTTCCAGGTGGTGACCCGGCCTTGGCTCCCAGGAATGGGAGTGTCTTTGAAGGGCATGCCAGCTGTGCAGCAGATGGCGATGCGAGGAAGGCTGATGAAACTGCACAGCAGAAGGCAGTGTCGGGAGAGCAGACATTACCGGGTCCAATAGAGCCAGCTTTAGGCAGCGGCCCGAGTGCTGGGGAACTCAACTTCACGGTGATTGGTAGATGGGAAGCATGCTAGTGGAGCCGTTTTGGAGGTGTCTGAATTTCTTCCAGGAGAAGTAGTCACCTTCACTCAGGGTTTTGGTGTTTGCTATACGTTTGCCGACGAATTTAGTGGTGTAAACAAACTCAAATCACAGGTAAACTTAACAGTCCTATCCTGGAGTCGAAGGTGAAGTTCTCTGGCAAGCATTTCGTCATTGTATTGGTCAGTTGTGTAGAACCTGATACCAGGCAAAGCCGCATATTCAGCATCATATCAAGAGCTGAGGCAGCCACAGGAGAGCTGGCAGTGGTGACGTTGAAGGAGTGACTGAGTGAGACGAGGCAGTTGGAAATTGTTCACCAAGTGGTGTTTTAGCTCTCTTGGCCGATGGCTGGGGCAGACTAGACGAGGTCGCTGATTGGTCCATTGGAGTGGTGATGGGAGAAGTCGGTGGTGACCTCTCATTGGTAAGATTTGGAGGAGTCTCGGCAGATGGAGGCGGTGATCGTGGAGCTGTAGAAACATTAACGATAACTGAGGTGGACTTGATTAAGTCTGTAGAAGGTGGAGATTCAGGGAATGTAAAATTAGGCATGCTGTTTAGCCTGAAGAGTTCGTTGATGGTGGAACTGAAGGATCCAAGTACAGCTACATTGTGCACATGGGCGTACTTAACCCTTTGAGGGTCGACAGGCCCTCTCCGAAACTCGTTCTCAGGGTCGCCCAAATTTAAAAAAAAAAAAAATTATTTTCTCTTATGAAAAGATAGAGAATCTTTTCCCGATCATAAAGACACCAAAAGTTTGAAATTTGATAGAAAACTTACGGAATTATGCTCTCGCAAAGTTAGCGGTCTCAGCGATGTTTACGCATCGGCGATTTTGTCCACTTTGAGCCCCATTTTCGGCCAATTTCACTGTACTAGTCGACAAAAAACATGAATATTTCGCTAGAACTCCATTTTTTCTATCGAATGGGTGCAAGAAACCACCCATTTATGAAATTCAACTATCCAGGACAGTGGTCAGAATTTAGCAATTTTGCCAATTTCACACAAATTTCAAAAGATGCCAATTTCCGAATAGGGTCCAGAATAAACAAGAAAGACATTCCTGGCACTAAAATGACATTTCCTCTAGTCATTAGTCACGTCTCAAGGCCCCTCTTTTATTCTTTTGCTTTCCACTTTGAATTTTTATTCTCACAAAAAATATAAGATTTACTGTTATGCAGACTACTGCATTAGTGTAAAAAATGGTATAAATATTATTGGTGTACTTGTGAAAGAATATTAGACTCACCAGTTGACGTGTATTGCACGCTTGGCACGATTTGTTTACTTTTGAAGTTTGGTAAAAATCGAACATTTCTGCTACTTTGAGCT
This sequence comes from Cherax quadricarinatus, assembly GCF_026875155.1. Taxonomy (NCBI): domain Eukaryota; kingdom Metazoa; phylum Arthropoda; class Malacostraca; order Decapoda; family Parastacidae; genus Cherax; species Cherax quadricarinatus. The sequence goes on along the minus strand of NC_069456.1, from coordinate 30,599,816 downwards.
CAATTTCAAGGTACCTTTCATTGTAAAACCAGTCAAAATCATCTCAATTTCTGTAATATGTCTTTGATTCTATAAAATGAGACCAAGAAAACTAGAATACAACAATAAATACCATACGAAAATACACTGCAAAGTCGCTGATTTATTCCAAAAAAATGGTCAAAGTTTTGTTTTTCTCATTATGCACTGTGTGCTGCAGGATTTTTTTTAGACAGTGCACACTGACCACATAGACCCATTCTTTCATATGAAGGCCTACCAGCTTTCTCCCACTAGATTTGAGGCCGCTAGAATTTATGCGTACTAGTACGACCAAAACCCTCAAAGGGTTAATGCAGTAGAGGATTGTGGTGGATTTGCTGGCAGATATCGGTGTTAATGTATTGCTGATGGACGACGCAGTTGGGGTGGCCTTGAGAATTTTGGTGTTGGTGGTGGAGGGTTGAGCAGTAACCTGGAGAATTTTTGTGATATCCGCCTGAAAATGGCGATTGCAGGCAGAGTAGGTGGGAGATAGAGAAGAGGTCTTCGTCTGTGCTCCTTCTTGAGTCTTCTTCACAATGTCACGTCGTGTAGGACATGGTCATTCTTGCAATTTAGGCAGAACTTTTTGTCCTTAAAGGGGCAGTTTTTCGTGTTCTGCATGTAAGAGTAGCAATTCCAGCAGTTTTGGATATGGTGGTACCTTTCTGCTTCAAGATAATTAGAGCATATGTAGTAACAATATGTGGCCAGACCCTTAACCACAGCATCTGTAGCCATGATCACATCAGTCAGTAAAGGTGATTGTTAACATGGATGAAGCAGTAGGGATATTGGTGATGCGCTGCACTTTGACCCAGGAGTTTTGATCTTCAATGGAGCTCTTGAGGCATTTAATAGTTTGAGAGGTAAGAAGTTTGTCAAATTTCTTGAGGAAGACAGTCATCTTGGCCCTGCGAAGGAAAACTTCAATAGATAGTAGTAGTTAAAACATAAATGTATGGTTGTGGTAATTTGCTGGGCAGTCTGCTTGTTAAGGCAGGGTAAGTAGCTCCCGCTATCCCCCCCTCCTATTTTACACCTGGTGGGAGGTGACGTGATCGTCTCCGACCTGTGGGGAATCACCCTGACTGGCATCTCCCAATGCTTCTGTAAATATTCGTTCTGCTCCTGTTATTTTCTTGTTGGGATAGTTTGTCTTAGGTTTTTGACTTAAATTTATTCCAGCCTTGATTTCAATTTTCAGTTAGATCATTTGTTTAATCCTCACCATTTCTTTTAAAGGCCCTACGCCTATCGTGTGAGTGATTTATCGAGTGGTGTGTAACTGTTTTCCATTCTAGCCTTGATCGTCGGCTAGGGTCATCCAGCACATACAGAGATACTTTTAATGGAATATTGATCAAGAGATCAAAGAAACGCCGCTATACCTATCTACCTACACTAGTCTGACCCCCACCTGTAGCTGACCCACCATTCAGCTACACACCATTCTCCCAGTTGTAACTACACCAGCGTTCCTATTGTTTTGACTGGCTACTTACTGTTCTCAACAGCGGGGAAGTGGTCAGAGGATCAGTCCACCTCTCCTCGGCAGAATATATAAGCGTGTTGGGGAAACCGTTGTTTGTTAGTCACAATCAGCTGTGATCACCCCCTCCCCATCATCAACAACGGCATTAAGTTCCAGAATCATTCAAAGCTCCGTGTCCAGAACATCGGCACAACACCATTCTATATCCCACGACATCTGTGTATAAATTGGCTTTGGATCACGAATTATATATATATTTCAATTTTCATTTTTCTTTAAGTAGGATTAATTTCATGTTTAACTGTTTCATATTATTGCTTAAATTATAATAAAATTTTTATCTTATTATGTTATTGTTTTTTTCTAAATTTTCTTTCCATAAGGAGCCAGCCAGCCTTGTCAAATGTTTTCTTAGGGTCTGACAGGGCTGAGTAAACCTTCATAGGCCCTGAGAGCCGGAGAGAACATGAGGGTAAAGCCTGGATCAGAGTGGTGGTGGCTGTGGTAGTGAGCAGCTTTTCAGCCTCACCATCATCGTTGCACATGACAATGAAGGCATCTTGGAGCTTCAGGAAAGTGTTATATTTCACTTGCAAGCAGCCCCTAACGGCCGCTGCAAGTCCAAGTTTTGAGGAATAGTTCACAGATCCACTGCAAGGTTTAATCTTGACACGATTTGAGTACCTCATCGTGAAAAGATCAAGATAATGACAATGAAGGCAAAGGTTCCCTTCCCCAACTGGTATGGTAGGGAGACTAAAACGACGAGAGTAAGAGCTACTGCAACTGCACAAGGCGGGGTCTACATAGCGAATCCACTATCCAGACTCTGTATGTGTTATTTCAGATTTTATACCCATTTTTATGCAACAGTTCAGGCAATCTCGGACATACAGTGCTATCCCACCCCTTTCCATTATTATTATAATAAAAAAGAAGTGCTAAGCCACAAGGGCTATACAGCGCTGCAGGGCAGGAAGGAAGCGAGGGCATCAGGTGGCAAAAGGGAGATGGATGAGTAATAGGTTATGGATAACAGCAGGGCAGTGGATGGTGAAAGGGTAAAGGGCAGCAAGAGACTGAACTAGAAAGGGCTGAGGGGAGTGCGAAAGGTATCATCAGAGTTTGTGGAGTAAATCAGTCGTTGTCAAGAAGTCAATGAGTGAGTCAGGATTAAAGGAGGGTCCATCAGCAAGAAGGGAAGGTAAAGAGAGAGTAGTAGAACGAAGACGACGGAGGTCAATTCTGCGTGCTCGTTGATAGAGAGGGCAGACTAAGAAGAATGTGGCTAATCGATACTGGAACTTGACACTTCTCACAGAGAGGAACAGGGTGCCTCTCCATGAGATACCCATGAGTAAGACGAGTGTGGCCAATGCGAAGACAGGAGAGAGTGGTCTCGCAACCTCGGCACTGATGACAAGAAGACGGCCAGTAACCTACGTTCGGTTTAATAGAATGAAGTTTGTTACCGAGCAGAGTTGACCAACGTTGTTGCCAATGGGTGTGAAGGTGGGTAGCTATTGCAGCAAAAGAGTCCAGAAATGGAACACCTCTATAGAAAATTGGTAGGTCATGTACTGCTGTCCATGCAGCAGTGTCTGCCTGTTCATTGCCCTGTATGTCGACATGACCAGGGACCCAACAAAAAACAATATCTTTATGCTTGGTAGAGATACGGCATAGCCTAAGTTGGATAGGGAGAACTAGGGGGTGAGATGTATCAAATTTTCGTACAGCCCGTAGAGCACTAAGGGAGTCTGAGACTACCACAAATGATGACACAGGCGTAGAGGCAATACGAATAAGTGCTGCAAGAATGGCATACAATTCAGCAGTAAAAATGCTAGCTGAAGATAGTAAATGTCCGGAAACACTACTCTGAATCCGACACCGTCTGAAGACTTAGAGCCATCTGGGTACACAGCGATGGCATGAGAATGAGAGTGGAAGTGATCAAGAAAAAGAAAGCGGGAAGCCACCCTAGGCAGTTGGGCTTTCGAGCAAGGAAGTGAGAAAGAACAGACCCGAACAGCTGGAACTTCCCAGGGGGGTAGGGAAAAAGTGAGATACTTCATGAACATATAAAGGTGTTAATTGAAGGGAAAACAAGAGCGAATGTAGGCGAAGAGAAAAGGGACGGAGCAAACGGGAGTCAAACAAATAAAGAATGTCTACTAATATCGGTGACCATTCAATAAATGGAAGGATTGTGGAGATCGTGAGAGCGTATATAGTAGCAAAGGCAATGGGCATCACGGCGATCAGACAAGGATGGAACATTCGCTTCTGCATAGAGGGTCTCAACAGGGGAAGAGCGAAAAGCACCAAGGCATAAACGTAATGCTTGGTGATGGATGGGGTTAAGGCTAGAGATAGTAGCAGGAGAGGCCGCTGAATAAATCTGGTCACCATAATTGAGTTTCGATAAAACGAGGGCTGAATGTAGGCGAAGGAGAGTTCGACGATCAGCTCCCCAGAAAAGATGAGCAAATGTTTTAAGAAGGTTTAGCCGGCTGTGACAAGTTGCTTTCAGAGAGGTAATGTGAGGTTTCCAGGATAACCTACGGTCAAAGAGAAGGCCTAGAAACCTGGCTGTGTCACGTTCGGGGGTACGAGAGCCATAGAGATACAAAGGATGATCGGAGATGACAGAGCGTCTAGTGAAAGTAATTTGGTGAGCTTTGGTACTGGAAAATTTAAACCCATGCGTGGTGGCCCAAGTGGAAACACGGTCGACCGCATGCTGGAGAGAAACTGCAATGAGATGACAGTCAGCGCCTGCACAAGCAATAGCGAAGTCATCAACTTAGAGTGATGACCAAATATTGGGTGGAAGAACAGAGGCCAAATCATTTATAGCAAGGAGAAAAAGTGTTGTGCTCAGAACACATCCCTGAGGGACACCTTCAGCTTGGACAAAGTCTGGGGAAGGCACATTATTGACTCGAACACGAAAGTGTCTGTCAGTTAAAAAGTTCTTAAGGAAGGATGGTAGATTGCCTCGGAGGCCTAAGGAGTGCGCTTTTGCGAAAATATTATACCTCCAAGTTGTGTCATATGCCTTCTCATGGTCAAAAAATATGGCAATAACTGAGTGATTATTTGCAAAGGCATTACGAACATATGTATCCAAGCGTAGTAAGGGGTCTATGGTAGAACGGCCCTTACGAAAGCCATATTGACTAGCAGAGAGACTGTTGTGTGTCTCTAAATACCACATTAAATGGCGATTTACCAGACGTTCGATCACTTTGCAAACTGCACTAGTAAGAGAGATGTGACGATAGTGGGAGGCATCATGTCCTGTAGTACCCGGCTTGCTGGGGAAGAACTCCTTGTGCCCAAATAAGATAGAAGAGGTGTAAGAGGACTACAAGGGCTGACTGATGTAAATGTTGTAACATACGAATACGAATGTCGTCAGGTCCAGCTGCCGATGATCGGCAAGCTGAGAGTGTTGCCTCCAGTTCATGAAGTGTAAAAGGCACATTATACTGTTCTCCTCTGAGAGAAGAAAAGTCCAAGGGTACTAACTCTCTGGCAGACTTTGAGGAAAGAAACGAGGGGCATAGATGGAGCCCCCGGGAAATACGGACCAGATGGGTGCCAATTTCAATGGCAATGTCAAGAGGGTTTGCTACATCAATACCGGCGACCCGTAGAACAGGAGCCGGTTCAGGAGAGTATTTACCACTCAATTTCCTCACTTTTTTCCAGACTGCACTCATAGAGGAAGCAGAGGTGATAGTGGAAACAGTCTCGCCAGCAAGTGCGTTTAGCATCACGGATGACACGGCGAGCGATCACACGCTTCTGCTTAAAATCAAGAAGTCTCTCATTGGTTCTATTTTATCAGTACCTGCCCCATGCAGTGCATTTCAAATGTACTGCACGAGCACAAGCAGGAGACCACCGAGGCACGCACTTCTGAGAATGCTTGCCTGAGGTTTGGGGTATAGAATGAGAAGCTGCGGTATAAACTGACGTCGAGAAGAGGTGTAGGAGCTCATCAATGGAGGATGAAGAAGGAACCTCACTAAAAGCAGTGAGCTGCGAGTAAAGGTCCCAATTTGCCCGAGCAAATTGCCAGCGAGGGCTATGGAAAGGTGGTGAATATGAAGGAGAAGTAAGAATGATTGGAAAATGATTGCTGTCATGTAAGTCCGGTAGAACAGACCAGGTGAAGTCTAGTGCAGTGGAGGAAGAGCAGACTGATAGATCGATGCAAGAGAGAGTACGAGTATGAGGATCAAAATGGGTGGGAGTACCCGTATTTAAAACATGGAGGGGGTGAGAGGCGAGAAAAGCCTCCAACTGGATGCCACGTGAGTCACAATGAGACCCCTTCCCCCAGAGGAAATGGTGGGCGTTAAAATCACCAAGTAACAGAAGTGGTGGTGGTAAGGATGAAACAAGAAAGGCAAAGTCTGGGATAGAAAATGCTCGAGAAGGAGATATAAAGAACATATTGTAAACCACTTATTCAAGTGGATACGGGCTGCAGTGTAATGCAGCGAGGTATGGAAAAATAGTTGACAGTACGGAATATCATTGCGTAGAAGAAGGGCACTTTCATTAAAGGTCCCATCTGAGAAAGGATCCGAGGAATACAATAAATTATAGCATGAGATAGGTTGGAAAACAGCCGAGTGTAATTTTGGTTCTTGTAAGCAAGCACCAACAGGGGAAAACCTGGAAAGCAACATCTGAAGCTCACCCGGATTACCCCTGGTAACACTAACTACGAAATGGTATGGTATGGTATGGTATGGGGCAGAATGACAGTACCACTACAAGAATTGAGAGAAAGATATTTTTCAATAGTGATAGGAGTAGTATCGATATTCGAAAGGAGAGAAAGATTATGAGCTTGGGTAGCATTCTGGACAGTGATGATGCACGTACTGCTCTTGAGAGCATGAAATGAAATATCTCTACGAACATGACGCAGGAGCGGTTTGCCAATACTATGGTCAGAAAGATAGGCAGAAGAAGTCGGTCTTAAAGTAAAGAATTTAGTCAATTGTGTGGTCTGAAACTGAGCGTGGAGAGGGAGTGCATGACGTGTCGGTCTTTTCCGAGTAGAATGAGAAGGTAATGAAGGAGCATCATCAGGAGATTGATGTTGGCGTTTAGGAGTAGGACCGGAGTTGGTCCAGCGTGAAATGGGCTGGCGATTCGAAAATTGCCGTATCGTAGAGGGAGAGGCCGGAAGCATAGTCAAAGGAGAACGGAGGTCAGACAAATCGAAGGAGTCAGTCGAAACCCCGGTACCTGAAGCGGGTGAGGAAACAGCACCAGCAAGAGGTACAGGGGCATCAGGAGTGTGCAAAGAGTGGTCTAAAAACAAGGCAGGTTCAGAATGGGGTGCAGTATCAAGAAGGGGCCCGGGGGTAGTGGGTTCATGGATTGGGTTCTCCATGGTTAGGTTACTCCTTTGCTTTTTGTTTTTAAGAAAAAAAAAGAAAGAAAAGAAAATAATAAAAAAAAGAATAAAAAAAGGGGGGAGCGGGGAGGAATAGTTCCCAGGAGGAATGAAGGGGCCGGAAATCTCCCTCTGCGCCCAAGAGGACCTCAGCACCGCTAGTAGCACAGACGCAGCATGGAACCTGTGCCATACCCTACCCTTCATGCCAGTAAACCAGCAATCCGGGATAGCAACCTCACATCTGCCGAGCTACCTCGGTAGACAAAAGAGAGGGCGGCCGGATATCCGCCACAAAGCATACCTCCTTCGGCCACCACCCCGGGAATCTGAAAGGTGGCTTCCAGAGATACACCCGTCTCCCGAAAGACACCTAAAGCTACTCCGGGATACCAGAGAGGGATCGGGACATCCCCAGGCGATTCAGATTCCATGGCAAACTACGCCACTGCCAAGAACCTCAATGGAATGGGATGGACCCCAGTATCCTTTCCCCTACCTAGGAACTAGCGTGCCTATGGGGGAAATCCCAAAGGCCAAAAAGAGGAAGGGCAAAAGGGAGGGGTGGGGAGGAGGAGGAGGAGGAAAGGAAAAAGGGGAGGATGGGATAGGGAGGGGGGGATTGGGGGGTAATTAGGTTCGGTCTGAGGAAGGAGACCGACAGGTCTGATTCCTAAGACCAAGAGCCTCTTCACCACCCCTTGAAGAGGCACCCCTTTCCAATACTTCTGTCTACTTGGAACAATCTAAAACCCTGAATGTAACATTCAGCTGGCACATCTGAATTTTTGTATTAAACCACTTCTCAGATACGGTAAATATGTTACTATTAGCCGCATCTGCAACTAATCTCAACTCATCCATCTTATTCCTAGCACTACGAGGATAAGGATAATGCAGTACCATTCATTGACAACTGGGACCACTTCTATGGCCGAAATGACATGTATGCCAGGGATGGGGGTTCACTTATCCAGGGCAGGTGTGGGTTTATTTGCTAGCTCAGTTGAGGGGGTTGTTAGGGCTTTAAACTAGGATTAGAGGTCTGGGTTTAGAAATGAAAAATAATGAGTACGAGCATATTAACTTAGGCTTTGATATTATGAATCTTAATAAGTCATGGAATAATGCTGGGTAATGATAATTTTAGAAATTGTGTAAAAACAAAGATGAATAGGAAAAATATGCATAAGAAAAAACATATGATGGTATATTATGCTAACAGTCGAAGTGCAAGAAATACGATTAATGAACTACGTTTGGTAGCGTGTGCTGGGAACTTTGATGTCATTGCATTAACTGAAACATGGTGTGATTTAAAGAGTCGGGATATGATTTCTGTGTGTAATAATAAAGGGTTTAAGTTGTTCCATGTGGATTGATGTGATGGGAAGGGGAAGAGGAGTTGCATTATATGCTCGAGAAAATATTAACTGTTGCATAAAAACAGGTATAAAAATAGATTGAATAGTAAAAGAATCTGGGTAGAGTTTGAAGGTCAAGAAAAACTAATTCTAGGTGTAATATACCGACCTCCAGGCTTGGATCACAATAGAGGGAGACTTCTTTGGGACGAAATTGTTAGGGCTTCCAGACACAATAACATAGTGATAGTAGGGGATTTTAACTTTAGTCAAATTGACTGGATTTCTTTGACCGGTAATCTGGAGTCCAGTGTCTTTATGGAAACGGTTCAGGACTGTAATAATTTGCTCGGCCTAGTCTTGTCAAACAAGGAAACACTCGTAAATAATCTGGAGATCACTGAAGAGCTTGGCGCAAGTGATCACAAATCCATCACTTTTAGCATTAACTGGGAATACAAGAATAACGATAATACAGTAAAAATCCCTGATTTTCGTTCTGCCGTTTATAGTGGACTTGGGGAACGCCTGTCTAATCTCTATTTTGGTTATCTAGCTAATGATTTTATTGACGATGATCATGCTTATGATTATGAAGGGATCTGCGTTTATGATTTTTTCTTAATAATGTACACCGTGCTCAGAGTATATATATTCCCTTGAGAGAAATTAGGTCTAATGATAACGATTCCAGATGGGTTAACAGGAGGTTAAAGCATCTATTAGGGGAGAAAAGGGGGATTAATAGGCGCATCAGAAGAGGAGAGGTTAACCTTACTGACCAATATGTTCAGCTTAAAAGTAAAGTAAAAAGGGGATTAGAAAGGCTAAATTTGTCTATGAAATTAGAGTTGCTAATGAATCATAGACTGTTACAAAATATGTGATATCTAATAATGTTAGAGATCTCCCATGAATACTAGAAAGGAATGCCCCTCTAGCATCCAGCCTGTTAAAAAACCATACCCCGGCCGGGATTGAACCCGCGGTCAGAGAGTCTCAAAATCGTGTCACTACGATTTCATGATTCATCCAGCCTGTTACTAGGTTTTTGTAACCAGTAGTCAGTATCCTGGTCCAATTATCCATTAGAATTTAGTAAGATTCAACAGTGCTTCAGGATTACAACTGGTAGGCTGCTAACTAAAGAAGTTAACATTTAATAAGTTTATTAATAACAATAAAGTTGTCTAGGCATATAATATCAAAGTAAATTAAAGTAATCAAAATAATCACTTCTCTCGTATATAGTAGTATTGTGCTGAAGGCACATATCACATCTTCATGGCTTTTAAGTACCGACAGGAACATTCTTAGCATTTAATAACATAATACAAATATATACAAGTGTGTGTGTGTGTGTGTGTGTGTGTGTGTGTGTGTGTGTGTGTGTGTGTGTGTGTGTGTGTGCACGCGCGTGTGTGTAAGTGCTTTAAGTAGTTCACTATGTCTCAAGACTCGACTAGACTTAACCAGTGACTGACTAAAAGTCCTCACAAACTAACTTCTTGACCAATCTGGCAATCAGAACAGCTTGCTTGAACAATAAAATGACATAAGCCAAACAGCAATAAAACAAGCAACAGCGACACAGAATCAGGAACAAGGAGATAATATAACGACACTAAGTAGGGACCATCTGCAGATCCTACACAAAAGTCACAAAACTCCCATACTACTGAATCTAAGTACAGCATTAGAAAATCCCCGACTGTGACAGTACACAGATACCAGTACAAATTAGGTCGGAAGCTACAACTCAGGACCTGAGTTACTCAGAGTGTCAATGCAACACACAACCTCAGTACAACATCGAAAATCACTAAGTCTAGGCTATGCTCTGTGAACAGAGTTACATAGAACCAACAACAAGAAAGTGACAGAGACGATCTTCCAACAAGGGACAGAAATGGAGAGCTGGAGAGGCAAGTCTTGTTGGAAGCAATGTCAAACATGTAAACGCAAATGCCACCCAGGCAGATTCTCCCTCCTGGTGAGGTGTGATCACCCCGCTCTGATCACATGGCTCTCCGTGGAATGCTGCTGCTCAGCAACACAAAAGCTGGCAGCAAAATAAGCGGAGTGAAAATTACAGTAGTTAGACAATGCTGTCAGCTACATAGTGCCCTAACTATGAGCACTGAATAATATATAAATGTTACATCCTACCTAATAATATAAGTCAAATAATATAAAGCAATGTATTTATAATTTAGCTAACATCGCAAATATAAGCAATATAAAATTATATGAAAAGGTAATATACATTATATATATTGTGATCCGTTCATTGGTCGCAATACCCCCAAGCCCGACAAACGGTCGCACTAGGAGCTGCGTTAGTGTCTTTCACATTGTTTGTGATAACTCGTCACTTTAATAATAAAAAAAAATCAGTCACTTGTGCCAAGCATTTCTTACATATTACAGTGTCTATTTCACTATAAGTTATGCCCCTCATACTAGGGCAGTACACAGCGTATCCTATCTCTGCATACTCGTGGTTATGTACATCAGTGTAGAGACAGGATTGCGTAGACAAGCATGACATGTTGAGGCTCGATCATAGTAGTGGAGACTGTCTATTAGAACAGCATTCTTGTGCGATAGAAAGGAGAAGGCATTCCACTCTTAAGTAGTGGTAGTGGAATGCGAGTCAGTATGGACATCTGTGTATGAGAAAGCTTGAGTGCCATTTCTATGGGGTGTAGAGAGGGGAGGGGGGTGGCTGTGGCAGGACTGTGTTCCACCACTCAGTAACTAACATCGCCCACACAACACTACACACTCAACACTCAGCTTCTGTCTCCATCCCACGCCAACATATGTCACCACTACTATGAATATATAAATAGAATAATTAGACATGAGTATACATAGCTAACATGGGCTTGACAGATTACGTTACATTACTGAATTTGATGTAGTAAGTAACAAAAGGTATTTTGGCATAAAAATTACATTAATTTAAATGTAACAATGATAATTAAGAACGTAACAGAGTGTCAGCAATTACATTACAATGACTACTGATATGTTGTATACTAATAGAGTATGGCTGGATTCTGAGAGCCCACCTCATGATCCTAGCATTTTTACTCCTCATTGTATTTATGTAGGTGAGTGGATTGTGGTCTAAAAAAATGTTAATTTAAATGGGGAAGTGCTCAAATACACGTCAAGGACACAAGAGCTAGAGCCTCTTTCTCAATAGTGGCATAATTTTTCTGGTGTCGTTCGAGCTTAGATGAACAGTAGCATATAGGATGGAGAATGTCAGTGGATGTTGACTGTTGGAGCAGCACAGCACCCACTGCATAACCACTCGCATCTATATGTAAAAAGAAGAGAAGATTGAAATTAGGACTCCTCAATACAGGAGCAGACGAAAGCAGATGCTTCAACCTTGTAAACGAGTCGGAACAATCCCTAGTCCAGATGAACTGAACTTTGCTACTAGTAAGCTCAGTGAGAGGTGTAAGTGGAGGTGTGCGCGCTGGCTTGCCTGTCACTTGACAGACGTGACAACATCGCACATGACAGCTACTGTTACCTTCATTTTTGGCCAAGTAAAATGTTTTGCCAGTTTACCGAGTGTCTTCTTGACACCCAAATGTCCTCCAATGGGACTATTGTGAGCAAAATCAATGGCTTGTTCATGAAATGTAACTGGTAACACTACGAGATGCTTGACTATGGTGGAAACACTATCAGCTGACAACTTACATGTATTTTTCTCCATCAGTACACCGTTACTATAATAGTTACTATAGTAGTAACAATTATCGAGATCCTTTGCTTCACTCTCAGTAACTGCTATATCTCTCAGTCTTTCCAGTGACTGATCAACAAACTGATCCTTGATTAAATCATCATGAGTTAGAAATTTAATGTCAGTTGTGTTCTGACTAGGTTGATGATAGGGGGGAGTCAGTGTTAATGATCCTGGGCACAAAGCATCACTAAACAACGCATTCAAACCCAAATCATTGTCATCCACTAACTCGACAGGAGACAAGGATGGTTGTTTTATCTTTGACATAGCTCTAGTAATTGCATTGAGAGGAAATAAAATAGGCTTCTCTCTACAAGCTTCAATGGCATAATTATCATCAGTGGTATTATCAATCACAAGTGGTTCCTTACATATACCAGCATGAAGGATATCGTTCCTTATCAACAAGTTCACTGACCTGATGGGAAATACACCACTGGATATACCCACTGAAATATAACCAGTATAATAGCTTGTTTCAATGTAAACTTTGTGCAGACGTACTTTTATAACAGCCCCACCATATGCTTCTAACAATACATCTATCTTGGAATAGGTATCAGGTATGGGCAGCACATCTTCTCTTAATAACGTGAGATAACTGCCATTGTCTCTGAAAGTAATTATCTCAGTCAGATGTGATTCGTCAAGTCCTACTTTGCCTCTTGATAAGTTAGGACTCATCCCTGAATGAATCTTTTCATCAGATACACTTTCTGATGCTAGTCACCTATTCTGAGTAATATTGTCTAAAACAGTGGGATCAGAGGTATTATTAGGATTTTGGTGCCTTTGTTGCATGGAAGAGGATATGACTTGTATGGGGGCACCAGCCGCATGACCGCTTCTCATACCTCTTTCTAACTTATAACAATACTCTCTAGGATGTCTTTTTCTGTTACAATAGGTACATTTGCCTTTCTTCTTCTCGATATCAGACTTCTGTCTTACCACAGATACAAATTCAGGATTGTGAGTTTTCCTGGTAAAGATACGAGAAGTTGCAGTAGCAGGTACATCGCGCCGACACTGATCAGCTGATTTAGGTTGCCAACTTCTAGGACAATTTTTAGTTACCTTGTTTCTCTGTGTTTTAGTAAGTACAAGCTTGTGAGAAATCTCGTAATTGTCTGCTAATGCTGCAGTTTCCAGAATATCCGAGGCAATATGATCGATCAGATATTCTTGTATGTCAGCAGACATACAGTTGTTAAACTCTTCGTAAAGTAACAACTGAACCAGACTGTCATAATTATTGCACTTAGCGAATCTGTACCACCTCTCAAATGCAATATTTTTCTCACGAGCAAACTCTACACAAGTTTGATCTTGTCGTCATTGTAACATACGAAATGCATGTTGATAACTTACAGGTAACAAGTTACATGTCTCTAGAGTAATTTCCTTGACAGTGTCATAACTAATGTACTTGGCAAATGGTAAAGCAGCAGTACAAGTTTGAGCTCTTCCTGTCAAAGCTGTGTTCAACAAGGTAGCCCAGTGTTTATGTGGCCGGTTCATAGCATGTGCCTGGTTCTCAGACACATCAAAATAGGTGTCTAAATCACTCTCAAAAAACTTAGGAACCATTGAGGCGGCTTTCTGCATAATAAACGTGTCCTGTGTTGTACTAACAGGTTTATCAACTTTGTCAGATCTATTTGTCTTCTGAGACGAACCTTTTCTCTCTGGAAATCTTCTTCGTTCAATTTCCTCTGTGCCTCTATTTGTGCAGTCTGCAACATAATGAGGCATTCCATCCTCTCAAATTGTTCCTTAGAGATAGGACCAGTGGGTAATGGAGGAGTACGGAATCTAACTAATGAGTCTGGACGGTCCTTAGGTCGGACGCCTTGTCCAGCCATCCCTAGAGAGTCTAGATCTGGTCTAGGATAAGTAGATACAGGTGTAGCATACAAGGTACTAGTATGAGGCTGAGTCATACTACCAGCTACACTCTGAACTATTGTGTTAGTCAGGCAGGAAGGTGTGAGTGTGAACGGAGTTACACTAGGTTCAGACACTTCTGCCATAGTTGCTCTCTCTTCTACATCATCAAATAGAGCCATACTTCCTAATACACACACTATGCTCTCTGAATCTGAATCATAATCAGACATCTCTGCATGAGCAGGAAATAATATATCTTTAATTAATGCTCTGACAGTTTCTGTGGTGTAATTCCTGTTATACGTCACACCGAGATATTTGGCTACTCGCCAACACGTCTGAAGTTTTAATGTACTCAACTCAGACAAAGTCAGAGTATCAATTAACCATTTCACTTTGACATACATCACAAAAATAAATGCACTACGAGAGTGATTATGGGAAACTATAATCCTCATAGGAATTTTAGTATTAGTTGTCTTAGAGCTAGATCCTCATAAACAGTATTTCCATCTCCTTGGATCAAGAGACTCAGTCAAGTAAATACATCCACCTATTATGTTGTACAAGACTAAACTCAAAGTCTTCAGATTAGGAAAGTACTCAAAGTGTTTGACCATAGAGTTACTAGTGTGTCAAACTGGACAGTTTCTCCAACACCTTGGATCAAAAGCCTCCTGGACAGGCCCCCATTTGTTACAAAAAACGCGATACCTATTAATGTTAGAGATTTCCAGTGAATACTAGAAAAGAATGCACCTCTAGCATCCAGCCTGTTACTAGTCAGTATCCTGGTCCAATTATCCACAAGAATTTAGCAAGATTCAATAGTGCTTCAGGATTACAACTGGTAGGCTGCTAACTAAAGAAATTAAAATTTAATAAGTTTATTAATAACAATAAAGTTATCTAGGCACGTAATATCAAAGAAAATTAATCAAAATAATCACTTCTTTCGTATATAGTAGTATTGTGCTGAAGGCACATATCACATCTTTATGGCTTTTAAGTACCATCTGGTACATTGTTAGCATTGTACATTGTTAGGGGTATTAATGTTGCAGTTTAAAAACTGTAGTATATAGCAACCTTCTGGCAAGACAGTGATGGAGTGAATGATGGTGAAAGTTTTTCTTTTTCGGGCCACCCTGCCTTGGTGGGAATCGGCCAGTGTGTTAATAATAATAATAATCATAATAATAATAATAATAAACATAATACAAATATATACAAGTAAGTTTGTGTAAGTGCTCTAAGTAGTTCGCTATGTCTCAAGACTCGACTAGACTTAACCAGTGACTTACTAAAAGTCCTCACAAACTAACTTCTTGACCACCTGGCAATCAGAACAGCTTGCTTGAACAATAAAACGACTGATAAGCCGAACAGCAATATGACAAACAACAGTGACACAGAATCAGGAACAAGGAGATAAAGTAATGACACTAAGTAGGGACCATCTGCAGATCCTCCACAGAAGTCACAAAACTCCCATACTACTGAATCTAAGTTCAGCATTAGAAAATCCCCGACTGTGACTGCGCACAGATACCAGTACAAATTAGGTCGGAAGCTACAGCTCAGTACCTGGGTTACTCAGAGTGTCAATGCAACACACAACCTCAGTACAATGTCGAAAAATCACTAAGTCTAGGCCATGCTCTGTGAACAGTTACACAGAACCATCAAGAAAGCAACAGAGACGACCTTCCAACAAGGGCCAGCAATGGAGAGCTGGAGAGGCACGTCTTGTTGGAAGCAACATCAAACAGACAAACGCGAATGGCGCCCAGACAGACTACCTCCTGGTGAGGTGTGATCACCCCACCCTGATCATATGACTCTCCGTGGACTGCTGCTGCCCATCAACACAGAAGCTGGCAGCAAAACAAGCGGAGTGAAAATTACAGTAGGAAGACAATGCTGTCAGCTACTTAACACTCTATGAGCATTGAATAATATATAAATGTTACATCCTACCTAATAATATAACTATGTCAAATAATAATATAAAGCAATATATTGACGATTTAGCTAACATCGCAAATATAAGCAATATAAAATTATATGAAAAGTTATTATACATTATATACATTGTGATCCATTCAGGGGTCGCAATATAGACCAATTCAAAGGGTTCTTTCAAATGTAGGACGAAGGTGAAGGAAAAAGTAGGACCTCTGTAAATTGGGAATGGACAGTTGACGGATAATGAACTAGAAATGTGTTCCTTATTTAATGAGTATTTTTTGTCAGCATTTACACAGGAAGACATAAATGAGTTTCCAGAAATTAACAATTTTTCAATACCTGATGAATTCAAATTAACTAATATTACCGTCACGAAGGACATGGTTATCAAACCGATTGACAAACTGAAGCAAAAGAAGCCCCCGGGGCCGGACGAGCTGTTTTCCAGGGTACTTGAGGAATGAATTATGAAACTATTCAGCCATTAACGAGTGTGTTTAATGCGTCCATCCCTACTGGTGATTTGCCAGAGTTGTGGAAGATGGCTAATGTGGTTCCTATATTCAAATCAGGGGATAAGTCCACTCCTTGAAATTACCGTCAAATAAGCTTGACATCTATAGTGGGCAAGTTATTAGAATCAATTGTAGATGACATTATTAGAAGTCACCTTGAAGAGCATAATTTGATTAATGAATTTCAGCATGGGTTCACGAGAGGTCGTTCCTGCCTGACAAATTTACTGACGTTTATTAGAAATTTGAGGCAGTTGACGATGATAAAAAAATATATTTTTTATCTGGATTTTAGTAAAGCCATCGATAGAGTACCTCACAAGAGACTCTTAAGAAAAGTGGCAGCTCATGGTATAGGAGGTAAAGTTCTAGCATGGATAGAGGCATGGCTTACCAATAGCAAGCAGTGTGTTTCCATTAATGGGGTCAAATCTGAATGGGGATTAGTCACTAGTGGCGTTCCACAAGGATCAGTTTTAGGTCCTCTCTTGTTCATAATTTACATTAATGACCTTCATAAAGGGATTACGAGTGACATGAGCAAATTTGCTGATGATACAAATATAGGCTGTATGATTCATTCTGAGGAGGATAGTGATGAACTCCAGGGGGATTTGGACAAATTAATGTCTTGGTCTGAAAAATGGCAGAAGTTCAATGCCGATTAGTGTAAGGTACTAGTCCTAGGTAATAAAAATAACCCTCGAAGCTATAAACTAGGTGAAGTAGAGCTTGATCAAACAGAATGTGAAAAAGACTTTGCAGTCATGGTAAGTAGAAATCTAAAGCTAAGACAGCAGTGCCTTAGTGTGTGCAACAAGGCTAACAGATTACTTGGATTTATCTCAAGAAATATAAGTAACAAATCCAAAAGTTATTTTACAGCTCTAGACATCACTAGTGAGGCCTCATTTAGATTATGCTGCTCAGTTTTGGTCTGCTTGCTGTGTGTGGTTAGGTAAGACATATGCAACAGTTAGGTATCTTTATTATGAAACGTTTCGCCTACACAGTAGGCTTCTTCAGTCGAGTACAGAAAAGTTGATAGAAGCAGAAGATACTTGAAGACGATGTAATCAGTCCATCACCCTTAAAGTTTTGAGGTGGTCAGTCCCTCAGTCTGGAGAAGAGCATTATTCCATAGTATGAAACAATATGGAGATGAAGTGACAGGATGGAGCCTTATATAGCGCCAAGAGGTGAGACGTAGGTCACTAGAAGAGGTAAGAACTCAGATGTTGAGAGGTCAGGCCCCTCTCAAATCCAGCCGCTCTCACTAGTGGAAGTTGTCGAAGTTGATTGCAGGTCTGTACCAAGATACCCTTGTGTTGCAGTGTCTGACAGATTGAACATTAAAATGGTATAAAATACCGACAGGTTGTTAGGTAAGACACATATGCAACAGTTAGGTATCTTTATTATGAAACGTTTCGCCTACACAGTAGGCTTCTTCAGTCGAGTACAGAAAAGTTGATAGTAGCAGAAGATACTTGAAGACGATGTAATCAGTCCATCACCCTTAAAGTTTTGAGGTGGTCAGTCCCTCAGTCTGGAGAAGAGCATTATTCCATAGTATGAAACAATATGGAGATGAAGTGACAGGATGGAGCCTTATATCTCCATATTGTTTTGCTGTATAGTCCTTGTGGCTTAGCGCTTCTTTTTGATTATAATAATAATCCATATTGTTTCATACTATGGAATAATGCTCTTCTCCAGACTGAGGGACTGACCACCTCAAAACTTTAAGGGTGATGGACTGATTACATCGTCTTCAAGTATCTTCTGCTTCTATCAACTTTTCTGTACTCGACTGAAGAAGCCTACTGTGTAGGCGAAACGTTTCATAATAAAGATACCTAACTGTTGCATATGTGTCTTACCTAACAACCTGTCGGTATTTTATACCATTTTAATGTTCAGTCTGCTTGCTACAGGATGGATATAGACTCATTGGAGAACATACAGAGAAGAATGACTAAAATGATTTACTGTTTAAGGAATCTCCCGTATGAAGATAGACTTGAAGTCTTAAATCTCCACTCTCTGGAGAGACGTAGAATGAGGGGAAATATTGCTGAAGTTAGTGGATGACGGGCATAAACAAAGGAGATATTAATAAGGGTGTCGAACCAGGTAAGAACCAGGAATAATGGACTTAAGTTCGATAAATTTATATTTAGAATGGATATAGGTAAGTAATGGTTTTCTAACAGAGTTGTAGATGTGTGGATCAATCTTCCCAGTAGGACAGCTTTAAAAAGAGATTGGACAAATATATGAGTGGGAGGGGCTGGGTTTGATTTGTGTCATTGGGTACGGGAGTTATTTCTTGGGTAGAGGTCATTTTGATAAGGACCTGCCTTGTATGGGCCAGTAAGCCTTCTGCAGTGTTCCTCAATTCTTATGTTCTTATTACTGTGAACCTCACACAAAGGCGGCTTAGACCCGATCCGAAATAACTTCCCAACTTGGTTGCTGAATGATTAAGTTTTTCACACTTTCTTATGGATAATACCAGATTTACTTTGCAATTAAATATATCAACAGAATTTATAAGAAGGCCTGAGCTTACTATCACCTGCAGCTCATAAGACTGCCATCCCCACGAGCCCCTTTGGGGCGGGGCAGATGGCAGATCAGAGGCCTAGCTTCTCCCTACGAGCCCCGTGAGAGCTAAAACAAGGATGTATATAGAGTGCAAGGCTCTGCTTAAATAGGGAAGGTACTGAGACAATACCTACTACAATAAGGAAGGTAGAGCGAGTTTCTGAAGACAACAGGGTGTAGAGTGACACTACCTGAAGAAAACGGGATGCAGAGTGACAGTTCCTGAAGAAAGCGGGATTTGGAATGACAATTCTTATTTCAACAAAAATTAAAAAAAAAAAATGTATCGATACTTGGCTATTTACCTCTGCGCGAGCCCATCATTAATCATTGCTAACAATTTCAGAACATTACTGCAGCTGTAACTAAACCATAGGAACATACATGTTGACTATAAAATCCTATTCCATTGGTACAATCATTATCGACCTCATCCAGAGCTAGTGATCACACTCTCCAGCCATGTTTATGACCGACACTTTATATTCTCATCGTCGCACTTATACATTTTGCTGTTATATTTTATATTATATTTATTAGCAATGGTTAATAAATATTATTCACCCTCCCCTATAATTTCTCCTGCCATAAAATCTCCTTTCTTATTCGCTGTCTTCTTATATGCTGGAAACTGCATTAATATAAAGACAATTTTTTCAGTATTGAAAGATGTTTGTATTGTGGGGGAAATGCCCCATAAATGAATAACGTCAGCGTTTCGGGTATACAAATAATACCATTCAGTTGTGTATGGTGTATAGGTAAAATGCATCAAGGTCAGTGCTTGATCAACAGTGTTGTAATCGTGTTTTTTTCTAGTTTTGTGTTTCTGTAAGAGTAGAGCTATAAAGCATTACTGTGGGCACATTTGGCATAAAACTTGATTTCTTTTATGTTACACGAGTTTCACATATCTGCAGATTAGCAGTTGCGTCCGATTGGAAACAGATAGCTACGTGAGACCTGTGGTCTGGTGGTGGGGGTGTTATGTAAGCACTGCATTATTATAGTTAAATAAAGTGCTAAAAGGACAGGGGTCACGCAGCGCTGCTGGGCAGAAATTACAGCCGAGTTATAAACACCGTAAATCAAGGCAGGACCCTCTGCAAGAAGGGAAGATAGGGTAAGAGTGGTAGGGCAGTGGCGTTGTTGGAGATGAATCCTACAAGCTCGCTGGCAAAGCAGGCAATCCACAAGAAAGTGAAAAACGGAAATAGGGGCCTGAAAAACCTCACAGAGAAATAGGGTGTAGTTCCATGAGACATCCATAGGTAAGGCGGGTATGGCCATTGTGGAGACAGCAGAGCAGTCTCTCCTGAGCACGGCAACGGTGGTAAGAACATGACCACAAACCTAAAAGCGGTTTAATAGAGTGCAGTTTGTTATGGTGCATGTCTGGCAACCATTGTTGACAATGGCCACGATGACGGGCAGAGATGACGGTAAAATAAGGCTTGAACAGAATACCTGCATAGGAGGAGAATCTAGTAATCTAGAGTCCAGTGACTATGGAAACAGTTCAGGACTGTTTTCTGAAGCAGTGTGTAACAGAGCCTACCAGGGGTGATAATTTGCTAGACCTAGTCTTGTCAAATAAGGAAACACTCGTAAATAATCTGGAGATCACTGAAGAGCTTGGCGCAAGTGATCACAAATCCATCAATTTTAGCATTAACTGGGAATACAAGAATAATGATAATACAGTAAAAATCCCTGATTTTCGTTCTGGCAGTTACATTGGACTTAGGGAACACCTGTCAAATCTCGATTAGGGTTATCTAGCTAATGATTTTATTCACGATGATCATACTTATGATGATGAAGGGATCTGAACACCGTGCTCAGAGTATATACATTCCACAGAGAGAAATTAGGTCTAATAATAACTTTCCAAAATGGATTAACAGGAGGGAGAAAAGGAGAATTTATAGGCGCATCAGAAGAGGAGAGGTAAACCTTACTGACCAATATGTTCAGCTTAAAAGAGGAATAAAAAAGGGGATTAGAAAGGCTAAACGTGACTATGAAATTAGAGTTGCTAATGAATCAAAGACTAATCCAAAGGGGTTCTTTCAAGTGTATAGGACGAAGGTGAAAGAAAAAGTAGGACCTCTGAAAATTGGGAATGGACAGCTGATGGATAACGAACTGGAAATGTGTTCCTTATTTAATTACTTTTTTGTCAGTTTTTACACAGGAAGATGTAAATGAGATTCCAGTAATTAATAATTTAGTTCCTGATGAATTTAAATTAACTAATATTACTGTCACGAGGGACATGGTTATTAAACAGATAGACAAACTGAAGCAAAATAAGTCCCCGGGACCTGATGAGTTGTTTTCCAGGGTACTTAAGGAATTCAAGATGGAGCTTAGTCAACCATTAACGAGTGTATTTAATGCGTCCATCCTTACCGGTGTAGTGCCAGAGTTGTGGAAGATGGCTAATGTGGTTCCTATATTCAAATCAGGGGATAAGTCTACTCCTTCAAATTACCGTCCAATAAGCCTGACATCTATAGTGGGCAAGTTATCAGAATTAATTATAGCTGACATTATTATAAGTCACATTGAAGAGCATAACTTGATAAATGAATCTCAGCATGGATTCACGAGATGTCGTTCCTGCCTGACAAATTTACTAACGTTCTTCAATAGAACATTTGAGGCAGTTGACAGTGAAAAGAATATGATATTGTTTATTTGGATTTTAGTAAAGCCTTCGATAGAGTACCTCACAAGAGACTCTTAAGAAAAGTCGCAGCTCATGGTATATGAGGTAAAGTTCTAGCATGGATTGAGGCATGGCTTACCAACAGAAAGCAGAGTTTTACCATAAATGGGGTGAAATCTGAATGAGTGACATGAGTAAATTTGCTGATGATACAAAGATAGGCCGTATAATTCATTCTAGGGAGGACAGCAATGAACTCCATGAGGGTTTGGACAAATTAATGTCTTGGTCTGAAAAGTGGCAGATGAAGTTCAATGTGGATAAGTGTAAGGTACTTGCCCTTGGTAATGAAAATAACCCTCGAAGCTATAATCTAGGTGAAGTAGAGCTTGGTCATACAGAAAGTGAAAAAGACTTGGGAATCATGGTAAGCAGAAATCTAAAGCCAAGACAGCAGTGCCTCAGTGTGTGCAACAAGGCTAACAGAGTATTTGGATTTATCTCAAGAAGTATAAGTAACAGAAGTCCAAAAGTTATTTTACAGCTCTATACATCATTAGTGAGGCCTCATTTAGATTATGCTGCTCAGTATTGGTTCCCATTACTACAAGATGGATATAGACTCATTAGAGAACATACAGAGAAGAATGACTAAAATGATTTACTGTGTAAGGAATCTCCTGTGTGAAGATATACTTAAAGCCTTAAATCTCCACTCTCTGGAGAGACGTAGAATGAGGGGAGATATCATCGAAATGTATAAGTGGATGACGGGCATAAGCAAAGGTGATATTAATAAAGTACTGAGGGTGTCGAACCAGGTAAGAACCAGAAATAATGTATTTAAATTGGATAAATTTAGATTTAGAAAAGACATAGGTAAGTACTGGTTTTCTAACAGAGTTGTAGATGCGTGGAACAATCTTCCCAGTTGGGTGATGGAGGCTAGGACCTTGTGTAGCTTTAAGAGATTGGACAAATATATGAATGGGAAGGGCTGGGTTTGATTGGTGTCAGTGGGTACAGGAGTTATTTCTTGGGTAGCTTTAGGTAGAGGTCATTTTGATAAGGACCTGCCTTGCATGGGCCAGTAGGCCTTCTGCTGTGTTCCTCCATTATGTTCTTATGAAATCAGAAGATTATGTATCGCTGACTGCACAACAGCATTCACCTCTTCAATGCCCTGCACATCAACGTGTTTGTGGACCCAACAGAAAACGGTGACTGTTTTTGCTGCCACATGGCGCAACGATATTTGAATTCGAAGGACCAACGGATGAGGGGAATCAAATTGTTTAATGGCTTGTAAAGCATTGAGGGAATCTGAAATGATTACTAACGTCAAAGGAGACAATATATATATATATGCAAAACAACCACTCTGAAAGAATAGAGAAATTCCAAGCGCTTTCGTGACTACTCACATTATCAAGGAACTATGAAAGTGAAGCATCCAAGGAAGCTATATAAGGGGTCCGGCCAGCACCTCACTATCAGATCCCACAACGGTTAAACACGTGACGCGCGGCGAGCCAACTTGGATAGGTCCTTTGCACAACTCACCCCCAAGCTATTTATTTGTCCAGTGTATTATTAAATTCTTCCCAAATTCTATTAATTATAAATGGATCTAATTTATATAAACCAAAGGAAATATTCATATTATTGTCAAAACTGCTTTTTATGAAACAAGATTCAATTATATTCCTGTCGACCATGGACTTGCTTGATACTACTTTCTCAACTTTTTGAAAATCAATTGGATGGTTAAAATCTCTTACATGAATAAATAGAGCATTGGAATCTTGTCCAGTTCTAATGCTATATTTATGTTGTTTTAATCTTAGTTCGAGATTTTTACCAGTTTGACCGTAATAAACGCAAATTTTACAAGGAATCTTATAGACACATCCATCAGCATTTTTGGGGGAATTCTTTATCAAAAGTTCTTTTACTGTATCAAGATTTTTGAATACAACTTTAATATTAAAAGTCTTAAGAAGAGAAGGCATATCAACCAAGTTTTCATGGTAAGGGAGAACCAACATATTTTTAGTTGAATAAGGCTGGTTGCCCCTTTTTGGATTATAAAAAGTGTTTCTAGCAACTTTAAAAGATTTATCAATTACATTTCTTGGGTATTTTAAATCATTACCTATTTCATAAATTTTGGATATTTCCTCATCTATGAACTCAGGAACTACAAATCGTAAAGCTCTCAAAAACATTGATGCGAAACAGACAGTTTGACCTCTATCTTGATGCGAGGAATAATAGTGAACATAGGAACAGTTATTTGTAGGTCTTTCTGTAATTTTTAAATTTGAATACATTATTACCCCTTAATAATTAAAAACAATCTAGGAAAAGGCCATGAGTTCTTTTCTTTCAAACTCAACGGTAAAGTTTATCAGAATGGGCTAAGCTATTTAATTTTCCAAGGTAAATTGGTGTTATATCTTACATTTTTGGGCAAAAGAACAAAATTCATCAAAATATCTAAACCATTTAGCTCTATTAGGTGGGGGGATTGTGTTAAGCACCCTTGTTTCACAAAATTCCATGTTATAGGTTACTAATAACAGGGTGAAAGAGGAGTTCCCATTGCCTACCAAACTTTGAGTGGGTAAAACTTATCATTAAATACAAATTTTGCATAACAATGCAAAGTTTAATAAGTTAATGATAGTAGGAACTGGAATGGTAAATATAGTTAACGAGTTTTCAGATAGAAACTTATACTCATCTACAGGAACTTTGTAAACAAGGAAGTACATCAAAATAACATGTCTAAATCATTTAAGTCAGTCAAGGAGCTTAATTTAATCAACCAAGTCTATGTTGTTTTTAACATTAAAGTTAGAAATTTTGCCAACAATAGGGCTCAAATATCAACGCCATTTGCGATAATTTATATGAAAATGACCTATGGAGTAAATAATTGGTCTTGATGTATTTCCCTGGTTTGTGTGTTTTTATTAGTCCATAATGTAAGGTAAAGATGGATTAGTGGAAGTAAAATTGTTTGACTAATTCATCTTTGCCTTTCAGTAGAAGTTTTATTGTTTAATTGAAATTGCTGTTAACGGTTTCTAGGGGATTTTTCCTAAGTTTAGAATAGGTTTCAGTATCGTCTAAGAGATTATTTATTTTTTCTTGGTAATCATTTTCTTTCATAATTACTATTGCATTTATTTTGTCTGCTTTAGTAAGGCGCAAATTCACAGAAAACCTACAAATAACTGTTCCTATGTCCACTATTATTCCTCGCATCAAGATAGAGTCAAACTGTCTGTTTTCTCATCAATGTTTTTGAGAGCTTTACGAATTTGTAGTCCTGAGTTCATAGATGAGGAAATATCCAAAATTTATGAAATAGTTAAATGATGTAAATTACCCTATGAATGTATTCTGATAAATCTTTTAAAGTTTGCTAGAAACACTTTTATAATCCAAAAAGGGGCAACCAGCCTTATTCAACTAAAAATATGTTGGTTTCTCCCTTACCATGAAACTGGTTGATATGCCTTCTCTATTCTTAAGTCTTTTAATATTAAAGGTTGTATTCAAAAATCTTGATACAGGAAAAAAACTTTTGATAAGAATTCCCCCCAAATGCTGATGGATGTGTCTATTAAGATTCCTTGTAAAATTTGGCGAAAAAAGTTTATTACGGTCAAACATGGTAAAAATCTCGATACTTAAGATTAAAAACAACATAAATATAGCATTAGAACTTGGACAAAGATTCCAATGCTCTATTTATTCATGTGAGTGATTTTAATCCATCAATTGATTTTCAAAAAGTCAGTTGAGAAAGTAGTATCAAGCAAAGTCCATGGTCGACAGGAATATAATTGAATCTTGTTTCATAAAAAGCAGTTTTGACATTAATATGATTATTTCCTTTGGTTTTATATAAATTAGATCCATTTTTAATTATTAGGAATTTGGGAAGAAATTATAATATTTACACTGGACAAATAAATAGCTTGGGGGGGGTGAGTTATTGTGCAAAGGACCTATCCAAGTTTGGGCTCGCCGCGCGTCACGTGGTATTATACAGTTGTGGGATCTGATAGTGAGGTGAGGACGGACCCCTTATATAGCTTCCTTGGATGCTTCACCTTCATAGTGCCTGATAATGTGAGTTGTCACGATATAAGGCACTTGGAATTTCTATATTCTTTCAGAGTGGTTGTTTTGCATTATTTTTGATATCACCTGTTTACTGTGATTTAGTGCATCTTATATCTTATATATATATATATATATATATATAATATATATATATATATATATAATTATATATATATATATATATATATATATATATATATTTATATATATATATATATTTAATATAATATTTTATTGTAGGTAGTAGGTTGGTAGACAGCAACCACCAGGGCGATGTATACCGTCCTGCCAGATGACTGTGAAACAAAACATGTAAACTGTTTTCATGAGGGTAGGATTGCTGGTTTTCTTTTTCTGTCTCATAAACACGCTAGTTAACAGGGATACTTGCTACTCTACTCTACACCTTTGGTCACACTTCACAGACACGCACATGAATATTATAATATACATACACTAGTTTTTCTCATTATTCTAAATTGCTCTTGTCTTTTTTTATTTCTTTATTGTCAATGGGGAAGTGGAAAAGACTCTTTCCTCCGTAATCATGCGTGTCGTATGAGGCGACTAAAATGCCGGGAGCAATGGGCTAGTAACCCTTTCTCCTGTATACATTTACTAATAAAGAGAAAGAAGAAAACTTTATAAAACTGGGTTGTTTAATGTGCGTGGATGTAGTGCGGATGTACAAGAAACAGATGATTGCTGATGTTATGAATTGAAAAGAAGTTGGATGTCCTGCTCTACAGCCGCCACCAAGCTGAAGGGGGTAGGAGAGTTTCAGTGGGTGGAAATAATGGATTAAATCTGGGAGTTTCTGAGGAGAGTTAGAGCAAAGGAAGGGGGGTAGCGTAATTGTTTAAATGATCAGTTTTAAGGAGAAAAGAGAATATGATGTGGAAATTCGTAGAATTTTGGGGATTAAAGTAAAGGTTGGATGCGAGAAGAGTTGGGTACATAATAAGCGTGTATGCACCTGGAGAAGAGAGAGAATGCAGTGGAAGAGAGAGAGTTTTTTCGGGAGATGTTAAGTGACTGTATAGAGCTTTGAACCAAGTGAGAGAGTAATTGTGGTTAGGGGACCGATGCTAAAGTAGGAGAAACTTTTAGAGAGCGGTGTGGTAGGTTAGTTTGGGGTGCCAGGTGTAAATGATAATGGGAAGCCTTTGAATTGAACTTTGTATAGAAAGGGTTTGTTTGATATAGGTAATACATTTTTAAGAAAAGAGGATAAATAAGTATACACGATATGATGTATGGCGAAATGACTGTAGTTTGTTGGATTAAGTATTGGTAGATTAAGGACTGTTGAGTGACTTCAGGATGTACTGTTTATCGAGGGGCCACAGATATATCAGTCACTTTCTAGTTGTGCTACATGAGAGTAAAAGGTAGATGGGTTGCAAGGAGAATAGAAGCATCAGGGAAGAGAGAGGTGAACGGGTTTATAAACTAAAGGGAGGCAGTTAGGGTAAGATATTAAACAGCTATTGGAGGATAGATGGGCTAATGAGAGCATAGGCAATGGAGGTCGAAGAGGAATGGGGGGGTTAGAGTTTAATAAAAGTAGTGGTAGAGGTGTTTCAGCAGACGTTTGTGGTTCAGGAAACGTGGAGTGCAGGTGGGAAGAGGAGGCGATTGGTGGAAATGATGATGTAAAGAGAGTAGTAAGGGAGAAAAGTTAGCATATGAGAAGTTTTTACAAAGTAGAAGTGATCAGGGGGGAAGAGTATATGGAGAAAAAGAGAGAGGTTAAGAGAGTGGTGAAGCAATGTAAAAAGAGAGCAAATGAGAGATTTGTGGGTGAGATGTTATCAACAAATTTTGTTGAAAATAAGAAAAAGTTTTGGAGTGAGTTTAACAAGTTAAGGAAGCCTAGAGAACAAATGGATTTGTCAGTTAAAAATAGGAGAGGAGAGTTATTAAATTGGAGAGTTAGAGTATTGGGGAAGATGGAGGGAATATTTTGAGGAATTGTTAAATGTTGATGAAGGGTAGGGAAGCTGTGATTTCGTGTATAGGGCAAGGAGGAAAAACTCTTGTAGGAGTGAGGAAGACCAGTTGTGAGTGTGGGGGGAAGTTCGTGAGGCAGTAGGTAAAATGAAAGGGGGTAAGCAGCCGGATTTATGGGTAAAAGATAGAAATGTTAAAGCAGGTGGGGATATAGTTTTTGGAGTTTGGGTTGGTGCAATAATTTAATAATGTATGGGTAAGGTACCTAGGGATTGGCAGAGAGCATGCATAGTTCCTTTTTATAAAGGCAAAGGGGATAAAAGAGAGTGCAAAAATTATAGGGGGAAAAAGTCTGTTGAGTTACCTGGTAAAGTGTATGGTAGAGTTATAATTGAAAGAATTAAGAGTAAGACGGAGAATAGGATAGCAGATGAAAAAAGGAGCTTTAGAAAGGTAGGGGGTGTGTGGACCAGGTGTTTACAGTTGAAAAAATATAAGTGAACAGTATTTAGATAAGGCTAAAGGCTTTGTGGCATTTATGGATTTGGAAAAGGCGTATGACAGGGGGGATAGGGGGCAATGTGGCAGATGTTGCAAGTGTATGGTGTAGGAGGTAGGTTACTGAAGCAGTGAAGAGTTTTTACGAGGATAGGTGAGGCTCCCAAATTAGAGTATGTAGAAAAGAGGGAAATTTTTTCCCAGTAAAAGTAGGCCTTAGACAAGGATGGTGATGTCCCCCGTGGTTGTTTAATATATTTTATAGATGGGGTTGTAAGAGAAGTAAATGCGAGGGTCTTGGCAAGAGGCGTGGAGTTAAAAGATAAAGAATCACACACAGGGTGGGAGTTGTCACAGCTGCTCTTTGCTGATGACACGGCTCTTGGGAGATTCTGAAGAGAAGCTGCAGAGATTGGTGGATGAATTTGGTAGGGTGTGCAAAAGAAGAAAATTAAAGGTAAACAGGAAAGAGTAAGGTTATGAGGATAACAAAAGTTAGGTGATGAAGATTGAATATCAGATTGGAGGGAGAGGGGATGGAGGGGGTGAACGTATTCAGATATTTGGGAGTGGACGTGTCAGCGGAGGGGTCTATGAAAGATGAGGTGAATCATAGAATTGATGGGGGAAAAAAGAGTGAGTGGTGCACTAGGAGTCTGTGGAGACAGAGAACTTTGTCCTTGGAGGCAAAGAGGGGAATGTATGAGAGTATATTTTAACCAACGCTCTTATATGGGTGTGAAGCAGGGGTGATGAATGTTGCAGCGAGGAGAAGGCTGGGCAGTGGAGATGTCATGTCTGAGGGCAATGTTTTGGGTTTGGAATATAATGCAGAGAATTCGTAGTTTGGAAGTTAGGAGGAGGTGGCGGGGATTACCAAAACTGTTGTCCAGAGGGCTGAGGAAGGGTTGTTTTAGGTGGTTCGGACATGTAGAGAGAATTGGAGCGAACAGAATAACTTCAAGAGTGTATCAGTCTGTAGTGGAAGGAAGGCGGGGTAGGGGGCGGCCTAAAGGGAAAGGGTTGGAGGGGGGGGGGTAAAGGAGGTTTTGTGTGCGAGGGGCTTGGACTTCCAGCAGGCATGCGTGAGCGTATTTGATAGGAGTGAATGGAGACAAATGGTTTTTAATACTTGACGTGCTGTTGGAGTGTGAGCAAAGTAACATTTATGAAGGGATTCAGGGAAACCGGCAGGCCGGACTTGAGTCCTGGAGATGGGAAGTACAGTGCCTGCACTCTGAAGGAGGGGTGTTAATGTTGCAGTTTAAAAACTGTAGTGTAAAGCACCCTTCTGGCAAGACAGTGATGGAGTGAATGATGGTGAAAGTTTTTCTTTTTTCGGGCCACCCTGCCTTGGTGGGAATCGGCCAGTGTGATAATATAATAATAATAAAAATATATATATTATATATATATATATTATATATATATATATATATATATATATATATATATATATATATATGTATATATATATGTATATATAATAAAAAGAAATGCTATGAGGTTGGCATTCAACTCGGTGGTAAAAATACTAGACGAATCTAACAAATGACCTCTAACATCATCATCAGGGAACACTGCTGCAAAGACACCGTCAGAAGATACAGAACCATCTGTATAAACAGCAGCGATGAAAAAGAAAGCAAGAAGCAGTTGTAGGCAGGAGAGCTTTGGCGCAAGGCAGTAGGGGAGAACAGACTAACCGTCAGAACCTCCCAAGGAGAAAGGGAAAAGGGTAAAGGCAGATGCTAAATGAACATTCAAGGGAGGCAATTGGAGAGAAGACCGGAGCGAGTGAAGATGAAGAGAAAATGGTTGGAGTAAGCTGGGGCCCTGAACAAATAATGGGGTTCTACTAATGTCTGAAACCAACCTATATGTAGAAGGAACACGAAGTTTATGAGTGAGGAGAATGTAAAGAAGACAATGAGCATCACGACGTTCAGCTAAGGAACATTCACCTCTGCATAGAAGCTTTCCACAGGTGATGAACGAAAGGCACCAAGGTATAAACTTAGACCCTGAGATGAAAGAGATGTAACTTACAGTTGAAGAAGCCGCAGAATAGACTTGGTCGCCATAAACCAGCTTGGACAAGACTAGGGTGGAATGCAAACGGAGGAGAGTTTGGCGATCTGCTCCCCATGAACGATGCGCAAGAATTTTAAGGAGATTCAGCCGACTATAGCAAGCTGCCTTCAAAGAGGAAATGTGAGGTTTCCATGTCAACCGGCGATTGAGGAGGCCAAGAAACTTAATTGTATCACATTCTGGTATATGCGAGTCGTGTAAATGCAATGGAATATATGGGACAAGAGGACATCTAGTGAAGGTAATGCAATGGGTTTTCGTACTAGAAAATTTAAATCCATGAGAAGTGGCCCAGTGGGAAATTCAGTCAATTGCATCATGAAGGGAGGCTGATACAAGGCAACAGTCATCGCCTGCATAAGCTATAGCGAAGTCATCGACATTAAGTGACGACCAAATATGCGATGGTAACACTGAAAGAAGGTCATTTATAGCCAAGAGAAAAAGGGTAGTGCTACGAACACATCCTTGTGGGACTCCCTGGGCCTAAACAAAGTATGAAGAAAGCGAGGCGCCAAAACTGACATGAAAATGTCTGTCAGATAAGAAAGCAGCAAGGAAGGTTGGTAGATTACCGCTGAGGCCTAAAGAGTGGGCATGGGCTAAAATGTTATACCTCCAAGTGGCATCATAAGCCTTCTCAATATCACTGCTAGGATGGAGTGTTTGTTAGCAAAGGCATTTTGCACATACATATCTAAGTGGAGCAAGGGGTTTGTGAGGGAAAAGTTCAATAGATAGGAGTAGCGAGGGAATATATAGCAACAATAGTTTGACTGCCGGCTGCTTGTTAAGGTAGTGTCAGTCTAGCTCCCACTATCCCTTCCCCTCCCTCTCCCCCCCCCCCGAAAGGTGACGTGTGGGGCTCTGGACAAACAGTAAATCACTCGACTCACTGCTCCCAACACTACTCTTGGATGACAGAGAGGGTCACCTATCAATCAACTGACAGACGGACTAACGTCCTGGAGACGTCCCATATTGGATTTACTTGCCTGTGCACTTGTATGAAGAATCAGGACATAACCCCTCATCATTACAGAGGTCAAGAACCTGATCTGTCATCGGGAAAGATTACTTACAGCCACTAGAACGAGCCAGAGGGTTGTCACCAACAACTGCGACCCCCCCCCCCCCCACATCATCAGCAACGGCTTCTATTGCAACAATACGCATTGTCAACAACACCAGACACCCAAGTTTTTAGCGTTGAATTCAGATATCATTTATATTTTTAATTTTTTTCATTTTCTTTCATGTAGGATCAGTATTTCATATTTAAGTGTTTTATATTTCATATTTCCTAAATAATAAAGTGTTTATATTTGTCAGTTTTTGTTCTTTTTCTATTCATTAATTTTCCTGAGGAGGAACCAGCCTGAGTAATACTGACTGAAGTTGTTACAGGGCTGAGTAAGCCTTCACAAGTGGCGACCTTGCCAGGATCAACTCTACTGAATCAAGATTCAATTCCATCTCGAATCTACCATTAGAACTTCAACGCTGCATACCACAGACAGTTACCACCAGCCATGAGTAATCATTCTCTATGGTAGGACTACAGTACAGGTATTTAAAAGATTTGGTGATTGTTATAATCTCAGTTTATTGTAAGTCAAGTCAGGCAGGATATAATATTTAATTCTGCCACCTTTTGGAGCTTGAAACACTTTGGAGGATTAGACTCTAGGGACCCGAGATTTTCCAGTGACAATTTGTTTCATTGAGCTCTTTATTATATCAAGGGAACTGTCGTAGGACACTCTTGATTTGTTGGTGAGAAGATTGGATGGTCAAGGGACCCCATTCTACTTACTGTTTGCTCGGAGCCGGCATAGAACCCTTCGTTTTAATTAATACATATTGTTTAATTGAAGCAGGGATCGAGCCCTCTGGTTTATTTACAGTTTGAGCGGAGCAGGAATTGAACCCTCCGTTTTCTTTAATACCCGTTTCATTTTCCCCTGGTAGTTTAAGTTATTCTTGCAAATATGGAGGAATACCAGTTTTGGATGAACGCTGGAAGTAAGTTAGCAATAACAGGGAAAAATTTAGAATCTTTCATTAGTGCTAAAATCCAGGAAAGACTTGAAAGAGAGAGAATAGAAAGAGAAAGAGAAGACAAAAAAGAGCGTGATAGACTTGATCGTGAGGAAAGAGCTAAAGTACGTGAGGAACAAGTTAAATTAAGGGAATTTGAGGAAAGAGCAAAGGATAGAGAATATGAGTTAGAGAATAAAAAGTTAACTTTCTCACAACAGCAATTAGATGAAGGAGTGACGGAACATGCAGTCAGTGCACATATTCCAACACCTAATTTACCTCCCTTCACAGAGGGGGAAGACATAACTTCATACATTATCAGGTTTGAAAATACCGCTACCCTTTGTGAATGGCCTGCTGACACCTGGGCTACCAGGTTAGGAATGTTATTTTCTGGTACCGCTTTGAATATCTATGCAACTTTGTTGCAGGATATAATATGTAATTATAACCT
Source organism: Cherax quadricarinatus (assembly GCF_026875155.1). Taxonomy (NCBI): domain Eukaryota; kingdom Metazoa; phylum Arthropoda; class Malacostraca; order Decapoda; family Parastacidae; genus Cherax; species Cherax quadricarinatus. Next base: position 30,566,891 of record NC_069456.1, on the reverse strand, counting down.
ACTGAAGAAGGCAATCCTTAAAGCATATCAAAAAACCACTAATTCTTACAGGAAAGATTTCAGGTATGCCACCTTACAGCCTAGCCAGAACTTTCAGCAGTTTCAGGTAACACTCTTTCGTTTGTTCGACTTTTGGATAGAGAGTTCAGGAATTGATCGCAGTTATGAATCTCTTAGAGACTTCATGGTTGCTGACCAGTTCCTCACAGCTCTTCCCCATCAGATACGAACATTCATCAGAGAACATAACCTGATTAAAGCTGAGGAAGTTGCTGAGGCTGCTGATCTGTATGCTGAGGCTCACAATTCCTATAAAGACCTAAAGGGATCGAACCCTAAGGGCAAGGGTTCATCAGACCTTAAGAAATCAAAGCCTCTAGTGGAAAGTAAATGACTTCTTTTATTCCTGTTTGTCATTTGTGTGGTGTTAAGGGACATGAACGTCCAGATTGTCCTTCTAAGAAGGTCCAAAAAGTTGGAAGATGTTTTAAAGACTGTAATGACCAAGCACCCTTCTGTTCAGGAACAGTTAATGGAGTTAATGTATCTACCATTTTACGAGACACTGGATGCACATGTATAGTCATTTCTGATAAGCTGTTCCCTAACCTTAAAGAAACTCATTCCTCTGCTATACTTTCAGACTACTTGGGCTGTACGGACACTTTTCCTACCATCCGTTGTTACATTAGGTCTAAATGGTTCACAGGTTGGTCTAAAGCCGTACTAGCTCCCATCACTTCTTGCTCCGTACTAATAGGTAATGTAAAAGTGCCATTCTTCCTTCTGAGATTGACCTTTCATCACCAAAGATGGACATAGGTGTTTCAGATCCTCTTCCTGTTGAGTCTGAGAAGCCCCTCGAAAGTTCAGATGAGACAATGTCTCACGATATTCATGTGGGATTAAAAACCAGTGATGCTACTCTCGAAAGCGAGGAAGTAGGATCACCGGTTCACTTGTTAGATGAAAGTGAAGATATCACCTCCCATACTATAAATGTCTTGACTAGGGCTCAGACCAAAGCCCAGGCTTCTCCTACTGTCCATCCTTTGATTTTCCCTGACTTCAAGCCTTTAGATATATCAAAGGACTCTTTTGCCAATTTACAACGTAATTGCCCTTCTCTTCAGAATTGTCATAATGCCGCTAAACAAAATCAAGTTATCCAAAGGAAAAACTTTTCATTTAAAATTGAATATGTAAAAGGTATCTTGTACAAGTCAGTATTCAAATTAAATTCAGATGAGATAGACTATTACATCTTAGTTGTTCCAAGTCAATGCAGAGAGACTGTTCTTAAAATGGTTCATGACCTGCCAGTGGCCGGACGTTTCTCGCATCGTAAAACCTTAAATAAAATTAGGGAAACCTATTTTTGGCCAAAAATGTCCTCAGATGTCACTACCTATTGTAGATCGTGTAAAGTTTGCCAACTGTCATCCTCCCGAGGTACCAGGCGAGTACCTATGGTCAAAATGCCAGTCTTTACGGTACCTTTTGAAAGAGTAGCTATTGACATCGTTGGTCCTTTATCTCCACTGTCATCTAGGGGACATAGATATATATTAACATTAGTTGATTATGCTTCGAGTATCCCTGAAGCCGTTCCCTTAAAGACCATAACTACTACAGAGGTGGCTGAAGCCCTTTTGTCCATCTTCTCCAGAGTGGGCATCCCTAGAGAAATTTTGTCTGACCGTGGGAAACAATTCACATCTGACATAATGCAACATCTATACCAACTTTTGGGAGTGAAGCCTCTCTTCACCACACCCTATCATCCCAGCTGTAATGGGAGGATTGATCACCAACATTCGATTCTCAAGTCCATTTTAAGGAAACTTTGCTCCCTTAAAGCTAAGGAGTGGCATCGTTACCTACCCTGTGCTTTGTTTGCTATGAGGGAAGTTTCCCAGTGACTCTTTGGGGTTTTTACCTTTTGAACTTCTCTATGGTAGACAGGCCAGAGGCCCATTGTCCATCCTTCAAGACTTATGGACTAATGAGAAGGTAAATGCTGAGGTTCAGTCTTCTTATCAGTTTCTCCTTGACCTTAGATCCAAACTTGAGGAGACCTCTGACATAGTTTCCAAAAACTTAAGCTTGTCAATGGACCAATACAAAACCTATTTTGATTCCAAAAGTCAGAGGAGAAGTTTTAAAGTAGGGGATGAAGTTCTGGTACTTTTGCCTATAAAGTCAAATTATTAGTAGCATGGAAAAGTCCATATAAAGTATTAAAAATTTGTGGGAAAGTTGACTACCTCATAGAAGTCAAGGGGAAACCTAAGCTTTATCATATCAACATCCTTAAGAAATATTACCGAAGAAATTCGGTTAACTGCCTTAATAACTTTGACTTAGTTTTTCCACACGAACTTGATAAGACAACTGAAGAATGTAAAGTGTGCGTAATTGACACCTCTAACTCAGACTATGATGAAGAACTACATGACTTGGCGACTCTTGATCACTCAGGCGCAACCAACATTAATATTAATGAATCTTTGGATAACCATAAGAGACATGGACTACTTCAATGTGTGAGTAACTTTTCAGACGTCTTTACTGATATTCCAGGTGTTACCTCCACGGTAGTCCAGAAGATTGACTTAGTGACGGACAATCCTATCAAACGGAAATTATACCCAGTTCCAGTTCACCTTAGGGATGCATTTGACCGAGAGGTAGACAAATTATTAAAACTAAAGATCATTGAACCTTCAGTATCTGCATATTGCTCACCAGTAGTCATGGTTAAGAAGGAGGATAATTCATATAGACTTGCTATTGACTTCAGAGGCCTTAATGCTATAACTCGGTGGGATGCTGAACCTATGCCCTTGATAGATAGCGATCTACACAAATTTTATGACGCTTCCTTCTTTTCAGAGATTGACATTGTGCAGGCATATCATCAAGTAATGTTAGATCCTTCTTCTAAGCAGTACACCGCTTTTCCTACACACCAAGGACTGATGCAATATAGAACTATGCCCTTCGGTTTGGTAACTGCCTGTGCTACCTACGTGAGACTGATGAGAAAGGTCTTGGGTAATATGCCAAATGTTTCAGTTTATTTTGATAACATTTACGTAATGACATCCACGTGGGGCGAACATATCCAAACATTAACATTAGTTTTGCGTAGGTTACGCTCACATGGCCTCACTGCCAAGCCAAAGAAATGCTTCCTTTGGTATAACAAGATTAGATATCTTGGACTGATACTTTCTAATAACTCTCTGCAGCCTCTCCCCAGTAAGATCAAAGCTTTATTAGAATTTAAATTCCCCAAAACCAAGAAGCTCATGCGTAGTTTTCTTGGTTCTGTAAATTTTTATGCACGGTTTATCCCGAACCTTACTGATCTTACAGGCATCTTATCCGACTTCCTTAAAAAGTCTGTGAAGGAACCTCTTGAACTTCCCGATGTAGCTTGGGAAAAGTTTAATGAGATTAAAAGTATCTTTTCGAAAGACCCTATACTTAAGATTCCAGATATTAATAAAACATTTTGCTTAAGAACTGATGCCTCCAATACTGGCTTAGGTGCGGTGTTACTACAATACCATGATGGTACTCCCTTCCCTGTATGCTTCCTAAGCCGGAAACTCCTTCCCGCAGAAATGAAATACTCCACCATAGAAAAGGAATGTTTAGCCCTTGTGTGGGGTATCTCCAAACTTAAATTTTATTTGCTGGGAAAAGAATTCATTTTAGAAACGGACCACATACCTTTGATATACCTAGAAACTTTTAAGGGAACCAACAGTCGCCTCTTGAGGTGGACATTGGCACAGTCAGTAGAAGATTTGTTGCCTTACGCGACTTCCACATGTTAGAACTTTTTCCTCGCCTATTCTTCTTATACTCCTTGACTATAAGTCTTGGTATGGGGGAGTGTGAGGGAAAAGTTCAATAGATAGGAGTAGCGAGGGAATATATAGCAACAATAGTTTGACTGCCGGCTGCTTGTTAGGGTAGTGTCAGTCTAGCTCCCACTATCCCTTCCCCTCTCTCTTCTCCCCCCCCCCCCCGAAAGGTGACGTGTGGGGCTCTGGTCAAACAGTAAATCACTCGATTCAGCTCCCAACACTACTGTTGGATGACAGAGAGGGTCACCTGTCAATCTACGAGAAAAACTGTCGGAGACGGACTAACGTCGTGGAGACGTCCCATATTGGATTTACTTGCCTGTGCACTTGTATGAAGAATCAGGACATAACCCCTCATCATTACAGCGGTCAAGAACCTGATCTGTCATCGGGAAAGATTACTTACAGCCACTAGAACTAGCCAGTGGGTTGTCACCAACAACTGCGACCCCCCCCCCACTTCATCAGCAACGGCTTCTATTGCAACAATACACAGTGTCACCAACACCAGACACCCAAGTTTTTAGCATTGAATTCAGATATCATTTATATTTTTAATTTTTCATTTTCTTTCATGTAGGATCAGTATTTCATATTTAAATGTTTTATATTTCATATTTCCTAAATAATAGTGTTTATATTTGTCAGTTTTTCTTTTTCTATTCATTAATTTTCCTGAGGAGGAGCCAGCCTGAGTAATACTGACTGAAATTGTTACAGGGCTGAGTAAGCCTTCACAGGGTTCAAAGCAGAGTGGCCCTTGCAAAAGCCATATTGGCGAGGAGAAAGACTATTTTGAGTCTCCAAACAAATAAAACGTCTATTCACCAATCGTTCCATCACCGTACAGACTGGTCAGAGCAATGGGACGATAGTGAGAGGTGTCAAGCCCCGAGGTGCCTGGTTTGCGAAACGGTAAGAGTGACAGATTTCCATTGTTGAGGGAGAACCCTTCGTATCCAAATATTAAGAAGACGCAAAATTACTTTCAGGGCTGTAGAATGCAGACGTTGTAGCATACTGATATATCATCAGGCCCAGCTGCCGATGACTGGCAAGCGGAAAATGTGGACCCGAGCTCTAGGAGAGTGAAAGGTACATTATATGGCTCCATTCCATTAGGAGAGAACTCTAAGAGCAATTGCTCCTTGGTAGACTTAGATGCGAGGAATGAGAGAGAGGTGAAGCTTGTGGGAGACACGAACAAGATAATTCCTGATTTCTGTGGCAGCTTCAAGAGATTCTGCAACACTAACACCAGCAACCGACAAAATGGGAGCTGGATCGAGAGCTTACTTGCCACACAACTTCCGTACCTTCTTCCGAACCGCATACATTGGGGAAATTGAGGTAATGGTAGATACATAGTCTAGCCAACAAATGTGTTTAGCATCGCGTATGACACGGTCAGCTACTGCTTTTGCCCGCTTAAAATCCAAGTGACAATCCGAGGTCCTATTATTTTGATAATGGCCACATGCAACGCATTTCAAGTGCTTTGCACAGACACATGCCGGAGACCACCAAGGTACATATGTCTGAGAATGCTTGCCCGAGGTTTGTGGAATAGAACGTGGTGCTGTCAATCAACTAAGGTCGAAAACTGGTGCACCAACTCAATAATAGAGGACGAAGGAAGGTCCCACAAAAAGAGGTAAGATTAGAGTATGGGTCCCAATTCCCTAGTCCAAATTGCCAACGAGGGCTACGAGGCAATCAGGAATACGTAGTAGAAGTAAAAAAAATAGGAAAGTGATCACTGCCATGCAAATCTGGGAGAACAAACCAAGCATTATCAAGTGTGATTGACGAGGAGCAGATAGAAAGATCAATTTTAAAGACCGAGTGCAAGAGTCAAAATGGGTGGGAGCACCCGTATTTAAAACATGAAGCAGATGAGAAGTGAGAAGAGTCACTAATTGATCACCATGAGAGTTACAGTGGGACCCTCCACAAAGATGATGGTGAGCGTTAAAATCAAGTAACAAGATGGGCAGCAGCAGAGAAGAGATCAAGAATGTAATATCCAAGATACAGAATGCACTGGAAAGGGAGAGATATAGAGAGCAAACTATACCATCTGAACAAATAAATATGTGATGCAGTGTAATGCAGCAGAGAATGAATAAAGACTTGTTGATACGATATACCAATGCACACAAGAAGTGCATTCTCATTAAACGATTCATCAGGAAGGGGATCAGAAGAATGCAACAGCACATAGCCCAAAACAAGACGAATACCAGCTGAACGAATTATGGGCTCTTGTAATCTGACACAGACTGGCTAAACTGGGAGCACAACACCTGGAACTCTCCCCGATTACCCCTGAGGCCGCGAATATTCCATTGTAAACAAGTCATTATTCACAAAGTCAGGTATGCCAACACTAAGAAGCGGTAAAATCTATGGGCTATTAGGGTTAGTAAAGTCACGATGTGGAAACAATGGAAAGCATGTAAGCAAGGTGGAACCAGAATGCTGTGAAGGAAAAGATTGCTGCGAGGGTTGTGAAAAATAAGAATTGGTAGACGGAGGCACACTGTTGACCATCGAGGGTTTTGTCTCCGCAGTGTAGTCAGAGATAGTGTGAAGTGTCTCGGCGGATAAGTAACATGCCGATACCATGACTTCAGAGACAGATGAGGTAGAGCAGGTAAAGATCAGGGAAACTATGTAGGGGACAAAATAGTAGTATGAACCTGGAAAGGTGCGTCGGCAGGAGCAGAAGAGTCCTACGGTGTAACCAGAGAAGGAGGAGGCTGGAAGGTAACTGCCGAAGAAGTCTTGGGGGGGAACAGGAGAAGAGGGGACTACACGAGGGGGAGTGAGCCTCCACCATCGTGTGAGAGTTAAAAAGGGGGTGAGAACCAGGCACCGAGGTCGAAAAGGAAAACTATTGGGGAATTGTATGCGCTGGAGGAATGCAAAGACACTTGGGCTTATGAGAAAGGTTCGACTTCGCAGGTGATCGGCAAGATGATGTAGGCGTGTGATGTCTTGCAGACTGAGAACTAGCAGACAAAAATAAGTTGAGGTAGGAATAGGTAAGGAGGCGAGGGTTTCGGAGGGTATAACTGCAAAAGAATCTGAGGTGGTGGTGACCCCTTAGGAGCTGGTAGGCAGGGGGGACTGCCAAGGTTGAAGGTCTCCTAGCTACTGTAGATTAAGGGAAACGAGGAAGATTCCCCTAAAGGCAGAGCTGAGAGACAGCCATAGCTTAAGTGAGGCCTTTGCTCTACTTAAGACGTCAGATTTCTCATTCATTAAGAAAGACCTGACATTGGCAGGAAAAAAGAAGGATGAGGTTCATTGCAACTGAGACAAGTTGGGGGGGAAGACTGCAAGATGTATCGGCATGATCCACGGCACCACAGATCGGGCACACCGTTGCATATCTGCAGTATTTGGCAGGGTGTCCAAAGTGCCAGCAATTTTGACATTGTTGGAGAGTAGAGACCACTTCACAGACTTCTAGGCGATGGCCCGTAATATAAATGGGGACGGGAGTTCACGGCAGTCAAAGGTTAAGCGGGCAATGTTACTGGGAAAGTGCATGCACCCTCGAGTGGGTTGAACATATATATCTACTTTGAGAACTGGAAGGTCGTGATGGGCTAATATCATTACCACAAGATAGAAAATCACTCTATGCAATGATTCGCAGTAAAACCACCCTACCACTTCAAGAATTGAGAGTAGCATGCTTGCAAACTGTGATTGGAATGTTATCAATGGAAGTAATATGGGAAAGAGCATGAGCTTGTTCTGCATTCTGGACTGTAACGATACATGCACCACCTGCCTCCAGGCAGGCAAACCGAAAATCGCTGCACCATAGAGGGAAAAGCCAGAAGCATAGTCAAAGAAGAGCAGAGGTCAGACATATAGGAGGAGTCAGTAGAAACCCTGGTACCTGGAGCAGGTGTCGAAGCGGCACCAGCAGGGGGTACAGGGGCATTAGAAATGTCCAAAGAGTGGCCAAATAATGAACGAAGCATCAGAGCAGGGTGCAGAATCAGGAATGGGCCTGTTGGGATCAGGTTCATGGATTGGGAACTCCATGGTTAAGTCACTCCTTTTCTTTTTGTTTTAGAAAAAAAAGGAAAAAAATAAAAATAGGGGGGAAAGTAGAGGAATAGTTCCTAGGATGAATGAAAGGGCTGCAAATCTCCCTCCATGCCCAAGAGGGCCTCAGCACTACAAGTAGTGCAGATGTGACATGGAACCCGTGCTACACCCTACCCTTCTTGCCAGTAAACCAGCAATCCAGGATGCCAACCTCACATCTGCCGAGCCACCTCAGTGGACAAAAGAGAGGGTGGCCGGACACTTGCCACAAAGCATACCTTCTTTGGCCACCACCTCCTGAAATCCGAAATGTAGCCTCCTGAGATACACCCGTGCCTCGAAAGACACCCAAAGCCATCCCCCGGGAGACTGGAGAGGTAGGTAGACGAATGGTTCAGAGAACCGACAAGTTGATAAATTAGACATGTGTAACACTTGGGAATCTTTATTTACGAAACGTTTCGCCACACAGTGTTTTCATCAGTCCACACAAAGGAGAGTGTTGAAGAACCATTCATCTACATTCCTGTCTGACACACCAACATCTTGGGATCTTAATATAGGGAATTCTTCACTTGCCTAACCCTTGGGCATGACATACTTCCACATTGGAAAAATGTGATGCAACAGGGGGAACCTCTTGCCCCCTTTCTATTCTGTCTGATCAAGGGAGTCGCAGCACTCTCCAGTGAGCTCAATATCTGTTTCTTGGATGATGGTACCCTAGCTGGCACTGCAGAATCTCTCCTAGAGGACATCAGAAAGATTAAAGACATGGGAGAGAGCCTGGGCCTATCTTTATGCCCCACCAAATGTGAAATAGTTTCTACCAATTGACAGATGATCCAGAATATTAGTGCTGTTTTACCAGGAGCACCAACCACTGATCCAGCCAACAGCACTCTCCTTGGTGCTCCTCTTAGGCCCAATGCCATCGATCTTATCCTAGAAAAAAAATCTCAGACCTCAGGACGATGGAAGGCAGGATAAAAGACCGATACACACGATGCCTTTACCTACTCACCAGTGCCTGTCAATCCCAAAACTTGCCTACTTCCAGAGAAGCTCCCCAGCCTACAGCCGTCCGAAACTCAAGGAATATGACTCTCTCCTTAAGACCATGCTAGTGTGTGTATTGAATCTTTCCCTCGAAGATGGACAGTGGTTGTAAGCCTCACTTCCAGTCAGGCTTAGGGGGTTGGGAGTATGCAAATCCTCCCAGATTGCCCTACCAGCTTTCCTATCCTCTTCCATAGCATCAAATGAGTTAATAAAACAAATTATTTTGGACAACCTCAGTGACCCAACAGGAATACAGGACCCTAACTACACCAGTGTCATCACTGAATGGGAGACTCTTGCTGCTCCAGCACCAAAACCTTGTGCAACACTGGTCTACAGCCATGTTCGGATGGCTCCATCACTGAGAAGGTGCATGCCAACATGCTTAGCGCTGTAACATCAGACAGGGAGACTGCCCGTCTCCATGCTGTGAGTGCACATCACTATGAGGACTTCCTCCAAACAGTTCTCATATCGGCAATGGGAACATGCCTCGACCCTAAGACCCTCCACATTGCAGTGTCTTTGCGCCTTGCTGCCCCAATTCACAGAGAATTTGTGATGCATAGGCCGACCAATATGGTCGACATGGTGTTAACTGTTCCAAAACCAAGGGCTGGCATGCAAGACACAATGAAGTCAACGACATCTTAAAAAGATCCCTTGCTACAGCTGGATGCCCAGCCGAGAGAGAGCCCCAATCACTAGCGGCCAACAGTACTCACAACCCAGCAAACTGCCCCAACAGGATCACCATTTATCCTTGGAAGAATGGCAAGGTCTTAGCATGGGACTATACCTGTGTGTCGATGCTGGCTAACATCTGCATCCATCCCAGTGTCGGGTGACAGGGAGGAGCTGCTGATCACAGGAAGGAGTACAAGATCAGCAAGTACAGGTACATAAGCCAAAAGTATCAATTTGTTCTAGTGGGATCAGAGACCTTGGATCATGGTAAAAAAATACCACATGTTTCTTTAAAGAATTGGGTTCCAGATTCGACACCACCAGGGACCCAAAGGCAGCCACTTTCATGTTCCAGTGACTCAGCTTGGTCATCCAGAGGGAAAATGCATGCTGCATACTGGGCTCTGGTCAGGCTTCGGAGGAGCTGCAGAAGATTCATAATCTTTGATATAATGTACCAATGTATTCATGTTTGTGTTTTCTGTCAATGCATTCTGTCTATATTATACAATTTCGTAAAGAATATAAAATATGGGGGTGATAGAAAATATTCTAACAGCTCCGGGAAGAACCTTAAGTTCTTCCTGAGGTACGTTTATTGTCTTTTCTGAGGATGAGGGTCCCCAGTAAAGTTCATGTGATTTTTGCTTACTATGAGGCCTGCCTCATGGTAAGCGAAAATCACATTATGCTGTAACCCACAGGAGCCCCAAATCCTACAAGAATCATGCACCTTGATACGAGGTGGTGTGGGTGCCTCTGAGTTAATTTCTTTCTATTCCTCGTTTAGTGTGCTAGTCTCCACAAGCAGAACTTATATTATTGCAACCACGAACGAGTGGTATTTAATCAATAACAACACTGCAGCATGGGTTCAAGACCTTGGCTAGTCGCAGTGTTATTAAATACCACTCATTCGTGATTACAGTAATTTAAATACTGCTTGTGGAGGTTAGCACAGCAAACGAGGAGTAGAAGGAAATTAGCTCAGAGGCACCCACAAAACCCTATGTCCTCGGATCAAGGTGGTAGCAATAGGAGTACCCGTAGAGGAGGTTATGTTGATGTCCTGTGACGCAAGTATATAACGGTGTTCTTCATGCCAATTCCAAGGCTGATGGACTGATTTCCTCATTTTTTGTTTGTAGTTCTTGTCTTCCAGATATGCCCTTGAATTTGTATTGATGAAGCCACTGGATGGCGAAACGTCTACAACAAAGATACCCAGATGTTACACACGTGTCTAATTTTCATGCTAACTTTTGGCAAATCACGCATCGCAAAAGATGTAATAATCTTTTAGGATAATGTAACATTCAATGCTTACCTACGAAATTTAATTTTACATAATAGAACCTTTCACCGAATTTTACTTCATAGGGACTCGACAGTCTTACGGATAACTACAATATTTTCAGGGATAGAATGGAAGGGAGGCTTCCCACTCTAAGGGCCTGAACGAGGCTAGTCCAGTGCTAAGGTGAATTAATAATTATTGATGGTATGAAGTTGACACTGTTAAGCGCATTTGACAATATTTTGTGTAGATTGTTCCCAAAAGCTTTTGGGGGGATTTTAATGTTAGGTGAAGTTACATTTGGCTAAGGTTACAATGGTGAATATAGGGTTAAGTTAGGCTAAGATGGGCTGTGTTTTGTTAGGATGAGTTGGGCTAGGTTAAATTATATCGGCTTACACTGAATGGTCAGAGTAACCCGATATAACGTAACTGAGCTCTATGCAACTAAAGCTAACAAAATCTTGCCTAACTAAAGCTAACATAACCTAACCAAACTTAGCCTTACATAATCAAACCCGACCTATCCTAACCGATCCTAATCAAACCTCTCCAAAAATCTGGTACAATTCGGAAACGAGACTTTATATTGTACATTTTAAACTATCAGATATCATGGAACTCAACGAAGCAGTTAGACTCTTAACCTTTAATCTTAGGTATGACAGATGAGAAGAAAAAAGGGACTTAAACATCCACGGAACACGAAGAAACTAATGTATGGAATAGCAGTAGAAAATAAAGAACTGAAATGAGAACAGGTCGCCCTCATTTTGCAAACTAATGTCAAATTAGAAAGTGAAATATTTGGCGATTTCTCCTTCGTGCATTTCTACAAACTTGACTTTTGTCTGTTGAGTTAGACTAGGTTCAGCTGGAATAGCTTAGAGGGTTAGTCGAGGGCGAAAATGTTCAGGTCCGAGAAATACCTCTTCTCTGAGTCTGAGGGTCCTCGGTTACACCCAGAACTGATGCTTCCAAAATCAATTTATATATATATATATATATATATATATATATATATATATATATATATATAATATATATATATATATATATATATATATATATATATATATATATATTATATATAATTACTTGTTCCTGTTATTTCGGGTGCCTCCCAATTTGCACGTCCTGTACCCCCCCCCCCACCCAAAAAAAAAAAAAAATTGCTCTTCCTATCTATTCTGGGCAACATGTGCAGTAGTTACCTAACTTTATTGCGAAACTTTCCGCCTACACAGTAGGCTCCTTCTGTATTCAGCTGAAGAAGCCTACCTTGTGAGTGAAACGTTTCGCAATAAAGATACCTCAACGAATTAACATTAGCGATCTCGCTCGCTCTACTGAATTTACAGAAGGTAATGCAGTAAACCCCTGTATCTGTGAATTCAGTTTTCTGTTTGAATTATCTGCTGTTCACCGTGGCCCAAGAAATTAACTCTTAATTTTGCTTAATAATGACCCCAAAAGTAGCGATGGTAGCAGTTGTTCAAACACAGAGAAGCCGTCAAGTGCTGCCCATCAGTGAACAAGTGTTAATTCTCAACTAAATGTGCGTAATTTATCAGTTTAACTATCATAGGTATATATGTAAACGAAAAACGACTGATTATATATATATTGTTCGCTACCATCCGCTGTTTCGGGTATCCACGATAGATTTTGGAATTTATCCCCCTCGGATACGAGGGGACTTCTGTACTTTATCTCCTTTTTCTTACAGGATGCGAGAAGTTCATGGGATGGGATAGAATATACTGTGTGAGGGTGGGATAGTAGCGCGGACTGCAGTCACGGTCTAGGGTACAAATTAAACCATGGTACTGGTGGCTTTTGAACCCACAGCAAGTTATAAAACTCCTTCACCATGGAAAACAAGCCCATGGAAGTACTGGAAGGTAAAGTATGGGATTTCAACGACTTTTTGGATTGAATGGGGCTTTCAAACTCCGCGACGATAGAAAGGATAGATTATTATCTTTGTAAGCGCTGTACGCAAACCGATGTTCCTTGACAACGGGAAACTACGCTGATAACAGCTGACTTAAACATCTTAAGTAAAAGGACACAAGTGCAACTAATGTGACATTTTTTATGGCAACGTTTCGCTCTCCAGGAGAGCGAAATGTTGCCATAATAAAATGTAGCATTAGTTGTACTTTGCTTCTTTTTACTTAACATAGTGGCGATAATTTCAACATTGTTACAACTTGAACATCAACTTACTTTAGTGATGCTGTCATCTCTCCCTCGACCATCTGTGAAGGTTCACTTACCTGTAATGTAAACGCTACGTATTAATACACAGCTCCAAGGTTCATGTATTCCAGGTCCACGTGTTCTAGATCCATGTATACCAGGTCCATGTATTCAAGGCCCATATATTCAAGGCCCATGTTTTCCCGGTCCATGTATACCAGGTCCATGTATTCAAGGCCCATATATTCAAGGCCCATGTTTTCCCGGTCCATGTATACTAGGTCCATGTATTCCAGGTCCATGTATACCAGGAACACGTATACCATTCAGCCTACGTCTTCAGGAAGTATCTCAGTCATACCTCGTCACTCACATGTTATACCTCTCACACGCTATACATCCTCACACAAACACGCTATACCTCCTCACACGTTATCCCTCCTCACACACGTTATCCCTCCTCACACACACGTTATACCTCAAAAACACGTTATACCTTGTCGCACACATACATTATACCTACACACGTTATACCTCTTGGCGGGGCCAGGAGCTGAGTCTCGACCCCGGCAACCACAATTAGGTGAGTACGTACACACACACACACACACACACACACACACACACACACACACACACACACACACACACACACATACAATATACTCTCAAAATATCGCAAAATCTTAGACCTTCAATGACCAACAATGGAAAAAATTAATTTTATGATGCAGTAGAGGTCAATTGTTAAACCGAAACTGACCTTTGCTGATGGTAGATGGTGTCTGTAACCAGCTGGTGCCGGGGTAGTTAACTAGCGCTGGGGTAGCCAGCTGGTGCTGGGGTAGTTAACTAGCGCTGGGGTAGCCAGCTGGTGCTGGGGTAGTTAACTAGCGCTGGGGTAGCCAGCTGGTGCTGGGGTAGTTAACTAGCGCTGGGGTAGCCAGCTGGTGCTGGGGTAGTTAACTAGCGCTGGGGTAGCCAGCTGGTGCTGGGGTAGTTAACTAGCGCTGGAGTAGCCAGCTGGTGCTGGGGTAGTTAACTAGCGCTGGGGTAGCCAGCTGGTGCTGGGGTAGTTAACTAGCGCTGGGGTAGCCAGCTGGTGCTGGGGTAGTTAACTAGCGCTGGAGTAGCCAGCTGGTGCTGGGGTAGTTAACTAGCGCTGGGGTAGCCAGCTGGTGCTGGGGTAGTTAACTAGCGCTGGAGTAGCCAGCTGGTGCTGGGGTAGTTAACTAGCGCTGGGGAAGTCAGCTGGTGCTGGAGCCAAGACACGTGTTTCATTCTCAACACCCGCGTGATAACACCCGCGTGATAACACCCACGTGATAACACTCCCGCGATAACACTCTCGCGATAACACTCGCGATAACACCCGCGCGATAACACTCCCGCGATAACACTCCCGCGATAACACTCCCGCGACAACACTCCCGCGATAACACTCCCGCGACAACACTCCCGCGACAACACTCCCGCGATAACACTCCCGCGATAACACTCCCGCGATAGCACCCGCGCGATAACACTCCCGCGATAACACTCCCGCGATAACACACCCGCGATAACACCCGCGCGATATCACTCCCGCGATAACACCCGAGTAGAAACATTGGACGTGTTTCTTTCCACCTGTTGTCTATGTTCCCCATCAGTAAAATGGGTACCTGGGTGTTAGTGGACTGGTGTGGGTCGCATCCTGGATGTTAGTGGACTGGTGTGGGTCGCATCCTGGATGTTAGTGGACTGGTGTGGGTCGCATCCTGGGACGTTGACCTAATTTGCCCGAAATGCAGAGCATAACAAGGGAGTTTCTATACAGTAGTATGTCATTGTCAGCTAGGACTGTATACCTTGTACATGTACTTGTGGTAAATAAAGATATTATTAATATTATATTATTATAACACCCGCGCGATAACACTCCCGCTATAACACCCGCGCGATAACACTCCCGCGGTAACACCCGCGTGATAACACTCCCGCGATAACACCCGCGCGATAACACTCCCGCTATAACACCCGCGCGATAACACTCCCGCGGTAACACCCGCGCGATAACACTCCCGCGGTAACACCCGCGTGATAACACTCCCGCGATAACACCCGCGCGATAACACTCCCGCGGTAACACCCGCGTGATAACACTCCCGCGGTAACACCCGCGCGATAACACTCCCGCGGTAACACCCGCGCGATAACACTCCCGCGGTAACACCCGCGTGATAACACTCCCGCGATAACACCCGCGCGATAACATCGGCTATCCCGCGGTAACACCCGCGTGATATCACTCCCGCGATAACACCCGCGCGATAACACTCCCGCGATAACACCCGCGTAATAACACTCCCGCGATAACACCCGCGCGATAACACCCGCGCGATAACACTCCCGCGGTAACACCCGCGTGATAACACTCCCGCGATAACACCCGCGCGATAACACTCCCGCGATAACACCCGCGCGATAACACTCCCGCGATAACACTACCGCGATAACTCCCGCGATACCCGCGCGATAACACTCCCGCGATAACACCCGCGCGATAACACCCGCGCGATAACACTCCCGCGATAACACTCCCGCGATAACACTCCCGCGATAACACTCCCGCGATAACACCCGCGCGATAACACTCCCGCGATAGCACTCCCGCGATAACACCCGCGTGATAACACTCCCGCGATAACATTCGCGTGATAACACTCCCGCGATAACACCCGCGTGATAACACTCCAGCGATAACACCCACGTGATAACACTCCAGCGATAACACTCCCGCGATAACACCCGCGCGATAACTCACACGATAATACCCGCACGATAAACTCCCGCGATAACACCTGCGTTATAACACTCCCGCGATAACACCCGCGCGATAACACTTCCGCGATAACACCCGCGCGATAACACTCCCGCCATAACACTCCCGCGATAACACCCGCGCGATATCACTCCCGCGATAACACCCGCTTGATAACACTCCCGCGATAACACCCGCGCGATAACACTTTCGCGATAACACCCGCGCGATAACACTCCCGCCATAACACTCCCGCGATAACACCCGCGATATCACTCCCGCGATAACACCCGCGCGATAACACTCCCGCGATAACACCCGCGCGATAACACTCCCGCGATAACTCCCGCGTGTTAACACTCCCGCGATAACACTCGCGCGATAACACTCCCGCGATAACACCTGCGCGATAACACTCCCGCGATAACACTCCCGCGGTAACACCCGCGCGATAACACTCGCGCGATAACACTCCAGCAATAACACCCGCGCGATAACACTCCCGCGATAACACTACCGCGATAACACTCCCGCGATAACACCCGCGCGATAACACCCGCGCGATAACACTCCCGCGGTAACACCCGCGCGATAACACTCCCGCGATAACACCCGCGTTACAACACTCCCGCGATAACACCCGCGTGATAACACTCCCGCGGTAACACTCCCGCGAGATAACACCCCCGCGATAACACCCGCGCGATAACATTCCCGCGATAACACCCGCGCGATAACACTCCCGCGATAACACCCGCGCGATATCACTCCCGCGCGATAACAATCCCGCGATAACACTCCCGCGATAACACTCCCGCGATAACACTCCCGCGATAACACTCCCGCGATAACACTCCCGCGATATAACACTCCCGCGATAACACCCGCGCGATAACACCCGCGTGATAACACTCCCGCGATAACACCCCCGCGATAACACCCCCGCGATAACACCCCCGCGATAACACCCCCGCGATAACACCCGCGCGATAACACCCGCGCGATTACACTCCCGGGATTTCACCCGCGCAATAACACCCGCGCGATAACACTCCCGCGATAACACGCGCGCGATAACACCCGCGCGATAACACTCCCGCGATAACACTATGAACTAATAACCACTTATAACAATTCACTAGCTTATTACCATTAGTTATAATCATTACGATATAAGCATCGATAATAATAGCGCATGCAGTACTGATTTTGAGAGCGCCAAATCCGTAGACATTATACAGAGTCAGAGCATTTATGAACATGTTATATACACTGATATACACCAGTATATTCACAAAGATGTATATCTTTGTATATACACTGTGTACACTTCTCAATGTATATACTCTGATACGTAAACGGAAACTTCGATGTGTGTATCCACAAATACACATCTCTGGGTGTATATATACTGACGGATTTACACATTTCAGTGTATTTTACGTGTAGGTAGGAGAGTGTAATGCAGCGACCCTCCTGTTGTAGCTGGTCCAATCACAGTGAGGGAAAATAAGCTTTGTCAGGCTCAGCTTCGAGGCTTCGAAGCTTTTCATGAAGCCTTTGAATGAGTCGTTTCTTAGCGGAGTTTTTAACCTCTTCATGAACTCGGGATTCATACACCCAGAGGTGTATGTTTCTCCGTGTATACACCCAGAATTTAATTCCCATTCTAGTTATTAAAGTATTCGTGATTGGTGGTATACAGGTTGGTTAATAGGGTTTGAAGCCTATCGACTACACTAGGGTTGCGCGGTAACCTATCTACTGCCAGACAAGAATTTTTTAATACCCAAAGAATTCACACAAATTCTTAACATATATTCCCTGAGAGATATGCAGCTGTCAGGATATATACCCGGTAGATAAACAGGTGACTTACAGCCCTGATAACCCATGTGTAGCAGATAGACTTTAAACCCCACTAACCAACCAATCATCCTTAATGACCCTCGTGTAGTAGACAGACTTGAAACCCCCCATTAAAAATAATAATAATAATATTTATTTCTAAAAGTACAGTCCTAGCTGACATCAGTGACATACCACTATATAGGAAGTCCCTTGTTATGCTGAGCATTTCCCGAAAATTAAGTCAGTTTTGTCACCAGGATGCGACCCACGCCAGTCAACTAACACCCAGGTACCCATTTTAGTGCTAGGTGAACATGGACAACAGGTATCTTCAGGAAACATTTCCTAATGTTTGCACCCCGTATCGGGGATCGAACCCCGGACCTCAGTGTGTAAGCTGAGTGTGCTGCCAATAGCGCTGCGGGACACAGCATTTTTTATGAGTTGCTTAACGAAGACTGGATGTATCACTGAACCACCCCCTCCCCCTCCCATCTCTCTCTCTCTCTCCCTCTTCCTTTCCCTCCTGACATATATATGTCGTGCCGAATAGGTAAAACTTTTCATTTAGTAAGAATTCATTTAAAATTATGTTCTCTCTAAAATGTTTTCTTATACGTTTAGATATTTTTTTTTCATTTACGTTAATGTAAAAATTAATAATTTTGTACCAAAAGAACCTTAGAAAATTTACCTAACCTTATTATAACAAGCGCAATTTAATTTAGCTTAATTCAGCTAAATATATTTTAGATAAGTTCACAATAATTTAGTAATAAACAAATACGGTGAAACATATTTTTTTCGTTGGGTCCAGAATATTTTTTGCGAAATTACTGCATACACAAATTTTCGCTTGCTTTCTTTGATTATTAGAGCGTTGGTATTTACGCCAAAATCGCAAATTTTACCTATTCGGCAGGACATATTTTTTTATTTTATTAACACATCGGCCATCTCCCACCAAGGCAGGGTAGCCCGAAAAAGAAAAAAATCATCCTTCACTCCATCACTGTCTTGCCAGAGGTGCGCTTACACTACAGTCATAAAACTGCAACATTAACACCCCTCCTTCAGAGTGCAGACACTGTACTTCCCATCTCCAGGACACAAGTCCGGCCTGCCGGTTTCCCTGAATCCCTTCATAAATGTTGCCTTCCTCACACTCCAACAGCACAAGTCCTAAAAACCATTTGCCTCCATTCGCTCCTATCTAACACGCTCATGCATGCTGTCTGGAAGTCCAAGCCCCTCGCACACAAAAACTCCTCTACCCCCTCCCTCCAACCTTTCCTAAGCTGACCCCTACCCTCCCTTCCCTTGATTACAGATTTATACACAGTATTTCCTTGTATCCTCTCTACATGTCCGAACTACCTCAACAACCCATCCTCAGCCTTCTAGATAACACTATGGAACAAAATTTCACTTTTGTCGTGTTCCTGGGAAATAAGCATTTTTTCCCTGCTCTATATAATTAAACAAATTAAAAAAAATTTGATCCCAGAACTTTGCTTTTGTGGTCAGGACACTTCTGGAATACTTTCAAGAAAGACTGATGTAAAACTATTATGTTCAAGGGTTTTGCTTGGCAAATATAAAAACAGGGGCTCATAAACCAGCATTCAGCTCAGCTCTGGCTACCTGAGAAGACACATCAGAAGAAGTGAAATGGCATCAAGAGGCTGCAGCCATTCTCCAGATGCATTCTGCTACATATGTGGTCAATTCATTGCAACAAAAGCAAAAAAGTTCTCGGTAACAGCATCTAAAAAAATATTTGAAGCTTACAAAGCATATTTTGCCATGCCAGTTGCGGACCAAGACAAGACCTGGGCGCCTCATGTTGCTTGTGAACATTGTAAGAAAACATTGGAAGGTAAGAAAATCATTAGACATATGAAGGGTAAAATCTTGAATAGGAACATTTATTTAATTATATGTATGTAACAAAAACTAATTCTTTTGTTCTTTTACAGGATAGCATAGAGGAGAAAAAAAATGAAGTTTGCTGTTCTTAGAATATGACGTGAACCCACTGATCACTCAACCAACTGCTACTTCTGTCTGGTGGATCCTTCCAAACACCGAACTGGGAAAAATGCCCCTGCTATTTCTTATCCAGACCTTAACTCTTCTATTGCACCAGTGCCACACAGTGCTGATCTTCTTGTACCTACACCTCCAGAAAAAAGTCAACCGTTACAAGAAGAAAGCAGAAAAACAGAAAATGAAGAGCACAGTGAACAAGACTATTATCTCACAAATGCAGCTGTTGGAAGGTTTCCTTACTACCCAAACCAAACAGACCTCAATGACCTTTCAGGATCTTGGTTTGACAAAGTCAAATGCTGAGCTTGAGAGCTCTCAAGTCCGAAATTCAATTCCCTTCCCACAATCTGTCCGGGACAGATTGTGGGAACAGTTTGATGATTATGGGAACAGTTTGATGAGGGGGACAGACTGTCCCCTCATCAAACTGCTCGGGGTCTTGAACCCCCCAACACCATCTACCACAATTTCCGACATAAGTCCGTTAACTAGAGCTCTATAGAAGACTGCTCTCCTAGGGCCTTTAATTGACTCAACCGATCTTCTAATATGCACATGGGATAATAACATTTAATCCGAGTAGAGTTCCTCTTCCAGCATTCCTTGCTTCCCTCAGTATCCTCATTTCTGCAACCGCCCGCGAGGACATATCCCTCCTCTCTTGTCTAACGCTCTCTCTCTATATATAACAATGGTTATAAATGACCATAATTTTTAAAGGGGTGGACCGGTAAGCCAGCGGAAGGCCTCGGTCAGATGACCAAAAGCTCCAAAGGCGGGTCATCATCTGACTAAGACCCGCGTCAGGAAACATTTGTCCTGTTTCCTGACGAACCTTACCTAACCTAACTAACCTAACGCTCTCTCGTGTACTGAGCACTCACCTCACTCTCCACTTCATGATGGTATACATCTGGATGTTTCCTTCTTCTTTGTATTGATAGTCACGCCTTGGACCTTGTTACCATCCAACACTCAGCACAAAGAAACGGTACATCATTTGCATTATCTGCCATTGCACAGAAGAACACACCACAAAGAATAGAGGACTTTACCATGCACAGGACTCGAGTGAACACTCTCTCACCCTTCAAACAGCTGTCAAGCTATAACGTTCAGTAGAAAAGGCCCTGTGTGTGGAAAAGGGTTGTGCAGCTTTAGCCACAGGGAGGCTGCTCGTATTTACTTATGTTACCTACTCCCACCTGGGAGTCGGTATACACACACGAACAGGAACTAGAGTATCCTAACAGGATAAAACAAAAAAAAATGCTATTTCATTAGGGAAGATTTAAAGGCAAGTGAACCGAGTATGGCTGGCCTGAAAAGAAAGAATGGGCAGAAAGGCTCAAGAACAAAATGGAACAAGAATGTAAAAAAAAGGTTAAATGAGTTTTGCAATAACGTGGTAGAGAACCTATCTGTAGAGAGCAAGACTGGGAGTATCACGTTGTAGCTGCTGGAGGAAGAACTGGATGTGCTGATGCAGGATATAAAGATGAGGTCCGAAATAAACAAGGTGACTGAAATGGGAACATCACCAGAGAGCGAGGGGACTGAATTAAGGAATGGAGATAAGAAACCCCTTGCAGAAGAAATATCAGTCAATCAGGGTGTCCGGTAGATGATAAGGGAAACAACAAAGGTTAGGTTAGGTTAAATCAGATTCAGATATATGGAGGGAAAAGAAATGAGAAGAAGAGAGGGAGAGGTCAATAATTATTCATTGACTTCAGGAGGCTAAAGTTAAGACCTATGACTAAAGAAAACATTGAGAGGAAAAAGAGATGAAGAGCATAATTGCAGTAACAGGAGAGAAGGACATGTCTCAGGTAACAAAATTTTAGACTTCTTGGGGGGTATTCAAATGAAAAAAAAAATTGCCAATCAAATTGACATTCAAGACAGATATGGTATGGAACAGGATACTGCAACAGAAGCCACTGTCAAAGGACTCCTGAGAATATCAGCAAGTGTACCTCGATCAAAACAGAACACAAATAGAAAGGAAACAACTGAGAGAGTAAGAAGGCACCAATGGAAGGAAAGAAAGGCAGGGCAGGAAATCACAAACAAGAAAGTTCACTCCCTGGGGAAACACCAAACACACAATGCTAACAGAACCCCCTCAACCCCTTGTCGCCCCATACCAACGAAACATAGTAACCAGAAACAAATCACACTCCACAGCCCCCATCCACCAAGCTTTAATTTCACAATCACAGCAGCCTCCCATAATATTCCACCCTGCCTCCCACATCCCCGGTCTGCACCCTCCTCTTTCACCTCCCAAAATGCTGTACTGGAAAGGAAGCTAAATGTATGGTACACCAATGCAGATGGAATAACATAAGAGTGAAGAATGGCAAGAACAAATCATTGATGCATCCCCTGACATCAAAGCACTAACAGAGATAAAACTTACAGGGGTTTTTACAGATGCCATCTTTCCAAATGGATTTCAAAAGCTGAGGGAAGAGAGAGAACATAGGAGTTGCACTGCTCATCAAAAACCAGAGGAGTTTAGAGGAAATGGAAGGAATGGACAGAGAGTAAACAAATGACTTGTAGGAACACTAGGGGTCCAAAAGTGATGATAACAGTGATATACAACCAGCCACTGAAAATCAGGAGGCCAGGACAAGAGTATGATGAGTGCAGCAGAGCAATGGTGGATATAGTAGCTGAAGTGGCTAGAAGAGCTCATATGGGTAGGACAAAATTACCCGTCATGGGGGGATTTCAATCATAATGAGTTTGGCTGGGAAAACCTTGAGCTACATGGGAGACCAGAAACGTAGAGGTCTAAGATGGTGGAAACAGTACTGGAAAAGGTCATGCACCAACATGTTAGGGATACAACCAGAGAGAGAGAGGAGAGGAGGTTGCAGCAAGGTTGGATCTCATATTCACTTTGAACAGTTCAGACATAGGTGATATCACATACGAAAGACCCCTTGGCGCTAGTGATCATGACGTCTTGAGTTTTGAATACTTTGTACAGTTAATAGTTGAGAATGCAGCAGCATGAAAAGGACAAGAGAAGCCAAACCTCAAAAAAGGGGACTACATAGGTATAAGGAGATTCCTGCACAAGGTGCAGGGGGAAAAAGAAATAGAGAGAACCAGTAAATGAAATGATGGAACCAGTAACTAAGCGCAGGGAGGCAGAGAAATTCATACCAAAGGGTAACATAAAATATGTTAAGACCAGAGTGAGCCCATGCTTTAACTGGTGCAAAGGAAAAAGTACAGAAGGCAAAGGACTCAAGAAAACAAGGAATAACCAGAAATGAATATGAAGGGATAAGGAGAT
This sequence comes from Cherax quadricarinatus, assembly GCF_026875155.1. Lineage (NCBI taxonomy): Eukaryota > Metazoa > Arthropoda > Malacostraca > Decapoda > Parastacidae > Cherax > Cherax quadricarinatus. The sequence goes on along the minus strand of NC_069456.1, from coordinate 30,543,666 downwards.
AAACCCAGAGGCAATATGAGAATGACAAAGCAGCAAAAGCCAAGTCTGAACCAATATTGCTATACAGTCACATTAGGATGAAAATAATAGTCAAGGACCAGGTAATCAAGCTGAGGAAAGAAAACGAGAAGTTCACAAAGAGTGGCCAGGATGCATGTGAAGAACTTAACACGAAATTTAGAGAAGTATTCACAATAGAGACAGAAATACTTCCAGCAAACCAAGGAGGTAGGGTGCACCAGCAAGTGCTGTACACAATATAAATAACCAAAGTGGTGGTGAAGAAACTAGTAGGTGAACTAGATACTTCGATGGTGACTCACGAAATCGTAATGACACGATTGCAAACAAACCATACCACGGGCGGGATTTGAACCCGCGGTCAGAGAGTCTCAAAACTCAAAACTTTCGTGAGTCGTGTTGACGGCTTTGAGGGGACTTGAGCTAGAGTTCGTCACGGCCATGCTAGTGGAAGATTCGTCTGTAAAAACTTGCATTTGTGGACACAGTGGTGCCTATGCTAACCTTCCTATGGTGTAGAAATAAACCTGGTTGGACGAATCTTATTGAAGCTAGCTGGCAAAGTGGCTAACGCGATGGTCTGGAGTTTTGAGACTCTCTGACCGTGGGTTCAAATTCCGCCCGTGGTATGGTTTACCTCGAAGGTGGTGGGCCCAGGTAATATATCTCCATGGGTCCGGAGAGAGGAAGCTGAGGAACTGTATATGCCACTAGCAGCAATCTTCAATAAATCTACTGACACTTGGTAACTGCCTGAGGTGAGGATGACATCAATTTTTTAAGAAAGGAGACAGACAGGCAACACTAAACTACAGACCAGTGTCACTGACATGTATGGTATGTAGTCATGGAAAAGATTATCAGGAGAAGAGCGGTGGACCACATTCATAGGATTGGGCTCATACATGACAATAAGCACAGCATCAGGGATGAGAGATCCTGTGTCAAAAGTCTACTTAGGTTAGGCAGGAATAGTAGGGAAAGTACTGCAATGGACCAGGAAATGCCTGACAAGAAGGAAACAACGAGTGTTGGTACGTGATGAAGAATAGATTCAGAAGTGTCACTCTTCGCTGATGTGAAACTGAAGAGGAGAATACAAGCGGGTGAGGATCAGGTAAGACTACTAGGAGATCTCGATGGGCTGCAAGTCTGGTCAGACAAATGGCTCCAACAAGTGCAAAGTCATGAACATAGGAGGACAAAGAAGACCGCAGATGGAATACAGGTTAAGGAACCAAAGACTGCAAACTTCACTTAAAGAAAAGGGTCTTGGAATAAACATTATTCCTAGCATGTCCCCTGAGGCGAACATCAATCATATAACTGCTGCAGCATTTGGGCACCTGGCTAACCTGTGAATAGCATTTCGACATCAAGGTAAGGAGTTATTCACGTCACTGTACACCGTGTACATCGGGCCCATACTGGAGTATGCAGGACCAGTATAGAACCCAAACCTAGTCAAACACGTCAAAACTCGAGAAAGTGCAAATATTTTCCACAAGACTAGTACCAGAACTGAAGGGAATGTCTTACGAGGAAAGGTTAAGGGAACTCAACCTAATGACACTAGAGGATAGGAGGGATTTAATAACGACATATAAAATACAGAGAAGAATTGACAAAATGGACAGGGCTCGATCATTATAATCAGAGAAAGCGCTAAATTGACAAGGGGTCGTACAGGGCTCCGGGGCAGAATTAAGTGTTGAGGCTACAAACAGCTAGGTGGAGAGGGGGTCAGAGGTGAGGGGACAAAAGGACTGAAAAGGATGGTAAGGGCTATGTGCCAAAGTTCGTACAGTAAAGCAGTTACTGACAGTCAAAAAGTAATTGTAAGTCAAAGGCAGGGCCATCTGCAAGAAAGGAAGTTAAGGCAAGAATGGTGGAGTGGTGGTGGCGTTGGAGGAAAATCCTGCAAGTTCACTGGTAAACCGGGCAATTGACAAGAAAGTGAAGAACCGAAATAGGGACTCGACAAACCTCAAAGAGGAAGAGTGCGTCATTCCATGAGGTACCCATGGGTAGGGCGGATATGGCCAATGCAGTGCCGGGAGAGAGCAGTCTCCCGATTACGGCAACGGTGGTAAGAAGTTGGCCACAAACCTGAAAACGGTTTAATAGAGCACAATAGAGTACAAACCTAAAAGCGGTTTAACAGAGTACAGGAAGCTCATGTACAGCTGACCACGCAGCAGCATCCACTTATTCATTGCCCTGCACATTAACGTGTCCAGGGACCCAAGAGAAAACGACGACTTTGTTCTTGCTAGCCACACGGCGCAACCATAGTTGAATACGAAGGACTAATGGATTACGGGACTCAAATTGTTTAATGGCTTGTAAGGCACTGAGGGAATCTGAAATGAACTCAAACGTCGAAGGAGACATATATATATAATACGGAGAAGTGCAATGAGAATGGCATACAGCTCGGCAGTAAAAATACTAGCCAAATCTAACAAATGTCCTTGGACAACATTGTCAGGGAACACTGCCATGAACCTAACACCATCAGAAGATTTGGAACCATCTGTATAAACAGCAACAGCATGAGCATACGACCGGAAGTGATCAAGAAAAAGAGAGGGGGAAGCAGTTGTAGGTAGAAGAGCTTTGGCTCAGGGCAATAGGGAAGAACAGATACGAACTGTAGGAACCTCCCAAGGGAGAAGGAAAAAGGCAGACGCTAAATGAACATGCAAGGAAGGTAAGTAGAGAGAAGACCGGAGTGAAGAGGAAGAGAAAACGGTCGGAGTGAGCAGGGGCGTCGAACATATAATGGGTTTTTATTAATGTCTAAGACCAACCTATACGTAGACGGAACACGAAGGTCATGAGAGTGGACAAAGTAATGAAGGCAATGAGCATCGCTACGATCAGCTAAGGAAGGAACATTCGCCTCAGCATAGAACCTTTCAACCGGGGAATAACGAAAGGCACCAAGGCATAAACGTAGGCTTTGATGATGAAGAGGATCTAACTTAGAGAAAGTGGTAGTAGAGGCTGCAGAATAGACCTGGTCTCAATGATCCAACTTGGACAAGACTAGGGCGGAATGCAAGCGGAGGAGAGTTCGGCGATCTGCTCCCCATGAACGATACGCAATAATTTTAAGGAGATTCAGCCGACCATGGCAAGTTGCCTTCAAAGAAGAAATGTCAGGTTCCATGTCAAGCGGCGATCGAAGAGAAGACCAAGAAACTTGACAGTATCACATTCTGGTGTATGTGAGCCGTGTAAATACAAGGGAATATCTGGGATAAGAGAACGTCTAGTGAAGGTAATGAAACGGGTTTTCGTACCAAAAAAATTAAGCCATGACAGTCAGTGCGACAGTCAGCGTCAGAGGAAGCTATAGCAACGTCATCTATATAAAGTGACGACCAAATATATGATGAAAGAACGGAAGGTAGGTCATTTATAGCTAAGAGAAAAAGGGTAGTGCTAAGGACACAACTTTGTGGGACTCCCTCGGCTTGTACAAAGTCTGAGAAAAGCGAGGCGCCAACACAGACCCGAAAATGTCTGCCAAATAAGAAAGCAGCAAGGAAGGTTGGTGGGTTATCATGGAGGCCTAAAGAATGGGCTTGGGTTAAAATTTTATACCTCCAAGTGGTGTTATATGCCTTCAGTATCAAAAAAGACTACTAGGACGGAGTGTTTGTTAGCAAAGGCATTTCACACATACGTATCTAAGTGGAGCAAGAGGTCCAAAGCAGAGCGGCCCTTGCGAAAGCCGTGCTTGTGAGGGGAAAGACTATTGCAAGTCTCCAAGAACCATTTCAGACGTCTATTCACCAATCGTTCCACCACCTTGCAGACTACACTGGTCAGAGCAATGGGACGATAGTGAGAGGTATCATGCCCCGAGGTGCCTCGTTTGTGAAACTGTAGTACAATGGCAGATTTGCATTGTTGAGGTAGAACCCCTCATGCCCAAATAAGATTGAAAAGACGCAAAAGGACTGGAAGGAGAGTAGCATACTGTTATGAATATCATCAGGTCCAGCTGCCGACGGCAGGCAAGCGGAAATCGTGGACTTTAGCTCTAGGAGAGTGAGAGGTTCCTAATATGGCTGCATTCCATTAGAGGAGAAATTCAAGGGCAATTGCTCCTTGGTAGACTTAAATGCAAGACATGAGAGACAAAGGTGAAGCTTTTTGGAGAAAGAGAAAAGATAGTTCCCGATTTTTGTGGCAACTTGAAGAGGTTCTGCAATACTAAAACCAGCAACCCGCAAAAAGGGAGTTGGGTCCGGAGTGTACTGGCCACAACTTCTGTACCTTCTTCCAAACCGCACACATAGGGGACGACGAGATAATGGTAGACACGTAGTCTTGCCAATAAGTGCTTTTAGCATTGTGTATAATGCGGCGAGCACCTGCCCTTGCCTGCTTAAAATCTATAAGATGTTCTGAGGTCCAGATATATCTATAATGGCCCCATGCAGCACGTTTTAAGCACGCTACACAGGCACGCAGGAGACCATCAAGGCACACATGTCTGAGAATGCCTGCCTGAGGTTTGAGGAATAGAACTTGGCGCCACAATCAAAACTAAGGTCGAAAACTGGTGTACCAGTTCATCAGTAGATGACGAAAAGGGTTCCTCACAAAAGGTGGTAAGATGAGAGTATGTCCCAATTTGCTTGTGCAAATTGCCAATAAAGGCTACGAGGCGGCTGTGAATAAGTATTAGAAGTAAGAAGAATAGGAAAATAATTAGTCACGTAAATCTGGAAGAACAGACCAAGCGTAATCAAGTGCAATTGACGAGGAACAGATAGAAAGATCAGTACAAGAGAAAGACTGAGTGCGAGTCAAAACGGGTAGGAGTACCTGTATTTAAAACATGAAGAGGATGAGAAGCGAGAAGAGTCTCCAACTGATCACCATCATCAGTGGGACCCTCCCCACAGATGATGGTGAACATTACAATCACGTAACAAGATGGGCGGCAGTAGAGATCAAAAGCGCAATATCCGAGATACAAAATGCACTGAAGGGGGAAAGATTTAGAGAACAAACTGTGTACCATGTAAGTACATACGAGCTGCAGCTTAATGCAGCAAAGAACGAACAAAAACTTTTTGATACGGTATACCAATGAGCACAAGTGTTCTCTCATTAAATGATTTATCAGGAAAGGGATCAGAAGAATGTAACAGCACATAGCCTGAAACGGGATAAATGACAACTGAACGAACTTTGGGCTCTTGTAACCCGACACATATTGGGAAAAACCGGGAGAGCAACACTTCGAGTTCTCACCGATTACCCCTGAGTCCACGAATATTCCATTGTAAATAAGACATTATTTACAAAGACAGGTATGCTGACAATGAGAAGTGATAAATCTATGGGCGATTAGGGTCAGTGAAGGCAACGCGTGGGGGCAACGGTTAGCATGTAAGCAAGGAGGGATCATATTGCTGTGATGGAAAAGATTGTTGCGAGGGTCATGAAAAAGAAGGGGCAGAAGGAGGCACGTCGGTCTCCATCGAGGGTTTCCTCTCCGCAATTTAGTTGGAGATAGCTTCAAGTGTCTCAGCAGATGGGGAAGATGCTGATACCATGATTTCAGAGACAGCTGGGGTAGAGCAAGTAGAGATTGGGGTGATTATGGAGGGAACCAAGGATGGGTGGGGAGTATGAACCTGGAGAGATACGTTGGCGGGGGCAGAAGGCAGTAGAGTCCTCCAGTGGAACAGGAGAGGAAGGAGGTTGGAAGGTAACTAGGGAAGAAGATTGGGGGAGGAAGAGGATAAGAAGGAACTACTCGAGAGGGGGTGTGAACCTCCACCTTCGTGTGAGAGTTCGAAAGGAGGTGAGAACTAGGCACCGAGGTAGAAGATATATTCAACTTCGCAGGTGGCAGATACAAGAAGTTGTAGGCTTGTGAGGTCTCATACACTGAGAAACTAGCGAGCGAGATGAAGAAGTAAAAGTAGGAAGAAGAACAGAGGTAGGAATTTCAGAGGGTAAAACCGCAAAAGAATTAGAAACAGTGGTGACCCTGGAAAACATGGTAGTAGAGGAGCTGGTAGGAGAGAGAACCGTCAAGGTTGGAGGTCTCCGAGCTACTCGAGAACAAGGAACACGAGGAAGATTTCCCTGAAGGCAGAGCTGAGAGACAGCCATAGCGTAATAAGGCCTTCACACGTTCATTTCCATAGACTTGACAACGGCGAGAAAAAGAAGGACGAGATTCATTGCAATTGAAACAAGAGGGGGGAGGAAGACTGCAAGATGTATTGGCATGATGTGCGGCACTACAGACCGGGCACTTCACCACACATCTGCAGTTTTTAGCAGGGTGTCAGAAGTGCCAGCAATTATGACACTGTTGGGGTACGCCCCAACAGTGTCACGGAGACGCACCTCCTCCTGCAAGTGGGCAGGACGTGTGTATTCACTTTGAGAATAGGAAGGTCCTGAAGGACTAATTGTTCTAAAATATCATCGCTGTAAGACAGAAAATCTCTCTGTACAATGGTACACGGTAAAACCACAGTGCCACTGCAAGAACTTAGAGTAGCGTGCTTATGAACTGTGACTGGAATGTTATCTATGGAAGTTACACTGGAAAGATCATGAGCTTGTTCTGAATTCTGAACTGTAATGACACGCGTACCGTTTCGAAGAGCATGAAAGGATGTATTTTAGCCAATGGGTCATAAAAGAGCTTTATCAATATTGTGATCAGAAAGATAATCAGTTAGAGATGTCGGTTTTAGGGAAAAGAATTTAGTCCACCATGTACTTGTAACCATGGTGCGCAAAGGAAGTGGGTGTCACATAGGTCGTTTTTGGGTAGACATCGAAGAACCGTCGTCAGTAGGTGGTCTAGAACGTTTAGGAGTTGCACTGTGGGCAGTCCAACCTGAGGGAGGTGGGTGATCCAAAAACCTTCGCACCCTATGTGGGGAAGCAGGACGCATGTTAGAGGCATGCAAGAGGCAGAGGCATTAACAGAAACAGGTTTTGCCTCAGCACCTGGAACAGGTGATGAAGCTTCACCAGCAGAAGGTACAGGGGGTACGAGAAGAGTCTAGAGAATGGTCCAATAACGAAGCGGAATCAGAACACGATGTGGGAACAGAAAGGGGCCTGGGAGGAGAGGGGGGGGAAGGAATCATAGAACGAAGACTCCAGGATAGTGGTGCTTCTTTTGGTTATCCTCTTTCTTATTTTAAAGAAAAAAAGAAAGAAGGTAAGAGAGAAAAGAGGGACAGTGGAGGGACAGTCATGGAAGGGCCGTAAGTTCCTCCCCTCAACCGATATGGCCTCGAGCCCACAAGCAGTGAAGATGCAGCATGGAGCCCGTGGCATACCCTAATTTTCACGCCAGTAAACCAGCGCTCCGGGATAACAACCTCATATCTACCGAGCCACCTCTGAGGACCAAAGAAAGGGCGGTCGGAAACCCGCCACAAAGCATACCACCTTCAGCTGCCACCTCCCAGAACCGACAGGCAGCCTCCTGTGACACACACATCATCTGCAGGACATCCCGCCCACTTCTTGGAAATCCATGAAGGAAGCAGGGCACCTCCAGACAATTCAGATTTCATGGCAAACTACACCACCCCCGAGGGGCCCCAAGGAGTGGGATGAACCCTGCAGACTTCCCTCTACCTAGAAACAGTAATGCCAGAGGGTAGGATCCCAGAGACTATAAACGGGACAGGGAAAGGGCTGGGTTGGGAGAGGCGAGAAAAGGGGAAAAGGGGGAGATGGGGAGGATGGGATAGGGAAGGGAGAATTGGGGGTAATTAGGTTCGGTCTGAAGAAGGAAAGCAAAAGGTCTAATTCCTCAGACCAAGAGCCTTTTCACCTCGCCAAGGAGCCCTCCTTGAAGAGGGACAGAGCTCGAAAGTTTCAGAGATGGGACAAAGGAACAAAGAGCCACAGCTGGATATTGAAAACTCAGACGAGTCAAAGAGATGTTAGGAAGTATTTATTTAGCCTTAGAGTTGTCAGGAAGTGGAATAATCTGGAAAGTGAAGCAGTGGAGGCAGGATCCATACACAGCTTTAAGAAGAGGTATGATGAGGTTCTCGGAGCGGGGAGAGAGTGGCCTAGTATGGACCAGAGAAGAGGCGGGACCAGGAGCTATGACTTGACCTTTGCAACCCCATATAGGTGAGTGTACACACACACACACACACACACACACACACACACTAATTTTATTTGGGACCGCCTCAGAAAAGCAGATTATTTTTGTTTTTATTGTTTTATTTATTCATGTAAAGAGTTACATTCACTTGTGAATGTCTCAATAGAGATCAACAGCACCCAGGTCCTCCTTCAGCTAACTGAGACATGCACACCACCTAACCCTTTTAACATAATTCCCTAGATTAAATAGGTGAATTAAGCTTGCTTTTGTCGCGTATGATTAAATTTCTCGCTTCCACAGAGTCTCACGCTCATGTTTCTCAAAACATGTATACATGCATACTGTAACCAGAGGGAGAGAACATGATAGAACTTGTGAATATGAGAAAGGTTTATTTGGTGGTTGTCAACACCCAGGCTATCTGAGGAGAACTATCTACTCATACCTACATTAAAAAATAGTGTATTATCTAGACGTTTGAGTCAATGACAAAAAGTCTAACGACTTTTTCCTTACCCTCTGTTCTTCCTGGCATGGAAACCACGGGAATAACGGTATAGAATTTACAGGGAATGGACGACGTGGGATACATCGACCTCCACAAAATTCCTTCCGATTATATATACATTATAGTTATTCCACTGTCATTCACAGAGCTGTGTGTACCTGTGGTGCTACTTGTGATTCCCTCCAGAACTACTGTTATTGAGTCGGTTGCCTCATTGTTCACTGATCATCCTTACCAGTCACTGAACTGACATTATGAATCTATTCTGAGAATGCGTCATCTATTGAATAAATATGACAATCTGCATATGTTTAGTGAGTGGACGAGTGAGATAGCGAGTGTTCTTGGAAAGGTCTCGCTTGTGTCCTATAAACCTTACAATTCACTATAACCTATTATTACGTTATTTAATATTTAAAACAACTTGGGCTAACCCAGAAATCTTGACTCTTAGGTGTATACTGAGCAGGCGGTCCTGAAGGTTCTAGTGACTGGAGAACAATGTACTGAGCAGGCGGTCCTGAAGGTTCTAGTGACTGGAGAACGATGTACTGAGCAGGTAGTCCTGAAGGTTCTAGTGACTGGAGAACGATGTACTGAACAGGCGGTCCTGAAGGTTCTAGTGACTGGAGAACGATGTACTGAACAGGCGGTCCTGAAGGTTCTAGTGACTGGAGAACGATGTACTGAGCAGGCGGTCCTGAAGGTTCTAGTGACTGGAGAACGATGTACTGAGCAGGCAGTCCTGAAGGTTCTAGTGACTGGAGAACGATGTCTCTAACTGCATCTTATACTTTCAACTATCTCTCCCTGTCTCCAAAGAACCATATAATACTCTGCTGGCTGTCTTTACATGTCTAGACCTTTATAAAGATTCCCTTTTTCTAACTTTTTTGTATTTTTTTACATAGCACTCTTATAAAATTAATAATTATATTACCAGGACTCAAGTCCGGCAGGCCGGACTTGAGTCCTGGAGATGGGAAGTACAGTGCCTGCACTCTGAAGGAGGGGTGTTAATGTTGCAGTTTAAAAACTGTAGTGTAAAGCACCCTTCTGGCAAGACAGTGATGGAGTGAATGATGGTGAAAGTTTTTCTTTTTCGGGCCACCCTGCCTTGGTGGGAATCGGCCGGTGTGATAATAAAAAATAATTACCGCAGACACGATTAAATGAGCGCTGTCCGTTTACGAGCAAATGACATGGTTCGTGCTTCCTGATCATTGCTGCCTGCTTATAACACCGTGTTGTGAGTTGACTGGAGAATGATTGAGGCAGGAATAATATATAATCTTGCTCAGGTAGCATATTGTAGTGTATGAATATTGATTTGACCTGCCGGTCCTGCTATGGGCGGTAGCTCGCTATCAACTGAGCTCAGGCCACTAAGGCATATGCATAATTTGAATCTGACATAACTGATACACTTGAGCATGTCAGTCATGATATGGCGTCGGCAGAGATTCTATATAATACTTACGAATATTGAACAAAAAAACATTATTGTACATTATCATTAGAGTATATTTAAGTGAAAAAAACTCACAAAGAGAAATATACATAATTTGCAGTGTCTCACTAAGAGATGTATTCATTATAAACTGTGGCTCACTAAGAGAAACATGGTTAATATGTATAAGAAACATATACATGATAACTTGATATATTATAACTTGATCAATCGATTCATGTGATCTACGGTTCAGAAGAAGTTCCAAGTTCAGCTATACGATACAGCATATGATTCATGTCAAAGTCACCGATTGTTTTCAGTAGAAATCAAACCACACCAGACTATGTTGGATCTGTTCTCTGGCAAGTGTATAAAAGTAGCATTGAACTCTTGTATGGTCAAAGACTATCTGGCTAATCTTCCAGTAGGTTGTTTATTCTGGAATTAATGGAGCACGATCTGTCCAAAACATGAGTTGGATCCTGGTAGATAACTCAAAGGTGCTTTAAAGACCTAACTATTGCTAATGCTTCTTGTTCGCTCAGTTATTGTGCAATTACGATCAGCTTTAGTTGAGACTCGGCTAGCAAATGCAACTGGGTTATATTTGCAATTGGTCTTTTGAGTTAGGACGCAACTATGCCAATGGAGCTAGCATCTGTAATAAGATTGAAAGGCTTTTTAAAATTAGGAAATGTTATTATAGGAGCAGAGGTCAACTAGTTTATATATATATATATATATATATATATATATATATATATATATATATATATGCAATAAGATCACAGTAAACAGGTGATTTCAAAATATGCAAAACAATCACTCTGAAAGAATAGAGAAATTCCAAGCGCTTTCGTGACTACTCACATTATCAAGGAACTATGAAAGTGAAGCATCCAAGGAAGCTATATAAGGGGTCCGGCCAGCACCTCACTATCAGATCCCACAACGGTTAAACACGTGGCTCGCGGCGAGCCAACTTGGATAGGTCCTTTGCAAAACTCACCCCCAAACTATTCTACCCAAGAAAATTTAAAAATTATTTGTCCAGTGTATTATTAAATTCTTCCCAAATTCTATTAATTATAAATGGATCTAATTTATATGAACCAAAGGAAATATTCATATTATTGTCAAAACTGCTTTTTATGAAACAAGATTCAATTATATTCCTGTCGACCATGGACTTGCTAGATACTACTTTCTCAACTTTTTGAAAATCAATTGGATGGTTAAAATCTCTTACATGAATAAATAGAGCATTGGAATCTCGTCCAGTTCTAATGCTATATTTAATGTTGTTTTAATCTTAGTTCGAGATTTTTACCAGTTTGACCGTAATAAACTTTATCGCAAATTTTACAAGGAATCTTATAGACACATCCATCAGCATTTTGGAGGGAATTCTTTATCAAAAGTTTTTTTACTGTATCAAGATTTTTGAATACAACTTTAATATTAAAAGTCTTAAGAAGAGAAGGCATGAAAACTTGGTTGATATGCCTTCTCTTCTTAAGACTTTTAATATTAAAGTTGTATTCAAAAATCTTGATACAGTAAAAAAACTTTTGATAAAGAATTCCCCCCGAAATGCTGATGGATGTGTCTAAAAGATTCCTTGTAAAATTTCCTCATGAAGAGATACTTGACGGACCCTTGCAACAAATCTAGGGTTGAAAATGCTTTGTTTTTTCCTATATTACGTAATAAATCACCAATAACAGAACATGGAAAACAGTTTGGAGTTGTTTTAGCTATTAATTTCATAAAATCAATCCCTAGACGCCTAGTACCATCTTTGTTGAACATTAAAACCATTGATGCATTCGTAGGTGAATTGCAATGAGCCATGACACCATCAACAAGCATCTGATTAACTTCTGCTACAGCAGTTTTCGAATGACACAAACCATAAAGAGGTACAGTTGCGAAACAAAGTTCCTGGACAGTCTCCCCTGAGCAGTAATAATATCAGGCAACTCAGACGTAGTGAACAGATGAGTGAAGTCGATTTTCGTGAATGAATTAGCGCAGCTTGTAACGACGATGGTGACTGGTTGACAAAATTAATTGCCGTCACTTTCTGTGCATCTATATTGAAACAGATTTATGAATGTATACGTGAATTAATTACAGTGTGCCTATTATATCCAGTATTATAAAAACATGAAAAACATTAGGAAATGTGTCGATATATTTTTTTTGTTTTTGTTTTTGTTTTTTTATTTATTTAAAACAATACAATACATTAAATAAATAATCACATTTCATTTCATTCACAGAAAGTATAATTACCCTTATCAATATATACGCTAGAACGGTTAACTTTACGTTGACATAAATTGTCGCCCGTCCTCTATGCATTATGTACCTAGCCTAAGGAAAACAAGATTACACAAATCTACGTTACACTAATCAAAAACATATTATATACATTATTATAAACAAAGAGAAACGTTGCATCTATAATATACATTAGTGTTTGATTTTATGTCATTAAAGCCTTTAAATGGACATTGTACATAAACAAGTGCATATATAACAAAATATCCAAATACGAACAATAAGTAATGATTCCGGTGCTCAGTCTACTGGATTACTGCAATGATACAAAACATATTCAGTACAATACACAAAGGGGTTCCACTTAATAGCATGACAAGTAACATTATGCAACATACACACACCACACATTCAAACCTGATATACACACACACACATTATTTTGTTTATATAAACAAAATACACACAGAAGAAAACGAGTGATACATCCACTAAACTGTCAAAGGAAAAACGTTACACTAATCATCGCATCCACAACAGTGATCAAATATGGGTAATAGGACTACGTACAGAAACACACATTGTTAACTTTCATATCTAGTCATATTCCTAACATGTATCCCAGGAATCCTCAAGCAGAACGTTACCAGGTATCAGCCACATGGCTAATACAAGGAAAGTATAAAATGAAAACTATATACATAAGTTGTACGAGGTGCTATGTGTCGATATATTGTATGGGAATCGAAAGGGAACTGTAAATAATGTTTCTGTCACATATCAGTCGTATATAATTAGGTGAAGCACAATTTTGATGTTAGGTAAATGAACACACATACAACTAATGTGACATTTTATTGTGGCAAGATTTCTTTCTCCAGGAGCTACGTTAAGTCCTTAAAAACATTACAATGACATAATGTGTGACCTTTAATCCCTCATGATTTACTACTATATGACCGGTTAGCACTTTGATTTATGGACTGCGTGATAAGTGATTTAAAATATGAGTTCACTAGTACAAATATTCTAGAACAAGTTATTAGGATTATTGATTATTTTTGGAAAGCTTTAAAAATTGATTAGACAAAAATCTGAGTAAGAACAGATGAACATGAATAGGATTTATGTAATGTTATATTAAAATCATCATCCCGTAAATATTAAAGTGTATATGTCTTCAGGTGTGGTGTGTGTATAATAAAAAATATTGTAGATGTAGACAATAGCTACATAAGTGACCAATGCAGCGAGTCCTTCGTTTCGTGGTTACAAACAATGCAGGGATACAAAACATATACATAAGTAACAAGGATCTATAATCGCCATTTCAAACACTATTAAACAGAAGATTGAGACACACAACTATTAAACAGATAAGAGTCAGTTTGTTCATCTCTGAAGTATTTTTTTTTTATATTTTATTTAAAACCAATACAGTTTAACATAAAAATAAAGAAACAGTATGGATCTCAATCAAATTAACTGACAAACAGATTGCACCTATATGCACGCAAGATATTGCTGCCAAACATACAACAAGAACTTACGGCAAGAACATAGCTAAAAAAAAAATACTGTCACAGGGTCATGAATTGACATATATACACATTCATTGGTGCAAAACCTTGCATATATATAAATTGTACATATAACATGACATCTGACAAAGGCTCAATACACTTGAACATAAAATATACAAAGAAGTTATATCAGTTAAATCCCATCCTTCACATTAATCAAAAAACCAAAACCTAACATCATAATCTTACTAGAACATCTACATACGTATCCCTAATAATACAGCTTTACATATACCAACATACGAAAAAAAAAACCGTCTAGATATGTCTGTATACCATACAGACTAAAACTTAACATCAAGAACTTAGCACTGACACCAAACCGGTATCAGGGTACAGACCAGAATTATAAACTTTAAAAAGAATCGAATCATACATATATAAAGTATTACATAACGTCTGACCCATGACAAAGGCTCAATACATAGAAAGGGATACACACACACCACACACACACACACACACACACACCACACACACACACACACACACCACACACACACACCCACACCACACACCACGTACACACAAAAAATTTCACAAAATCACATTAATCAGATGCACTGTATGCACAAAGCAAAACAGTATCTAAGTATATCTCATCATGCAAAAACTCAGCACGTAACATAAAGACAAACTAAAAACACACTTCATGTCGCAAATAACTTATTACTCAAGAATCATGTCTTACAAGACTGATACACATCAAAATAATACATAAAAAAATCTACTATATTATACCTACATTCTGAAAAGTGTTATATCTAACATAACGAGACCTTGAGCTCTACATCCACACTTGGCTGCCATAAAGTCTCAATGAAAACCAGGAAACCATTCCAAACCCACATTCACAACACTCTCACGACCCCCCCCCCCCCAAGGAGGCGAGCCCGCTGTGACCCCCCTGACTCCCTCCAACCTATGAAAACCCCTTCACTCACTCATTATTAATCACAGATTTACGAGAATCCCCAACGTTAGCATTCTATACCCCTCTGAGAAAGCCTGATCCCACCTCCTCCCATACAAATCTCTGTTACGACACATCGTACGATAGAACGTTACCGCAAGAACCTTTCTTCTTCTCACTCACTATCCCCTCTCCCCTCATCAACCACGACATATATATATAATCTACCATGATATAATCTAAAGCTCTTATGGACACCCTCGTCTAACCCACCCATATCTAGACTTAAAGCACGCAAAACGACACCCCACGACCCCCACCCTCTGTACCAACCTACTTAACCAGCACCTAACCTCCTCTAGCGTTTCACAAAGTAAACTAAAAGGAAACCAGTCCTTCCCTCCACAGATCCCAAACCCCCCCCCTCTACAACCTGCTTTTTCGTAGTTTCCCCGAGGGAAAAGGATCCCCTGCGGGAAACAAAACATCACTATGCGCCCGGGGTTTTTAACTTCATTTTACTAAATCTAAACCAAATACACTTCCACCAACTGGGGAAAAAAACCCTCAACGGGGGATAACGCACCTCCCTAAAAGAAACCTCCCAAAAAACCCTTATACGAATTTTCTCATTCCCAAACCCAACATCACGCCCAAAACGTTTTTGCATTCCCTAAACCCGTTCCTCGATACCACATCCCCACCCTGCGGTACCCCCCCAGCTCCCCGCGTTCACACCCTCATGCAACTTCCCTTTAATAACACACATTTCGCCCCCGTCTCAAATCCATCACCCCAACCCCCCCTGATTTAAGGGTCTTTAAAAAATTCCCTCCGTCCCCAATACAACGCGAACCCCAAAAAAAATTTGAACACCCTCTTAGAACCCCCGCAATCGCTGTCTCTGAATTGGGAACCGCTGCACATGCCAATCTCTATACAAAAAAGTTTACGATATCACCGCTGTATAAAGTTAGGTGCTGGGGTCTCAGAGCCCCTAGACGCCCCAAGACCGTCCAATAACCTACCGGATTTTTCCCACTCGCGCCGAACCATGTCATTTATAAAAATACCACAAATTTTAAAGACACCGCCCATTTTTTAACAACATTACATCTCCCCCCCCACCCCCACCAAGAACCCAACCCATGCACTTTTTGCACTATTTCCTGCAACCCCTGGCACTTCCAAATAATTGCACAACCTCGCCAACTCCCCTTGACATCCCTTCACGAATGGAACAGTGGTGCGTCAACTTTCCAATTAAACCCGGCCCGGCCCTCCCACCCCCCCCTTCCCTCACATGGTGTACATAACTGAGGTCAACCATTCTATAAAAGGGGCTGGAAACACGCAAACAAATTTGGGAATGGGGACCTGTCTAGGCCTCTACCCATTGCAATATCCCCCCCCATACACCCTTAATCTGTATCCTCATTTTCGCCCCCTTGTATAAAAATATTTCCCATCGACATTTCCCCCCCCAAAAACCCCGTCCCTAAGTATAACTGCAAGTCCCCTTTCCGCCTATCATATGCTCCCTGCCAATAGAGCCACAAAGCCGCCCCCTTTACCCCCACCCTTTGCTTCCAAAAACTTCTCAGTATCCCCCGTCCTTTAATCATCGTTCCCCGGGAACCCCAAATTTAGATTTGACCGACCCTTTCCACAAACATTTAACCTATTACTAAAAAATTTTTCGAACCCCTTATAGTCTGCAACATCAGCGATATGGGTCGGTCCCAAAGGGTGGTGCCCCCTTTACCTTTGGGGCCAACACTACAACTGCGTTACCGCTTCTTCCCCCAATTTCCTTCCCTTCATACGATTAAATAACCGAACTATAAATCCCCCTTATTACGCCCAAAGTTGTAAAAAAAATTTACTGGGAGCCGTCAATACCCGGCGCTTTCCCCTTCCTCATTCCCCTTAACGCATTCTCTATTTCCTCTGCCGTAATAGTCCAACCTAAAGCCTTTCTATCACTTTTTTCCTAAATTACACGTCACATTTTGTACACACCTTGTCAACGCCACGTCACCCACCCCCCACTGTTCCAGTACTTCTCGTACCAAGCCTCTGCATACGCACACATCCCCTTCGTGGTTCGTATCTCCTGCCCTGCTCTATAATTCCCAACCATCTCTGTTACCTCTAAACATGGGATAGCTGTCACCGCCTGCCTTTGCCTTTGATGCCACAAAACACACGCTGACCGCTTGTCGCCCCAAAGCACTTCTTCCACCCCTGCCTGCACCCTTACAGCTTGAAACCTTTCATTTGCAACACCTCAACCTCCCCTTTATTTCAGCTATTTCATCCATAGGAAAATTATTCCCACCCACCCCCTGCCCATAGCAACCTCTTAACCTATCCTCTAAATAGTTAGCCAGTCCATATTTTAAATTATTAATACGTTTTCCTTCTCTCACATAAAACTTTCAAATTTCCTTTCCTTTGTAACACTACCCACCATGTCACAATGTCATCCACTCCCTGTTCTTCCACACTAAGCTCCCTCCATAGGACTGAAAACCCCTCCAACCCCTCCTCATCACCTAACACAATTATATTTAATTTCCAATAACTTCTATATATGTCTGCGAGCGTCCCCCACCCAACCTCCACCACTACTGCCCTATGATCTGACATTGTAGCCTCAACAGTACTCAAAGATTTCATATCCACTCCCTGAGAAAGGTACACTATCTAGTCTCG
Organism: Cherax quadricarinatus; assembly: GCF_026875155.1. Classification (NCBI taxonomy): domain Eukaryota; kingdom Metazoa; phylum Arthropoda; class Malacostraca; order Decapoda; family Parastacidae; genus Cherax; species Cherax quadricarinatus. Next base: position 30,526,053 of record NC_069456.1, on the reverse strand, counting down.
CAGCATATCCACTCCTAACAAACGTATATTCAGTCTCCCACACCGCCCCTCCAAAAACATCACGTAACCTCTGCCGGCGCATACACACTCACAAAAGACACACGCTTACCCATCCACCACCCATCCACACGCAACACCCTCCCTCCCCCTCCTACCTCGCTTCTCTGCAAAACAAATGGGCTCGTCTCCCTTATTAAAATTCCCACACCACCTTTTAGACGGGGAGATGGCAGGGTAACTACTCGAAATCCTGCCACCACCAACACCCTACCCTCTTTAAAATTGTGCTCCTGCAGGAACACAACGTCCACTCTAGATTTATTCAGGAAATTACGAAACTAATCTCTCTTCATACCGCTACATAACCCATTAACATTTACAGACATACACCTAAGGCCTATTAAAGTTTCCACCCCTGCTTCCTCTCATCACTCTTTACAACTCCAGAGCTTGAATTTAAGTTTGACACCTTCAGAGTGCTCTCCTTCCCTCCCCCCCTTCTTCTGGTGCCTCCTATCATGGCTACCACCACCTACACCACTACCTTCACACTTCACCTCAGTCTGTTTCCCAGGCCTTTGTGCAGGCGTAAGGACGTCATCAGAATCTGACGTAGCCGCCCTCTTTCTCGTGACCATCATGTTACACATGTCTTGGTCAGATGTTGCCTCTCGATGAACCTCCACCTCTACCTGAGAATGGTTTAATGGTTCAACGGACGACTCCAAACCACCATCACGTCCCAAATTATCATGTCTCCGACTTTCTGGAAGCGACGACTCTCCGATGACACCACGCTCAGATGTAACGTCCCTCTCTGGCGGTGACAAAGTCTTCAACACCTCCACCAATTCCTCAATTTCAAAAACCTTCTCCTGTAATTGCTGCTCCTCCTTATCCACAGGAGACGATACCTGATCAGGCAGCTGGGGGAGGGACTCCAACTCACCGCCAGTCCTGTGTGCCTGATCCACTATCTCGCTCCACAAAACACCACGCCCTCCATCCGATGTTTGTTTCTCACCTGCCACCTTTGATGCAGGGGCTGCGACGTCCACCACAGGACCAGGCACACGTCTTCGCTTGTCACAGGTCGCCGCTATGTGATCATACTCACCACATAGGCGGCATGTACGTCGTTGTCCTGGGTACATTACCATTACCTGCGTCCTGAAATCTTGTAGATACACATAGGACGGTATTGGGTGCCTCAGAGTCATTTTGAGGTTGAAAGAACCCTCTGGAAAACCAGCATAGGCACCTGCCGCCCACGTACCATGTTGAGCATAATGCACCGTCCCATACGTCTCAAAAACTTTCCTTATATCCGCCTCAAAGGGAACGTTGCGTAACTTGATCCACGTATAATGCCGTGAAACATCTATCATTCTTACACTGACAGCTGGTGTGACGCTAAGACTAACATCCTGAAACCTGGTGACTAACGATTCATAAACCGTAGCTGATAGCAGTTTGACGAAAATTCTTTGGCCTCCGTTTAATGCTACACCATACAAGTCACTATCTTGTTTGCCATATGTCTCCCAGATGATCTTTGGCAATAAGACTTGCCCAGAACTAGGCGTTATCGTTCCTTTAAGTAGCTCAATGCCTACAGTATTTATCCGGCGTCTCAGACTAACCGCCATCTTGACAATCACAGTGCACCTATGTTGTTAACAGAGGCGTGACAGCACCACTTCACACCGCTACAGCCAGGTAACTGACAAGGGAGCTCGCCTACAAACAGCAGAGGGGTGCAGAGCACAACCGCACTCTACCGTGGTCAGGCAGCGAATACTCTCTGAAGTATTAGGGAGAGTTATCTTCACAACAATGATCCCCACTATCACATAGCGCAACCAAAAGTTACATCCACTTCTCCCCCTGCCACTACTTTTGCTACCACTGCTACTATTACTACTACAACTATTTCTACTCCTAATACTACTATTAATACTTATACCTCTATTAATACTATTACTACTCTTACTGCTGCTATTTCTAATGGTACTACAACTACCACTGCTGCTGCCGCTGCTGCTGCTACTACTATACTACTACTTCTAATACCACTATTACTACTACTACTACTACTATTTCTGCTACTTCTACTGGTACTTCTATTACTACTACAGCTGCTGCTGCTGCTACTACTACCGCTACCTCTATTATTATAACTACTACTACTTCCACTGGTACTACTACTACTGTTGCTACTAATATACTACTACTTCTACTGCTACTATCACCATTACTACTACTTATCTTACTTCTACTGGTGCTATTACTATAGCTGCTGCTGCTATTACTACCACTACTATTATAGCTACTACTACCACTACTATTATTACTACTACTACCACTCTTACTACTACTACTTCCACTGGTACTACTACTGCTACTTCAGCATGGATCATTTAGGGTTCATCAGTGCTAGTGATTTTTGATCTCGTTTTATTACCTAAATGTACTCTCTGTGTCCCTGTATTTTTTGTATCAACTTTACAAAGCTCTGGAGAGCGAAACGTTGCCACAACAAAATGTGAAATTAGTTGAGCAAATGTTCTTTTATCTAGCACGAATGCACCTCTCTTATCACTGCCGGCCAAGAAGATTCCCAACTTATTTCTGAACGTCTTAAGAGTCGCTTTCCGCCAAACAAAACGGCATGCGAACCACGATCTTCCTGTTAGAGTGTCGGCTATTTATGTTCGATTTAGGAGTTATGTCACCTTGAAGCTGTGATTTATGAGTTATTTCGCCTTGCATATGTGATTTATGAGTCATGTCGCCTTGCATATGTGATTTATAAGTTATGTCGCCTTGCATATGTGATTTATGAGTTATGTCGCCTTGCAGCTATAATGCATTAGTTATGTCGACTTGCATATGTGATTCATGAGTTATGTCGACTTGCAGCTGTGATTTCGTTATTCTTAATTTACGTTCTTTTAATCTGATAATTACAGTTTATATTAGAACTTGTGATTTCAGAGCCAGTTGTTGTTTTCATAGAAATACTGACAGGAGAACATGTCCACCTGCCTACGTCACATACTATTGTCTACAAATATATATAAATTATTTATAGGGTCTTCCCCTCCTGTGCACCCCTACCCTCTTTCTACGAACCACCACCTCCCAGCCCCTCCACCCCCCCCCCAGCCCACCTCCTTGCACCCCTACCCTTTTTCCATGGATGTTATAGTTTTCTATCTTTATCTTTGCATCCAAAAAATCCCTTGTGTGTGTTTTTGTAAATGGCCCAAACATGGCATTCGCTTCTGATAGGAGCCTACTAACGTAACTAATTTTGTCGTTTTAATTTGATTTTAGATCCTGGATATTTGCAAATATGAAGCAGGAATTACCATTTGGGATGGGTTTTTTTTTTTTTCTTTGTGTTTTGTTAGTACCACTGGTGATGTACTACCTGATATGGCCCCTGGTGTACATACCCCTGGTTTCTCCAGTACTGACTTTGCATGCGATTGTTTATTCAGCCCTGTTGGGCTGATGCCTGGTTTGGTATGCACCCCCTCCATACCAAACATTCATACCAAACATCTGAATCACTCTACCCACCTTTCTTAGCTCCTCCTTACCCCGTAGCAAAACAGTAGTATCATCCACATATCCAACGATGCCCCCTTTGCACCCCCTCTCCATCTCCTGTTCTTCCATCACCCGCTCAACAGACTCATAGAAAGGATTCTGCACACACGCAAAAAGCAGCTGCGATAGCAGGCAACCCTGCCTTAAACCTCTCTCCATCGGTACACTTTCACCCAACCTCCCATTGACCTGTACCCTCACCTCCGCCTCAGCATACAGGGTGTTCACCCACCTCACTACCCCCTCCCGAAACCCCAACCTCTCTAAGCAAACCCCTAAGAAATCCCTGTCCACGCAATCATATGCGTTCTACCAATCTAAACCTAGTATTCCCCCTCCCTTACAACTCTCTAGAAAATCCCTAATAAAACCATGTCCATCCCTCATCCTTCTCCCTGGAAACCCCCACTGCCCCTTATGTAACACTAAACCCAACACTTTCCTCATTCTGTTGCCTAAAATCTTAGCAAAAATCTTGTAATCCGAGCACATTAACGTAGTTGTACAGTAATCATTCAAAACTCGGCATTCCTTCTTTTTGGGCACTAAAACCGTGACACCCATTCTTTGTGATTTCCCCATCCTCCCACTACTTAACATACAATTCAAAACCCCCACCAGACAATGCCGTACACTCTCCAATGACACCTATAAAAATCGTTGGGTATGCCATCTATCCCAGGGGTTTTACCCTGGCACAGCCCAAAAACTGCCTCCTCCACCTCCTCTACACTAATACTACTCTCGAGTCTGTCACTGTCCTGCTCACTCATCCCCAAAACGTCCCTCACCCACTCCCCAGCCAACCCTCCTCCATTTCTCCCTAAACCAGAAATTGGCATACAAACTAATATGTTCCATGGTGGATAGGCCTTGACCCTCTTCAAATCCACCCCCCCCCCTGTTCTTGCCACTATATACACCAAGGTAGTTTTTGTCTGCCTTTCCTTAAACTTCCTGAGTACAAATCCCGACGGCCTATCCCCCCTTAAACCATCCTCCAACCCCGCCCTAACTCTAATTGCCTCAAACTTTTCATTATGGATTTCCGCCAACCTATTTCGCAAACGTTCCATGTCCTCACTCTGCCCCACCCGTTCCTCTGCATAACAGTCATTTAACTGACCTTCAAGATAATTTTGTAGACCATAGCTACACCTCGCCATCTCCTTACCCCGTACTTTAAAAAAAAATCGCGATTCCAACTTTAGCTCTCATTTCCCACCAATCCAGCAAATCCATCTCCCTATTCCTAGTCTCCCAAAAGGATTTCAACCAATTCTCAAATCCTGTAGCGTCACCCTCGTCCCTAAGGAGCCTCACATTCAATTTCCAGTATCCAATATAAACTCGCACTATACCATCTACCCACAAATCTGCTATAACAGCACGATGATCAGAAAAAGCCACATCTATAGTCCTCACCCTCTCCACACCTATTCCCTGCCTAACATAAATCCTATCTAACCATGCCTCATACCCCCTACGAATAAAAGTGTGCTCCACTCCATATCCCCTACTCCCCACCACATCTACCACTCCAGCATCCCGCAAAACGTCTCTCAGAACCCCCAAAACACAACCCGCCCCCCTCAGAACCACATCCCCATTTCTAATTACACAATTCCAATCCCTGCCAAGCACTGTAATACCCAGTAAACCTCTCAAATGATACACCAAGACATCGCGTACAAAATCCACCGTCACCCTAGCGTTACTAGTTGCTGTCATGTACACACCTGCAAAACAAACCCTCCCAGCTCCCCCAAAACCCATCCACCTTGACAACCCTCCCACCCCCCCTTCTCCCAACCCAGGATACGCAAAGGACTGGTCTCCTTTACCGCCACAGCCACACCTCCTTTCAACCTCAAAGCATCACTGGTAAACAACCTATAACCTTTCAAAACCAACTCACATCCTAACATATGATTATGTTCCTGCAAAAAACAAACATCAATACTAAATCTCCTTAAAAACCACTCTAGCCATACCCTCTTGACCTCGGTCTTAAGACCATTTACATTGAAAGTTACACACCTGAAATTACAAGAATGGTGGCTTACCCCTATGCCGCTGAGGCTTACTTGATCCTCCTTTCATAGGTCTCGGTCCATCTCTAGCAATCCCTCATTCCTGCCCTCCAACCCCTTCCTGTCCCTTCCTGCCAATCTTCCCATTGCTCCCCCCCCCCTCCTGGTCTCGCCGTTTCCACCACAGCTGCCCAAACTTTCTTCCCAGGCCGCTGCACTGGTGTGAGGACCTCATCCATGTCTGATGCCTCCACTGATCTCTTGCGGGAGCTACCCTTTACACACATATCTTCTTCAATGACATCTTCTTGATGGACCTCCACCACCACATTGCTCTCCATCCTAACCTCACTCAAGTCTTCCTTACCCCGTTTCTGTTCGTTCATCACCTTGACATCACCTAACCTTTGTCTCCTTCCACACCATGCTCCGACTCATCCAAAAAATCCTTCAGCACAGCCTCCAAAATCCCGTCCTGAGCTGAATCTGTAGTACCTAACGGTCTATCTGACAGCGTTATTCCCCCCATCCCCGATCGTTTCCTCTGGTAGTGTAACACACGTCTCCAAAGCCACCTCTGCTCTTTCAACCTCCTCACTCCATAGGCCCTTCCCCCGGTCTTCCACATCACCCATCATAATGTCCAAGGCTTCTACCTGCTTGTCTTCAGAAGCTTTTTCTGGAACCCTAGGCCCCTGTCTCCTGGGGCATTGTGCCGCCATGTGCTCATAAGAGTCACATAAACAACACGTCCTCTGCTGCCCCGCATAGTGTACAAAAACCTGAGTTCTATAACCATGCAATGTGACATACGATGGTATCGGCCTCCTCAGGGTAATTTTCAGTGTGAAGGATCCTTCAGGCAGCCCCTCGTAGGGGCCGTCCCTCCACATTCCCATGCTCGGCGAGTGTACAGTCCCATAACCACTGAACACATCCTGTAGGCTGTATGCTGTCACTTCAAAAGGTACATTCCATACCTTCACCCAAGTAAAATACTTAAAAACATCATGCAAGCATACTTCCACTGCCGAATTGACGCTCATCCTCCTTTCTTGAAATTCGTCAACGATGCTGGAGTAGAAGTCGGCCCTCATGAACTTCACGAAGACCCTTGACATACCATTCAGCGCCACACCGTACAACTCTTCATTGGGGATGCCATAAACGTCCCTGATAATGCTTGGCAGGAGAACGTTCATCGTGGCGCTGCTTAAAGACCCCATGACCAGCTCAATGCAGACAGTATTTATGCACCGGCTCATTCGGTCCGCCATCTTGGTGCTAATGCTATGTTTTCCTCACCAGGTGGCGTGCAAGAGAAACTGTAGAAGCGTCCTCTCTCCCTGCAGGTCGAGAGACGAAATGCCCCCTCTATCTGTAGAATTGGACCATTATTGAGAGGAGATTCGTATACTGACGATGAACAGGAAATGAGTGAAATCCTGAAAGAACAGTATGAGTCGGTGTTCAGCAACCCACTAAATGACAGTAAAGTAGAAAATACAGAAATATTTTTCACCCCAGCAGAAGGCCACACAGACCAACTAACTGACATTAGTACAAATCCCATAGATTTCGAAAAAGAAATGGACAACAAGCCCACTAACTCAGCACCTGGACCAGATTCATGGAATGCTCTGTTTATAAAGAAGTGCAAAGTGCCACTAGCACGAGCCCTCAGTATTCTTTGGAGAAAGAACTTAGATCTAGGTGACATACCAGAGGCCTTAAAGAATGCAGACATAGCTCCTTTGTATAAGGGAGGTTATAGAGAACTAGCTAAAAATTACAGACCAGTAGCCCTAACCTTGTACCATCATAAAAATCTTCGAAACAGTGATGAGACGGCAGATTACAAATTTCATGGACCAGCACAACCAGCATAACCCGAACCAACATGGTTTTAGAGCAGGGCGATCATGCCTGTCACAGCTGCTGAACCATTATGACAGAATTACGGAGGCATTGGAAGACGACCAAAATACAGATGTGATTAACACAGATTTTGCAAAGGCTTTTTACAAATGCGATCATGGAGAGATAGCTCACAAAATGAGGGCCATGGGCATTACGGTGAAGGTAGGCAGATGGATTTTCGTGTTTCTAACACACACAATACAAAACATAGTAGTAAACTGAGCACGATCCAGCATCACCGAGGTCAAAAGCTCAGTGCCCCAAGGCACTGTCCTGACCCCTCTGCTGTTTCTCATCCTCATAGAAAACAGATAAAAACACCCTTCATACTTTTGTATCATCATTTGCAGATGACACTAAAATAAGCATTTAAGTCACTACGGTAGAGGACGCTGAAAAATTAAAAGAAGAAGAAGGGTTTTCCATGGTGGAGAACACCATGATGTTCAATGGTGATAAGTTCCAGCTGCTTAGGTATGGAAAAGATGAATGGAAAGAATGAAAAACTCAAGAGGGTCACCAAATAGAATGAAAGGAACACGTAAAAGACCTGGGAATAATTATGTCAGCTGACCTTTCTTTTAAGGAACACTAAGACAAAGATCACGACAGCCAGAAAGATGAGAGGGCGGGTATTGAGAACTTTCAAAACAAGGGAAATAATGACGATGGTGACACTCTTCAAATCGCTGCTGCTCCCTCATTTTGAATATTGCTCAGTGCTGACGGCCCCGTTCAAAGCAGGTGAAATATCAGAGATGGAACAAATTCAGAGATCGTTTATGGCTCACATTAAACCAGTAAAGCACCTAAATTACTGGGAATGCCTTCAAGTCTTCAACATGTACTCAATGGAGTGGAGGAGAGAGAGAGAGAGAGAGAGAGAGAGATACATTATAATATATACCTGGAAAGTACTCGAGGGCTTGGTCCCAAATTTGCACACTGCCATAACAACATACTGGAGTGAGATATGAGAGGAAGTGTAAAATAAACCCAGTGAGGATGAGGGGTGCAGAGGGGACAATAAGGGAACACTTGTGAGGGAAAAGTTTATTAGATAGGAATAGTGAAAGTACGAATGTATGGTGGTGGCAGTTTGTTAGGCAGTCTGCTTGTTAAGGTACAGTGGGTGACTAGCTCCCACTATCCCCCCCCCCTCCCCTCCGGTGGGAAGTGACGTGAGCGTCTCAAACCTATGGGGAATCTCTTGCTCCTATATAATATATTGTTGGGACTGTCTTAACAAGAGCTTCACTCTTATGCTTAACTTTATTCCTGTCTTGATTTAAACTTCAGTTAGATCATTTGTTTAATCCTCACATTTCTTTTAAAGGTCGTATGCTTATCGTGTGAGTGATTTATCGAGCGGTGTGTAACTTAATTTTTTTTCTCTTCCGCATTTTAGCCTTGATTGTCGGCTCGGGTCATCCGCTTCATGCAGAGATAAGATTAAGGGAGAATTGATCTAAGTATCAAGAGACGTCACTACACCTCTCTACCTACACTGGTCCGACCCCACCCTTCCACATGCAGCCCACCACCCTATCAGCTATATACCCTCCCGCTACACAGCATTCTCCTAGTTATAACTACACTAGCATTCCTGGTGTCTTTACTGGTTACTTAGTCTCAACAGTAGGTCAGAGGATCAGTCCACCTCTCCTCTGAAGAAAATATATTCTTGCAGACACCATCGACTGTCTAGTCACGACCAGCTGTCACCCCCCCCATCATCGACAACGGCTTGAGTTCCAGGTTAATTTCCCCTCAAGGAAGGTTCCTTGATGTTGGTGAGGGGCTCTTGATTTAGGGAATTGGATCTGTGCTCCAGTTCCCCGAATTAAGCCTGAATGCCTTCCACATCCCCCCCCCCCAGGCGCTGTATAATCCTCCGGGTTTAGCGCTTCCCCTTGATTATAATAATAATCCAGGTTAATTCAAAGCTGTGCCCAGAACCAGCGCTGTATAGCCCCTGTGGTTTAGCGCTTCTTTTTTATTAATAATAATAATAATGTGCCCAGAACATCGGCACGGCACCATGTATATATTAACTTTGGTTCACTAATTATATTTCATTTTTCGTAAAGTAGGATTAATTTCAGTTTTAATTGTTTTATATTACTGACTGATGTTTATTATTATAAAATTGTTTATCTTGTGTTATTATTGATCGTGTTTCCACTTGGGCCGCCACGCATGGGTTTAAATTTTCCAGCACCAAAACTCACCAAATTACTTTCACTAGATGCTCTGTCATCTCCGATCATCCTTTGTACCTCAATGGCTCCCGTATCCCTGAACTTGATAGTCAGGTTTCTAGGCCTTCTTTTTGACCGTAGGTTATCCTGGAAACCTCAAATTACCTCTCTGAAGGCAAATTGTCACAGCCGGCTGAACCTTCTTAAAACCCTTGCTCATCTTTCATGGGGAGCTGATCGTCGAACTCTCCTTCGCCTACATTCAGCCTCATTTTATCGAAACTCGATTATGGTGGCCAGATCTATTCAGCGGCCTCTTCTGCTACTCTCTCTAGCCTTAACCCTATCCATCACCAAGGATTATGTTTATGCCTTGGTGCTTTTCGCTCTTCCCCCGTTGAGAGCCTCTATGCAGAATCAAATGTTCCATCCTTGTCTGATCGCCGTGATGCCCATTTCCTTAGCTATTATGTACGCTCTCATGATCTCTGCAATCCTTCCAATTATAGAATGGTCACCGATATTATTAGACATTTTTTATTTGTTCGCCACCCCTGTTTTCTCCGTCCCTTCTCTCTTCGCCTACATTCGCTCTTGTCTTCCCTTCAGTTACCACCTTTATATTTTCATGTAGCATCTCACTTTTCCCTACCCCCCTGGGAAGTTCCAGCTGTTCGAATCTGTTCTTTCTCACTCCCTTGCTCGAAAGCCCAACTGCCTTGGGTAGCTTCCCGCTCTCTTTTTCTTGACCACTTCCACTCTCATTCATGCCATCGCAGTGTACACAGATGGCTCTGTCTTCTGATGGCGTCGGATTCGCAGCAGTGTTTCCAGACAGCGTCGTGCGAGGGCATTTACTATCTTCGGCTAGCATTTTTACTGCTGAATTGTATGCCATTCTTGCAGCACTTATTCGTATTGCATCTATGCCTGTGTCATCATTTGTTGTTGTCTCAGACTCCCTTAGTGCTCTACAGGCTATATGGAAACTTGATACACCTCACCCCTAGTTCTCCATATCCAACTTTGGCTATGCTGTATCTCTACCAAGCATAAAGATATTGTTTTTTGTTGGGTCCCTGGTCATGTTGACGTACAGGGCAATGAGCAAGCAGACACTGCTTCGCGGTCAGCAGTACATGACCTACCAATTTCATATAGAGGTGTTCCATTTCCGGACTATTTTGCTGTAATAGCTACCCACCTTCACACCCGTTGGCAACAACGTTGGTCAACTCTACTCGGTGACAAACTTCATTCTGTTAAACCGAGTATAGGTTACTGACCATCTTGTCATCAGCGCCGAGATTGGGAGACTACTCTCTCCCGCCTTCGCATTGGCCACACTCGTCTTACTCATGGGTATCTCATGGAGAGGCACCCTGTTCCTCTCTGTGAGATGTGTCAAGTTCCAGTATCGATTAGCCACATTCTTCTTAGACTGCCCTCTCTATCAACAAGCACACAGAATTTACCTCCAACGTTGTCTCCGCTCTACTACTCTCTTTACCTTCCCTTCTTGCTGATGGACTCTCCTTTAATCCTGACTCTCACATTGACTTCTTTACAACGACTGATTTACTCCACAAACTCTGATGATGATACCTTTCTCACTCCCCTCAACCCTTTCTACCTCAATCTCTTGCTGCCCTCGACCCTTTCACTATCCATTGCCCCGCTATTCTCCGCAACCTACTACTCGTCCCTCTGCCTTTTGCCACCTGATACCCCTCGCTTCCTTCTTGCCCTGCAGTGCTGTATAACCCTTGTGGTTTAGCGCTTCTTTTTTATAATAATAATTGTGTTATTATTGAATTTTCTATATTTATTTCCGTAAGCAAATAAATATAGATAGCTTTGCCAAATGCTATCTGAGGGTCTGACAGGGACTGAGTAAACGTTCACAACACTGTATCAACATCTGGGGTCCCAGACTATTCAACATCTTACCAGAAAATTTCAGAAACACAGCTGGAACAAGTGTAGAAGCCTTCCAGAGGAAAATGGACGAGCATCTTCAACAGGTGCCAGATCATCCAGGCTGTGATGGTTACGTAATGAAGAGGGCCTCCAGCAGCAACAGCCTGGTTGACCAGGAAAGCACCAGGTGAGCCTGGCCTATGGTCGGCCTCAGTAGTTACTGTCGAAACAATTCAATGGTATACCAAAGGTAGGCCCAGGCTGGATAGATCTTGTCATTTCAGCAGAGCCTTCAACACCTGAGGGATGAGCTTGGCCTTACTGTTATGTACAAGGCTAATATTGTAATGTTACCATAATTGGCTCCACTCTGCGGACAGCAAGAAGTTAGCTTCCACACAACAAGACGGACAGCAAGCGGCAACTTCACTCTGACTGTACCCTTTTCCGAGACATTAGTTTATCTGAGATTCTTTATTCCCAGGATGACTCCAGTCTGGAACATGTTCGTACAGCATAATGACATCAACGAAATAAATTCGATTGACAAAATAAAATTCCTGGCCCCCAGATGATTCCAACTTTATCCTGCTCTCTATTTGTGTGTCTCAACCTTAAAAAAATGCCTCTAAATGATCTGATGTAGTTTACATATAAAGTCAGGAACCTTAACCAAACCTTGTAAAGCCTTCTGTAAAAGAAAAAGAGAAACTGAGTGTCTCTTTCAGCTCATAAACCTGATCGACAGTTAGACGGGACAGGTATTACAAATGCTGCAGTATTGCCTCTCTCTCTCTCTCTCTCTCTCTCTCTCTCTCTCTCCACTAACTCTGGGGACACCTCTGTGAAAGGACATTCTGGCAGGATGCCGCTACCATTGGCACAAGAACTGAAAGGATGTGACGCGGAAGTTACACATGGGCTTTCATCGGGGTTTTCAATATTTCCACGATCCCTTGCTGCCACATTCATCTCAAAGCCGCTAAACTCAGGCTAACACAACTTTCCCCGAAGAGTTTTAATACGACATGGTGTTAGTGACTCCCTGGGGATTGCCATGATTGCTCCAGCTGGCGTTCAATTGAAGAACTCCTCCCAGGAGGTACTATGTGCACCCAGATTTTTTTTAATTCGGCGCACACCGAGTGATGACCCATTCTATATGTCTAGGCCTATCTTACCTCTGACGCCAATCTGAGCTCAAAAATAGTGCGTTGATCAACGTTAGGAATGCTAGCGATAATGCGTTGATCAACGATAGGAATGCTAGCGATAATGCGTTGATCAACGTTAGGAATGCTAGCGATAATGCGTTGATCAACGTTAGGAATGCTAGCGATAATGCGTTGATCAACGTTAGGAGTGCTAGCGATAAAGCGTTGATCAACGTTAGGAGTGCTAGCGATAAAGCGTTGATCAACGTTAGGAGTGCTAGCGATAATGCGTTGATCAACGTTAGGAATGCTAGCGATATTGCGTTGATCAACGTTAGGAATGCTAGTGATAAAGCGTTGATCAACGTTAGGAGTGCTAGCGATAAAGCGTTGATCAACGTTAGGAGTGCTAGCGATAAAGCGTTGATCAACGTTAGGAATGCTAGCGATAATGCGTTGATCAACGTTAGGAGTGCTAGCGATAATGCGTTGATCAACGTTAGGAATGCTAGCGATAATGCGTTGATCAACGTTAGGAATGCTAGCGATAATGCGTTGATCAACGTTAGGAATGCTAGCGATAATGCGTTGATCAACGTTAGGAATGCTAGCGATAATGCGTTGATCAACGTTAGGAGTGCTAGCGATAATGCGTTGATCAACGTTAGGAATGCTAGCGATAATGCGTTGATCAACGTTAGGAATGCTAGCGATAATGCGTTGATCAACGTTAGGAATGCTAGCGATAAAGCGTTGATCAACGTTAGGAATGCTAGCAATAAAGCGTTGATCAACGTTAGGAATGCTAGCGATAAAGCGTTGATCAACGTTAGGAATGCTAGCGATAAAGCGTTGATCAACGTTAGGAATGCTAGCGATAAAGCGTTGATCAACGTTAGGAATGCTAGCGATAAAGCGTTGATCAACGTTAGAAATGCTAGCGATAAAGCGTTGATCAACGTTAGGAATGCTAGCGATAAAGCGTTGATCAACGTTAGAAATGCTAGCGATAATGCGTTGATCAACGTTAGAAATGCTAGCGATAATGCGTTGATCAACGTTAGAAATGCTAGCGATAAAGCGTTGATCAACGTTAGGAGTGCTAGCGATAAAGCGTTGATCAACGTTAGAAATGCTAGCGATAAAGCGTTGATCAACGTTAGGAGTGCTAGCGATAAAGCGTTGATCAACGTTAGGAGTGCTAGGTATATTGCGTTGATCAACGTTAGGAGTGCTAGGTATAATGCGTTGATCAACGTTAGGATTGCTAGGTATATTGCGTTGATCAACGTTAGGAGTGCTAGGTATAATGCGTTGATCAACGTTAGGAGTGCTAGGTATATTGCGTTGATCAACGTTAGAACTGCTAGCGATAATGCGTTGATCAACGTTAGGAGTGCTAGCGATAATGCGTTGATCAACGTTAGAACTGCTAGCGATAATGCGTTGATCAACGTTAGGAGTGCTAGGTATAATGCGTTGATCAACGGTTTTATAGTTGACGGGTTAACATAGATTTAAACAAAACAAAAATTACGCTATGTATATTAAAGATCATTTTACATTTATTTAATATCGCTTCAAAGACATTTATTTTTCCCCCCAATGATCTGAATGATTTTCACTGATTTATGGAAAACAAATTTACAATCAGCAGAGAACATCCTTGTCGATTTTCGTCTATTTCTTCTTTTACCGAATTAGCAGAACGAAATTTTTTGGCTATAAATCAGGAGAAGTCATTTTGAACGTAAAAAAAACGTATCATTGATTTGAAGCAACATTAAATAAACTGAGTTATGCAATAAATAGCAAAATTTAGATTAAAAATATTATGCTAGTTTAAGTTAGGTGAGGTTTCAAAGTTAGGACTGGCTTAAAAGCAAGATATTTTATACCATTTTCAAATAAAAATATTTATCAATCTGTAAGAATTTTTGAGAAAAAGTTAATAATTTCAGTCGAGCTCTGCATATTAGGCACATTCAGACTGTTGGTCACGAAATTATATATATATATATATATATATATATATATATTATATATATATATATATATATATATATATATATATACATTATATATATATATATATATATATATATATAATTACATTATATATATATATATATATATATATATATATATATATATATATATATATATATATATATATATATATATATATATATATATATATATATATATATGGGGAAGTACCATCTCTATGGCTGGAAAGGGGACCCTCATCCTCAGAGAAGACAATAAACGTACCTCAGGGAAAACTCAAGGTTTTCCCCGGAATATATATAAGTCGTGACTAATAGGTAAAACTGGCCAATTAGCAAGAACTCATTTAAAATTAAGTCCTTTCTAAAAAATTTCTATTATACGTTTAAAGATATATTTTTTTCATTAATGTTGATGTAAAAATTTATAATTTTGCATCAAAAAGAACTTAGAAAACTTACCTAACCTTATTGTAACAAGCGCAATTTATTGTAGCCTAACCTAACTAAATATATTTTAGATTTGTTTACAATAATTTAATAATTTAATTTCTGCCTATTCGGCACGACATATATATATACATAAACTAAACAGATTGGTGGAGGGAATCGCACTGCGGTCCACAAATTGACAGCCCGATGCTCTACTGTTTCGAATACCTGGGCCTTGAATAGAAAAGAATCAGAATTAATGCATACTGTATTCCAACTGAACTTTCCCCCGGCCCATGAGCTTTAGCAGTAGATATATTCATACCCCACTCAAAGCCACATTATCATCTATTAGTTTTGATTCCTTCCTATTAGAGGCCCAGGAAGTCGAAACAGTAAAGCTTTGGTCTGTCAATTTATGAACTACAGTTCGAGCTCCTCGGTCATCCTTTGTTTACTCATTGACACTTACTTGTTTATTACAACTGAAAAATACTGCAAATTTCCAAGCACATTCGTGATTTTCCACTTTATCAAAGACCTATAAAAATAATAGAACAGTAGAAGGTTTATAAGGTTGAGATGTCACCGCACATATGACATTACACCCGCTCTAGTATGATGTGGGTGGGAGTATCAAAGACCTGTCACGCATAGCTTAAATTCTTCCCAAATTTGATTAATTATAAATGACTAATTTGTATAACCCTGAACTAATATTCATATTAAAAGAAATAATATTTTTAATGAAGTTTGATTCAATTATATTTTTCTCAACCATAGACCTGCTTTATACAGTTTCATTAGCCTTTAAAAATCAATTTGGAGGTTAAAATTTCTCACACATAAAGACTGGTAGATTCATTGATAGATATACTTAACAGTTCACAACCAGCAAAATTATATGCAAACATTATCTCTCAGTCCACAGCTGGATTCGAACCTGCACACTCTGCATTAAAGAACACTGTACTTTTACCACTCAGCCAGACCGGAAGCTCATATACCGCTGAGCGGTCAGCAGCATCCGCTTGCTCATTGCCCTGCACATCAGCGTGTCCAGGGACCCAACAGAAAACTACGTCTTTGTTCTAGCTAGCCACACGGCGCATCCATAGCTGAATACGAAGGACTAATGGGTGAGGGGAATCATCCATACAAATCAAATCAAGTTTATTCTCTATAAGGGTTACAATGTGGGGTTTACAGGATTTGGGTATTGTGTGGTTTACATGTTATAAAATACTAATTACAGAGGGGGTCACTAGGACACCTAGCATGGCTAGGCATTTCGGGCAGACTTAGATTAATTCTTAACATTAAATCCTTACTGATTATGGTATTAAGGCTAGGTGACTACACTATAATTTGTGAGTGCTTTTGTTTTAGCACAATACAAAGTGTCTATATTGGAGTATCATAGGAAAACTTATGACTAGTTAGGATTCATTATTTTAAGATTAAGATTAGTATTTCTGTGTTTATAGTCAGTGGGTGAGTGAGTGTAATTGTGAACCACCAGGTGGTTATCATGTAATTAGTTGTTGCTGTG
The DNA here is from genome assembly GCF_026875155.1 of Cherax quadricarinatus. NCBI lineage: Eukaryota > Metazoa > Arthropoda > Malacostraca > Decapoda > Parastacidae > Cherax > Cherax quadricarinatus. The sequence continues at coordinate 30,509,214 of NC_069456.1, read as the reverse complement.
TATCAGGGAGATAAGATGTTTTCTAACTGTAGTTTTGAAAGTTATGAGTGTGTCTGCAGTTCTAGAGTTTTCAGGTATTGTGTTCCAGATTTTAGGTCCTTTGAAATACATTGAATTTTTGTAAAGGTTTATTCGGACACGGGGAATGTCATAGAGATGTTTGTGTCTGGTGTTATGCCTGTGGATCCTGTCACAACTATCAAGAAAGAGTTTTAGGTCAAGGTTAATATTGGAATTTAAGATCCTGTAGATATAGATTGCACAGTAGTAAGTGTGGATGTTCTGAACAGGGAGTAAGTTAAGATCTATGAAGAGGGGGGGGGGGTGTTACCAGGGATGGGATTTAGTGATTATTCTTACTGTGGCTTTTTGTTGGGTTATTATTGGCTTTAGGTGAGTTGCTGCAGTTGAACCCCAAGCACAGATAGCACAGGTGAGGTATGGATTTATAAGTGAATTGTATAGTGTGAGAAGGGCAGTTTGCGGCACATTGTATCGTATCTTGGAGAGGATCCCCACCGTATTGGATATTTTTTTTTTGTTATGTGTTGGATATGGGTGCTGAAATTTAGGTTGTTGTCGAGGTATAGGCCAAGGAATTTGCCCTCATTATGTCTGGCAATTAGAGTGTTGTCGATCTTAATGTTAAGTTGCGCAACACCTGCTCTGCTACCAAACATAATATAGTAGGTTTTGTCAGTGTTAAGTGTAAGTTTATTGGCTGTCATCCAAGTCGATATTTTGAGTAGCTCCCTGTTAACAATGGTGTTGAGGGTGGCAAGATTAGGGTGGGAGATGACATAAGTCGTGTCGTCAGCAAAGGGAATGGGTTTCAGGTGTTGGGATATGTTTGGAAGATCATTGATGTAAATGAGGAAGAGCAGGGGTCCAAGGACACTTCCCTGCGGAACTCCAGTATCAAGTGGCCGTATTGATGAGGCTGTGTCTTTAATGGTGACATACTGATACCTATTAGAAAGGCAGGATTTGAAATATGCAAGAGCATGGCCTCTCATACCATAGTGGTCAAGTTTGTGGAGTAGGATGCCGTGGTCAACTGTATCAAACGCTTTTCTTAGGTCAATAAAAATTCCTATCGGATATTCCTTATTTTCCAATGCTGTGTAAAGCAGGTCTAGCATTTTTAGCAATGGCAGGAGCATGCTACGGGAAGTGATCAAGAAAAAGAGAGCGAGAAGCAGTTGTAGGTAGGGGAGAACAGACACGAACAGTTGGAACCTCCCAAGGGAAAAGGGGAAAAGGTAGATGCTAAATGAATATACATGGGAGTGAAGACGAAGAGAAAACGGTCGAAGGAAGCAGGGGAGTCGAACAAATAATGGGCTTTCACTGATGTCTGAGACCAACCCATACGTTACTTTGTATGAGGGCATAAAAAGTAACGAAGGCAATGAGCATCGCAACGATCAGGTAAGGAAGGGACATTCGACTCAGCATAGAGGCTTTCAACCAGGGATGAACGAAAGGCACCAAGACATAAACGTAGGCTTTGATGATGAAGGTGATCTAACTTAGAGAGAGTGGTAATAAAAGCTGCAGAATAGACTTGGTCTTCATAATCCAGCTTCGACAAGACTAGGGTGGAATACACACAAATAACCCACACGTAGAAGAGAGGATCTTACGACAACGTTTCGGTCCGACTTGGACCATTTACAAAGTCACACTAACGAGAAGATTCAGCCGACAATGGCAAGTTGCTTTCAAAGAAGAAATGTGAGGTTTCCATATCAACCGGTGATCGAAGAGAAGATTGTACAAAGTCTGAGGAAAGAGAGGTGACAACACGGACACGAAAATGTCTATTAAATAAGAAAGCAGCAAGGAAGGTAGGTAGATTACCGCGGAGGCCTAAGGAGTGAGCTTGGGTTAATATTTTATACCTCCAAGTGGTGTCATATGCCTTCTCAAGATCAAAAAAGACAGCTAGCACGGAGTGTTAGCAAAGGCATTTCACACATACGTATCTAAGTGGAACAAGGGGTCCAAGGTACAGTAGCCTTTGCGAACGCCATATTGGCGAGAAGACTACTATGAGTCTCAAAATGCCATGTCAGCCGTCTATTCACCAATCATTCCATCACCTTGCAGACTAAACTGGTCAGAGCAATGTGACGATAGTGAGAGGTATCAAGCCCCGAGGTGCCTCGTTTGCGAAACGGTGATACAATGGCAGATTTCCATTGTTGAAGAACACCTCGTGCCAAAATAAGATTGAAAAGACGCAAAAAGACTAAGGCCAGTAGAATGTAGATGCTGTAGCATACTGATATGAATATCATCAGGCCCAGCTGCCAATGACTGGCAGGCGGAAATCGTGGACTCTAGCTCCAGTTGAGTGAAAGGTAGGTTATACGGCTCCATTCGATTAGAGGAGAAATCCTTGGTAGACTTAGAAATGAAGGGCGAAGGGGAAGCCCTAGGGAAACACGGACAAGATAGTTTCCAGTTTCCGTGGCAATTTCAAGAGGATCAGCAACACTAACACCAACAACCCGCAAAAGGGGAGCTGGGTCCTGAGTGTACTTGCCATGCAACTTCATCTTCTTCCAAACCGCGGACATACGGAAAGATGAGGTAATGGTAAACACGTAGTCTTGCCAAGAAGTGCATTTAGCGTCGCGTATGACGCGGTGAGCAACTGCCCTTGCCCGCTTAAAATCCAAAAGACGCTCTTAGGACCGATTATATCGATAACGGCCCCACGCAGCATGTTTCAAACTCACTGCACGGGCACTCGCAGGAGACCACCAAGGAACGCATGTCTCAGAGTGCCTGCCTGAGGTATGAGGAATAGAAAGTGACGCTGCAGTCAAAACTAAGGTTGAAAACTGGTGTACCAAGTCATCAATAGAGGACGAAAGGGGGTCCTCACAAAGGTTGGCAATTTGCTCCTGCAAATTGCCAACGAGGGTTACGAGGCGGTCGGGAATACGTAGTAGAGGTAAGAAGAATAGGAAAGTGATCACTGTCGTGTAAACACGGAAGAATAGACCAAGCGTAATAAAGTGCAGTTAACGAGGAACATGTTGAAAGCTCAATGCATGAGACTGAGTGCAAATGTTAAAATGGGTAGGAGCACCTGTAATTAAAACATGAAGAGGATGAGAAGCGAGAAGAGTCTCTAGCTTATCATCACGAGAGTCACAGATGATGGTAAGATAAGATAAGATAAGATTTCGTTCGGATTTTTAACCCCGGAGGGTTAGCCACCCAGGATAACCCAAGAAAGTCAGTGCGTCATCGAGGACTGTCTAACTTATTTTCATTGGGGTCCTTAATCTTGTCCCCCAGGATGCGACCCACACCAGTCGACTAACACCCAGGTACCTATTTGCTGCTAGGTGAACAGGACAACAGGTGTAAGGAAACGTGTCGAAATGTTTCCACCCGCCGGGAATCGAACCCGGGCCCTCCGTGTGTGAAGCGGGAGCTTTAGCCACCAGGCCACCGGGCCATAAAATCACCTAACAAGATGGGGAGAGGTAGAGAAGAGATCAAAAATGCAATATCCGAGATACAGAATGCAAGGGAGGGGGAAAGATATAGAGAGCAAACTGTGTACCATCTGTGCAAATATATACGAACTACAGTATAATGCAGCAGAGAATGAACAAAAACTTGATAATAAGGACATAAGAAAGAAGGAACACTGCAATAGGCATACTGGCCTATGCGAGGCAGGTCCAATTCTCCCACCAACATAAGCTCACTAGCCTAGTGACCATAAGGTCACTGACCGTCTGACCTCACTGACCTAGTGATGTCAGACACGTCAATAAAGGGAGGAGCATTGCATCCGACCTAGTAGCACAAGCTAGTTAGGTCCAACTCACACCCACCCACACCCACTCATGTATTTATCCAACCTATTTTTAAAATTACACAACGTCTTAGCTTCTATGACGGTATTCGTGGGTTTGTTCCACTCATCCACAACTCTATTACCAAACCGGTGCTTTCCTATATCCTTCCTGAATCTGAATTTTTCCAATTTAAATCCATTGCTGCGAGTCCTGTCTATGTTAGATATTTTTAGCACGCAATTTACATCCTCTTTATTAATTCCTGTTTTCCATTTATACAGTTCAATCATATCCCCCCTAATTCTACGCCTTTCTAGAGAGTGCAGATTCAGGGCCTTCAGTCTATCCTCATAGGGAAGATTTCTGATACATGGGATCAACTTTGTCATCCTCCTCTGTACGTTTTCCAGAGCATTTATATCCATTCTGTAATACGGTGACCAAAACTGTGCAGCATAATCTAAATGAGGCTTAACCAAGGATATATAGAGTTGAACAACCTGAGGACGTCTATTATTTATACCTCTTCCTGTAAAGCCAAGGGTTCTGTTAGCTTTATTGTGAACTCTATTGCACTGTTGTCTTGGTTTCAGGTTACTGCTAACCAGAACTCCTAAATCCTTTTCGCAATCCGTAATATTATGATCTACATTATTTAGTTTATATGTGGCATGGTTATTTTCCTGTCCAACATTTAGAACTTTGCATTTGTCTGTATTAAACTGCATCTGCCACTTCTCCGACCATTGTATCATCCTGGAGTGCTCTAATGTCCTCATTAGAATGAATTGGACGGCCTATTTTGGTGTCATCAGCAAATTTGCTTATGTCGCTATTCATTCCCTCATCTATGTCGTTTATGTAAACTGTGAACAACAACGGGTCCAACACTGACTCTTTTGGAACACTACTTGTGACGTGCCCCCATTCTGATTTCTCCCCATTTATGTAAACTCTCTGCTGCGTATTTGTCAACCATGCCTCTACCCAGGAAAAAATTTATCCTCCTATTCCGTATGCCTTAAGTTTTCTCAACAGCCTCTGATGTGGAACTTTATCGAAAGCCTTACTGAAGTCCATATGCACAATATATTGAATACCATGATCTACCTCCTCAAATACCTTAGTGAAGAAAGTTAGTAAATTCGTAAGACAGGAACGCCCCTTTGTAAAACCGTGCTGAGATTCATTAATCATTTTATGCCTTTCAAGATGGCTACGAATTGCTTCGGCAATTATTGATTCCATAAATTTATTAACTATGGAAGTAAGGCTTATTGATTTATAGTTCGAAGCTAAGGACCTGTCACCTGCCTTGTTAATGGGTATTACATTTGCCATTTTCCACTTGTCTGGCACTATGCCAGCTTGTAGAGTTACATTGAAAAGATTAGCCAAAGGTATGCTAAGTTCCTCTTTACATTCCTTTAACACCCTTGCAAACAGTTCATCAGGACCTGGGGATTTGTTAGGTTTTAGTTTTTCTATTTGTCTGAGGACCATGTCACTAGTTACCGCAATCGTGCATAGTTTATTATCGTCCTGTTCTACATAATTTATTATTTCTGGAATTTCCCTATTTTCCTGAGTAACAACTGAGAGGAAGTAGGTATTGAAAAGTTCACACATTTCCTTATCACTGAGTGATTTTACCTGAATTACTCTTAAGCGGGCCTATCTTGTCCCTAATCTTACTTCTGTATACCTGAAAGAACCATTTTGGGTTAGTCTTTGAATCCCTTGCGACCTTAGCCTCATAAACCCTTTTTGCTTTTCTTATTCCTTTTTTTAATCTTATTTTTAATTGAATATATTTATTTTTTAACTGCCCATCCCCTCTTTTGATACGCCTATAAATGCCTCTATTTTGACCAATGAGATGTTTTAATCTATTGTTTAACCCGACACATATTTGGGAAAACTAGGAGAGCAACACTGAGTGTGATGAATGATTTTGAAAACCGACAAGTTAAAGAACTGAGACACTTATGTAACACAAGGGAATCTTTATTTAAGAAACGTTTCGCCACACAGTGGCTTCATCAGTCCAATACAAAGTAGAAACGGGTAAGGAGAGAAGTTTGAGGTAATCAGTCCCTCAACCTGGAATCGATGTGTTCAGTCCATCACTCTTGTAGGAAGTGCAGCATAGGTATGTATGTATGTATAATGTTTGCCAAGACCAGGGTCCTGGCACGGGTCTTAATCTTGAGATGACCCGTCTCTGGCTCCTGAAGGAGAATTGATTCTTCATTGTTACAGCATATGCTGCTCAAGCACTGTTCCGGACAGTTCAGCTAGTCTGCACCCATCGTCTGCTGAGGGTGATGCTCTGTCGTAGCCTGCTGTCTCGTTGTTGGCGTCTTCCAGGCCTCACGAATTCTAGTGAGTCTCTCGGGGCATCGAGGGTTCCAGGCATGGTGTTTCTGCCTGCAGTTCGGCATCGTGGAGTGGGTGGCGATGCATTCTTCAGCTTGGTGATGCATTCCTCGGTAGGGTGGGGCTTTTCTAACCTTTGGACGACGACATACTTACACTAGTGGCAGGTCCCACAGTGATCCCGCCTCATCCTGCTTTGACTCGTCTGACTGCAGTATATAAGCCAGCTCTCTGGCCCTATGCTATACTTCCTACAAGAGTGATGGACTGAACACATCGATTCCAAGTTGAGGGACTGATGACCTCAAACTTCTCTCCTTACCCATTTCTACTTTATGTTGGACTGATGAAGCCACTGTGTGACGAAACGTTTCTTCAGTAAAGATTCCCATGTGTTGCATAAGTGTCTCAATTCTTCAACACTTGGAGTTCTCCCCGATTACCCCTGAGGCCACGAATATTCCATTGTAAATAAGACATTATTTACAAAAACAGGTATGCCAACAATTAGAAGCGATAAAATCTATGGGCTATTAGGGTCAGTGAAGTCAATGTGTGGGGGGCGACGGTAAGAAGACTGTGGAGGAAAAGATTGTTGCGAGGGTTGTGAGAAAGAAAGGGTAGGAGGAGGCACGTCGGTGTCCATCAAGGGTTTCGTCTCCGCAATATGGTTGGAGATAGCATCTAGTGTCTTAACGGATAGGAAGATGCCGGTACTATGATTTCAGAGAGGTGAGGTAGAGCAAGTAGAGATCGGGGAGACTATGGAGGGAACCAAAGAGGTTTGAGAGGGCAGGGAAGTATGAACCTGGAGAGATGCGCTTGCGGGGGTAATAGAGTCCTGTTGTGCAAGAAAGGTATAAAATACCGACAATATGAAAGTTAAGACACATGTGCAACATCTGGATATCTTTATTGTAGACGTTTCGCCATCCAGTGGCTTTATCAATACAGATTCTAGGACATAATAGGAAGACAGTAGAACTATATACAAAAGATGAGGTAGTCAGTCCCTCGGCCTTGGAGTTAGTGTTCACAGCATCGTGGTGGAGGAGAATCTGGAGCAAAGGCAAGAAGACTGGCGTTTATATAGGCGTCAGTGGAAGGGACGGGCAGCAGACGAGGGCAGTCACTGGTAGGCGGGATTCCCCAGTGGAAGTAGGTCCTTCCCAAAGAGATGGGTTAGTTGCAGCAGCCGTGAAGAAGGTCTTGTAGATGTCCTCTGAACCAAGATTCCATGATGTTGCAGTGTCTTAACTTTCATATTGTCGGTATTTTATACCTTTCTTGCACAACTTGTCAGACACTGCAACATCATGGAATCTTGGTTCAGAGGACATCTACAAGACCTTCTTCACGGCTGCTGCAACTAACCCATCTCTTTGGGAAAGACCTACTTCCACTGGGGAATCCCGCCTACCAGTGACTGCCCTTGTCTGCTGCCCGTCCCTTCCACTGACGCCTATATAAACGCCAGTATTCTTGCCTTTGCTCCAGATTCTCCTCCACCACGATGCTGTGAACACTAACTCCAAGGCCGAGGGACTGACTACCTCATCTTTTGTATATAGTTCTACTGTCTTCCTATTATGTCCTAGAATCTGTATTGATAAAGCCACTGAATGGCGAAACGTCTACAATAAAGATATCCAGATGTTGCACATGTGTCTTAACTTTCAATAGAGTCCTGCAGTGGAACAGGAGAGGAAGAAGGTTGGTAGGTAACTGAGGAAGAAGACTGGGGGGGGGGTCAGGAGAAGAGTGGACTACAGGAGGGGGAAACGAACCTCCACCTTCATGTTTAAGTTAGAAAGGTGGTGAAAACCAGGCACTGAGGCCGAAAAGAAAAACTGTTGGGGAATTGAAAGCACCGGAGGATTGCTTCGTCACCTGCTCCAGATGCTCAGGCGCCACCCGTTTTTGTTATTGTCTCTACCTCTTGCACGCCTTTAACAATGCGTCCGGCTTCCCCTGAATATGGTGCGACTGTGTTTGGATCGCCCACCTCCCTCAGGTCAGGCAGCCTGATAACATACTAACATAATTTTGGTATGTTATTAATATAGATTCTTTAAAGCTCACTTTCTTCAGCACAGTTCTTAGGAGTTCCCAGTATTGCTGGTGGATTATTCCATTGTAAAGCAGCACAACACAGAATTTTTTGTAGAAAAAAAATTAGACGCTATCCTTACCAGTAGTGAGGATCAAGTATATATGTGAGAAGCTGATGGTTTGAGTAAAAAGGATTTAGACTTTATTGAACTCTGGAAAGACTTCAACAGTGAGAAAAGGTTGTTTAAATAAGATGAACTTAATTTGAATGATGAGAGTAGAACAGGACGAAGCTTGCAGGAAGACCTTCACGAGGAGAGAGTGATGTTGGAAGGGAGGATTATGGCAGGGGAGGTAGGGAAGGGAAATGAAGGAGTGGACAGCTTATTACAAGAAGTCAGTTAGCAAATGGGTCAAGAAATATAAACTAATTAACCGAGCTTGGAGTGATCAAAAATATAAATTAGAAGATTTTACCTCTCAATCAAAGCTGAAATAGTGACTTGCTTTTCAACAATGAAATTAATGTGCCTAATATTAAATTTGAGGACAGTATGAGGGAAGCAGGAGGACGTCCGACTGGTCAACATGATTTAGGACAAGTTTCTGACTCAAACTGTCACCGGCTTCCCAGGACGGGGCGATAATAATTTAAATTTTGTTCTGAGCAGATGTGGGAGAGAGACTAGGAAACAGTGACCACTAAATTTTTTATTTCAAAATAAACGAAATTTAAGATCCAAAATAGCACTATGATTTTTTCCTGTTACACAGCAGATAACTTTACTAAGATGTGCAAAGATATCAATATCATAAACTAGATCTTGAACTGCTACATAAAAATAATGGAGAGGAAATGTGGAGTAAATATTTTAAGAATATCTATTGATAACATACAATTATGGTGGTATGTTATAAAATTTTAAATGACAAAAAGGCAGAATAAATGACAAGACAAGTGGTTAATATCAGTGGCTAAAAATAGTTAATCAAATAATTAATTTAAACTGACCGGTAGCCTCGAAGATCATTCTTACTTCACATGGTTACAATAACAAAAGAATAAAAGGAGAAAAAATGCTAAACAAGAATTTGAAATATGAACTGCACAAAATATAAAAAAGAAATCTACAGTAATTCTCACATTCATCAGGACAAAAAGCGCAAAAATGCCACCTTTAACTTGCATTAACGGCAGATTTACAATTACAGGAATGTGACTTATTTAGTAAACTCAGTCTTCATGTCTTTATTTGCAGCTCAGCACGACACAAGCGTCCCCAGAATCTGAGACCATCAAACTGTGTATTGAAGAATTTAGCAACAGACACATTATAAAAAACTTGAAGGATCTGAAAAACAATTCAAGTGGACTGGATCAAATACTTGTCAGAGGGACAAAAAGTGTAGATATCAGAAGTATCTACACTATCAAAATATGTTGAACTGGCACTACGAACTTAACAGTCCTCGAGAAATGGTTCCCAGATTTTTCCACGAGATATCCGGCGCGTGCGCGTTCGGCCAATGCCTAGACGGGAGAGTGCATGCAGTTTTTCGAACATGACAACAGTGGGAAGATGGCCCAAAACTCAAACATGGTTTTACCGAAAGCCTTTAATTATGGCTCGACACAAACCACAGTTGTCAGCGGTTAGAGTTGTCGAGAGATCGTTGAAAAATACAAGAAAAGAATACCGCTGTGAGAAACTGGAAAGTCATGAACAGTTAACAGAGCGGTTGAATTTCCTAGTTTATTACGCCAAACATCGACGTGTTCAGGGACTCAAAAAACAATAACGACATCCTTATGTTTACGCAAAATACGGGAAAACCAAAGCTGTACAAGAATGATGACGGAATGAGAAGAGTCAGATTTCTGGAAAGCCTGTAATGAACTGTAGGAGTCCAAAACCACTATGAATGACAAGGCTGATGCTGATGTAATAACTGAAAATGGAAGTGATCAATAAAGAGTGAGCCCCAACTTACAAGAGGCAAGTGAGCTTTCTCACATGAAGTGGGAAAAAGCAAACTGGGACTTCCCATGGAGGAAGAGAAAAATAAGATGCAGGATGGATGCAAAGTTTAAGGTAAATTAAAGAAAGCTAATTGAAAGCAAAACAGGAGAAGAAATGTGCATAGTAAATAAAGATATGTATAAAACTAAGCTTAACTAACAACCGTTGCCGTCCCATGGGGAAGGATCTTAAAAATCATGAGAACAGACAAAACAATTGAGTCAGTAGAGGCAAGTTTCAACCAGTGGGATCGCATAACAGTTACTGGGGATCCTCGAGTTAAAGCACACAGTAAAGTGAATGTAGAATAGAGAGGGAGGACGTCAGTGAGATCAATGTTAAACACACAGTTCCAAAAGTGAAAAGTACTAAAAAGTAAGATAAAACCGGAATAACGTAGTCTCGGGAAAAATACTTGAAACTTGAACTGTTTCCACACAGTGCATTTGGGTGATTGCATAATGAACGGTTGTTTACCCACACACATTGAGAAAGTTTGGTTTTAATTAAAGTGTCTGTGGAGTGAGATACCTAAATAGTGAAAATACCTTGAAAATTTAATTAAATACAACTTCAGAGGAATGGAGGAGCATACACTTGGCTGAACCATCATCACATAGTAAATGATACTGATACTGATACACAGTGAGTCTCCAATAGTGATTTTAAATTGGTGAGTATAACAACAATCTTACAAACGACTTACAGTGCACAATGCATGGTAAATGGTGTAACATATGGGTGTACCATATGGTGAATAATTACTGGCGAGATAATAACAAGCAGATAAAAGAGCTGAACAAACAGGGGAGTGTAAATATCGAGGGAAAAAAACAGAATTAATAATAATATGGTTTATCAGTTAATGCAAAGCTCTGTGAGGTCATATTAAATTGAATATATTTAAAAGATTAGAGGTGCATGATATTTGATCCATCCTTTGAATGTAGGGTTAAAGATTAAGAGAAAACGAGATAAGTCAGGACCTGACTTAGAGGTACAGGAAATGTGAGATGACTACTCTTAGCTAACCCACGCCCACAAACCAACAATACCCCAACCCTCAACACACCACAAACCACACATTACCCGCACTACCTCTGCCTCTTCTTTCCCTTCCTCACACCGCTGCCGCAGCCGGCACCACCACCAGTAGATGGAACGGTGGTCCAGGATGGTATAAAAAATAAAAGATGGAGGTAGAACAAAACAAGAATGAAACAGAGGGACCTAACAGTGAAGCGAACAGTTAAGAGAATAAATTACTAGAGAATTACATTCGCCCACTCAAGAACTATAAATCCACCAGGACCTCCATATAAATGAAACACGAATCACAATGAGAATGAGCAGAAATAAAAACTGTGGTGTATGTGGGAGAAATGGAAAGAAACGAAGAGAATTGATTGTGGAAGGTGTGGTGCAAAGTTTCATGTTTCAAGTATAAGAACTTGTGAGTTGCCCACTCCGACAACCACTGTAGACACAGATAAGACAAGACTACTTTGTCCTCTTCTCACAAGTATCAAAATGGATACACTTCCTCGGAAAGTTAATTAGATGAGAGGAAATTCCTGCCTCCTTGCACAAATTAGAACAGACTTAGTTGTGTTGCAGAGTTTATCCTAGCTAGAAATCCCCTGATATTACCCAGGCTTACTAGATTTCTCTCCAGATGCCACGTGCACAGAAGAATAGTTCCTGTAAGCAGATAAAAAATGTTTAGTAATCCCAGTATACACCTTTAGTGTCCCTGAATTCACTGGGGTTTCCCTAATTATATACACAGAAAGATTACTAGTTTCTGGCCTAATATTTAAGGACCAACTTCTCAGCAACCCTGGTAGCAATTACCTTGCATTTGGCTTATCAGCTGCCCATAACCTGAAGCTAAATTACCCTGTGTTCCTCAAGATAACACCATCCAGCTATTACTAAGTTCAAAGCAAGGAATTATCTCATGACAAGAGACTGGGAAGAGACCGAGTGTTACACTACTGGGATGCCTCTCCTTTCTCGGTGGTCACCAGGTGAATATTTTTATTGACTGCATCAAAGCCAACTCAGTTCCTCACTCGGTATTATCTCTGACCAGAAGAATGAAGCAGCGTTCTATAAAGCTCTAAGCTCTCCTCCGCTTCGGATGCTAGCTTCCTCAATATGTCTAATATCACTACCTAATATATCATAATATTACTGTCTATGGCTACACTGTTAATTCTAACATTATTTACTAAATACTGAAGACTACCTGAATCATTCTTAAGGCCTAAATCTATCAATCTGTACACTAATCTTTAAGTTACCTAAAGTGTTGTTGGGTGTAAGTGTTCACTAAAATATTTACAAATGAACCTGGCAGTGGATTTTTTTGGCACTAACATATTTCATCTAGAGATGCATCGGTTGTAAAAATTTAGATATCCGCGGATGAGAATGCGTATGAAGATGTCTTACTTATTTTGCAGATGCAGATGCAAGAAATTGTGTGGATGGTCCACGAATTTGGATGCGGATGCATATGCCGATATCTGTTTACAGTAAAATATGTATACAGGTGTAAGAAATTTTGTAGATTTTCCGTGGATACAGATATCCGATATATGTGGAAATTTTCCACATGTACACAGTTTAATTTAGTACGAGGAACGACTGTATCTTGTTCAGGAATACGGGAACCATACAGGTATAAAATGGTTTGAGGGACAACAGGCGCCTTGTGAAAATAACCAGATGTGTTATAACAGAAAATTTAAGCTCATGAAATGAACCCCAGTGGGAAGCGCAATCAATAGCGTTCTGGAGAGAAAGGCAGCTACTAGGTGACAGTTAGCGCCTGCACAATTATTAATATAATCAAGGAAAGCGTTAAACCAACAAGGGTCATACAGCGCTGCGTGGAAGAAAATAGTGCTGAGGCTATAAACAGGTAGGTGGAGAGGGGATATGAGGTGAGGGGAGAGAAGGGCTGGAAGAGACTAAGGGCTATGTGTCAATGTTCGTACAATGAAGCAGTTGCGGGCAATAAGTCAAAAAGTGATTGCAAGTCAAAGGCAAAGCCGTGTGTAAGAAGGGAAGTTAAGGCAAAAATGGTAGGGCAGCAGCAGTGTTGAAGGTAAATCCTGCGAGCTCGCTGGTAAACCGGACAATTGACATGAAAGTGAAGAACCGAAATAGGGACCTGGCAAACCTCACAGAGGAATAGGGTGTCTTTCCGTGAGATACCTATGGGTAAGGCGAGTATGGCCAATGTGGAACCGGGAGAGTGCAGTCTCCCGAAAACAGCAATGGTGGTATGAGGATGGCCACAAACTTAAAACTGGTTTAATAGAGCGCAATTTGTTATGGTGCATTTCCGACCACCGTTGTTGCCAATGGCTGCGAAGATGGGCAGAGATGACTGGAAAATAATCTCTCAACAGAATACCTCTATGGCACATGGCACAAGCATAATTGAATATGAAGGACTAATGGATGAAGGGGATCAAATTGTTTAATGGCTTGTAAAGTACCGAGGAAATCTGAAATGATCACAAATGTAGAAGGAGACATGTATGTAATAGAAAGAAGTGCTATGAGGATGGCATACAACTCGGCAGTAAAACGGCAGTAAAAATACTAGATGAGTCTAACAAATGACCTCAGACAATATCGTCAGGGAATACTGCTGCAAACCCAACACTGTCAGAAAATATAGAACTATCTGTATAAACAGCAATGACATGAGCATGTTACAGAAAGTAATCGAGAAAAAGAGGAAGAAGCAGTCGTAGACAGGAGAGCTTTGGCGCATGGTAGTAGGGGAGAACAGACATGACCTGTCGGAACTTCCCAAGGAGGAAGGGAAAAGGCAGACGCTATATGAAAATAGAAGGGAGTCAACTGGAGAGAAGACTGGAGTTAGTGAAGACGAAGAGGAAACGGTTGGAGAAGGCAGGGGCGCCGAATGAACAATGGGCTTCCACTAACGTCTGAGACCAACCTATACACAGAAGAAACATGAAGGTCATGAGCGCAGACAAAGTAGCGAAGGCAATGAGCATCACGACGATCATCTAAGGAAGGAACATTCGCCTCTTCATAGAGGCTTTCAACAGGGATTGAACGAAAGGCACCAAGGCATAAAAGTAGACCTTGATGATGAAAGGTGTCTAACTTAGAAATAGTAGTAGGAGTAGCTGCAGAATAGACATGGTCGCCATAATCCAGCTTGGACAGGACTAGGGTGGAAGGCATATGGAGGAGAGGTCAGTTATCTGCTCCCCATGAACGATGCGCAAGAATTTTAAGGAGATTCAGCCGACCATTGCAAGCTGCCCACAAAGAGGAAATGTGAGATTTCCATATCAACCGGCGATCAAATTGAAGCCCAAGAAACTTCACCATAACACATTCTGGAATAAGTGAGCCATGTAAATATAATGGATAAGAGGACATCTAGTGAAGGTAATGAAATGAATTTTCGTACTAGAAAATTTAAAGCAATAAGAAGTGGCCTAATGGGAAACTCGGTTAGTCGCATCCTGAAAGAAGGTTGCTATCAGGAGACAATCAGCACCTGAGTAAGCTATAGCAAAGTCATCCACATAAAGTGATGACCAAATATGCGATGGAAGAATGGAAGGTAGGTCATATATAGCTAAGAGAAAAAGGGTTACCTAGAGTTTACCTGGAGAGGGTTTCGGGGGTCAACGCCCCCGCTGTCCGGTCTGAGGCCAGGCCTCGTGGTAGTGCTAAGGACAGAAACCTGTGAGATTTTTCTCGGCTTGAACGTCTGAGGAAAGCGAGGCACCAACACGTACACGAAAATGTCTGCCAGAGAAGAAAACAGCAAGGAAGGTTGGTAGATTGCCATGGAGGCCAAGTGGTACCATATGCTTTCTCAAGATCAAAAAAGACTGCTAGGATGGAGTGTTTGTTAGCAAAGGTATTTCGCATATACGTATCTAAGTTGCGCAAGGAGTCCAAAGTAGAGCGGCCCTTGTGCAAGTCATATTGGCAAGAGGAAAGACTACTGCTAGTCTCCAAGAACCATATCAGATGTCTATTCACCAATCGTTCCATCACCTTGCAGACTACACTGGTCAGAGCAATGGGACAATAGTGAGAGGTTTCAAGCCTTGAGGTGACTGGTTTGCAAAATGGTAGTATGATGGCAGATTTCCATTGTTGAAGGAGAACCCCTAGTGCCAAAATAAGATTGAAAAGACGCTAAAAGACTAAGGGCAGTAGAATGCAGATGTTGTAGCATACTGATATGAATATCAGGTTCAGCTGCCAACTACTGGCAAGCGGAAAGTGTGGACTCTTAGCTCTTGGAGAGTGAAAGGTACATTATGCTGCTCCATTTCATTAGAGGAGAAATCCAAGGGCAATTGCTCCTTTGTAGACGCAGACACAAGAAATGAGGGAGACACGGACAAGATAGTTCCCGATTTCCATGGCAACTTCAAGAGGTTCCGCACCACTAGCACCAGCAACCCGCAAAATGGGAGCTGGGTCTGGAGTGTACTGGCCACACAACTTCCGTACCTTCTTCCAAATCGCACACATAGGGAAAGACTAGGTAATGGTTGACACGTAGTCTTGCCAACAAGTGTGTTTAGCATCGCTTGTGATGCGGTGAGCAACTGCCCTTGCCTGCTTAAAATCCAAAATACGCTCTGAGGTCCGATTATATCAATAACAGCCCCACACAGTACATTTCAAAGGCACTGCACAGGCACACACAGGAGACCGCCATGGAACACATGTCTGAGAATGCCTGCCTGAAGTTTGAGGAATAGAATGTGATGCTGCAGTCAAAACTAAGATCGAAAACTGGTGTACCTGTTCATCAATAGAGCACGAAAGAGGGTCCTCATGAAAGGTGGTATGATGAGAGTCTAAGTCCCAATTCGCTAGTGCAAATTGCCAACGAAGGCTACGAGGTGGTCGGGAACATATACTAGAAGTAAGAAGAATAGGAAAGTGATCACTCATGTAAATCTGAGAGAACAGACCAAGCAAAATCAAGTGCAACTGACGAGGAGCAAATGGAAAGATCAATGCAATAGACAATGTGAGAGTCAAAATGGGTAGAAGCACCCGTATTTAAAACATGAAGAGAATGAGAAGTGAAAAGAGTCTCCAACTGATCACCACGAGAGTCACAATGGGACCCTCCACACGGGTGATGCGATATAAAATCACCTATGAACAAGATGGGCGGCGGTAGAGAAGAGATTAAACGCCCATTATCTGAGATACAGAATGCACGGTAGGCAGAAAGATATAGAGAGCAAACATTTTGATACAATAGCAATCAGGATAGAGATCAGAAGAATGTAACAAAACTGAATGTAGCTGAACGAATTTAGGGATCTTATAACCCGACACATATTGGGGAAAACTGGGAGAGCAACACTTGGAGTTCCCCCCCAATTACCTCCGAGGCCACGAGTATTACATTGTAGATAAGACATTATTTACAAAAATAGGTATGCCAACAATAAGAAGCGATGAAATCTATTGGCTATAAGGGTCAGTGAAGTCAACGTGTGGGGGCAACGGTAAGCGTGTAAGCAAGGAGGAATCAGAATGCTGTGAAGGAAAAGATTATTGAGAGGTTCGAGAAAAAGAAGGGGTAGAAAGAGGTACGTTGGTGTGCATCAAGGGTTTCAAACCAAAGACGTCCGAGATGGGCAGGGAGTTTGAACCTGGAGAGATGCATTGGCAGGGGCAGAATAGTCCTGCAGTGGAACAGGGGAGGAAGGAGGCCGAAAGGTAACTAGGGAAGAAGACTGGGGGGAAAACAGGAGAAGAGGGGACTACACGAGGGGGGTTGAGAGTTAGAAATGGGGTGAGAACTAGGCACAGAGGTAGAAAATAGATTCAACTTCACAGGTAAAAGGCACAAAGAAGGTGTAGGCTTGCTAGGTCTCATAGACTGAGAAACTAGTGAGCAAGAAGAAGCAGTAGGAAGAGGTATGGAGGTAGGAATTTCACAGGGTAAAACCACAAATGAATTAGAAACGGGTGACCCTGGAAGACATGAGAGCAGAGGAGTTGGTAGGTTGGAGGATAGTCAAGGTTGGAGATCTCCGAGCTACTCGAGAATAAGGAACACGAGGAAGATTTCCCTGAAGGCGGAGCTGAGAGAGAGCCATACCATAAGGCCTTCACTCTCCTTAGGATAATGGATTTTTCGCTCATTATTATAGACTTGACAACGGCATGAAAAAGAAGGACGAGATTCATTGCAATTGAGACAAGAGGGGTGAAGACTGCAAGATGTATTGGCAAGAGCTACTGCACTGCAGACTGGGCACTCCACCACAGATCTGCAGTATTTAGCAGGGTGTCCAATTACGACACTGTTGGGGAGTAGGGACTACTCCACGGACCTCTAGGCAATGGCTTGCAATATAAAGGGATGATGGGAGTTCACGGCGATGTTACTGAGAAAGCGCCTCCACCCGCAAGTGGGTAGGACTCGTGGTAAAACCGCCATACCACTGCAAGAATTGAGAGTAGCGTGCTTATGAACTGTGACTGGAATGTTATCTATGGAAGTTATATGGAAAAGATCATGAGCATGTTCTGAATTCTGAACTTCAAAGAGCGCGAAAGGATACATTTTGGCCAATGTTTCATAAAAGAGCTTTACCAGTACTATGATCAGAAAGATAATCAGTTGGAGATGTTGGTTGTAGGGAGAAGAATTTAGTCCACTGCATACCTGTAAACATGGTGCACAAAGGAAGTGGGTATCGTGTAGGTCGCTATTGGGAAGACACTGAAGGACCATCGTCAGTAAGTGGTCTGGAACGTTTAGGAGCAGTACTGCAGGCAGTCTGACCTAAGGTAGGTGGGCAATCCAAATTCTATTGTACCATATTCGGGGAAGCCAGACGCATTGTTAGAGGTGTGCAAGATACTGAAGCATTAACAGAAATGACTGGCACCTCTGCACCTGGAGCAGGTGATGAAGTGTCACCAACAAAAATTACAGGGGCATTAGAAATGTCTGAAGAGTGGTCAAATAATGAGCCATACCCTACCCTTCATGCCAGTAAACCAGCAATCCGGGATAGCAACCTCACATGTGCCGAGCCACCTTGGTGGACAAAAGAGAGGGCAGTTGGACACCTGCCACAAAGCATACCTTCTTTGGCCAGCACCCTTCAGAATCCGAAAGGTAGCCTCCAGAGATACACCCATCACCCAAAAGACACCCCCCCACCCCCGGGAGACCAGAGAAAGATCGAGACATCCCCAGGTAATCCAGATTACCTGGGTAATCCAGATTATTGTGCCGTGCGGACGTGCTGCGCAGTAGCTCCTGATTGAGTTGGCATTTGCGCAGTGTTGACGTGTACTTGGCTCTGTGAAGACCTGTTTGCGCGCTCTCTAGAATTGAAGCAAGATGCCCTCCATCGAGCAACTTTACCAACAGCTTAAGGAAGAATTGAGGTTGGCGAATTTGGAAATTCGGCGATTGACCGAGGAGAACAAGAAGATTCGTAGTAGTCCTCCTGTTTTGAGTCCTCAGGTCAAGAAGGGAAACTGGTCAGTGGCTGGACAGCAGGGAAAGAAGTTGACGATCAAGAAGACGAATGGAAAGGTAGAAACGATGAAGAAGAAAGAGACTGCCGTGGAAACTGTTGTGGAAACATCCAATACATTCTCAGTGCTACCCGACGAATGTGAGTTGACTACTGGGAACGACACGACGAAAGACATTAAGGAAGGTAAGAATATTGTTGTTGTTGGGGATAGCCAAGTTAGGTATATGGATAGGGAGTTCTGCTTGAAGGACAGGAGTAGGAGACAGAGAGTTTGCTTTCCTGGGGCTGGGATGGAGGATATTGTTAGCCGTCTGGATGACATCATGAGAGGTAATGGGAGCAATCCTATTATCTGTCTCAGTGCTGGAGGCAACGATGTTGGCAGACGTAGGAGTGAGGACCTGATTAGCAGGTATAGGTCAGCAATAGAAATAATTAGAAGTAAGGGTGGGAACCCTCTCATATGTGGTATTTTGCCAAGGAGGGGAGTTGGAAGTGAATGGTTGTCCAGGGCAATTGGTGTCAATTGCTGTCTGGACAAATACTGTAAGGAAAATGCGGTAACATTCATTGACAACTGGGACCTCTTCTATGGCAGAAATGACATGTATGCTAGGGATGGGGTTCACTTATCTAGGTGCGGGGTGGGAGCACTGGCAACTGCAGTGGAGGGAGCAGTTAGGACTTTAAACTAGGAATAGTTAGTGGTATGGGTTTTGGCAGGAAAACAGTGAAGTCCCAGTGTAGTAATATTACGAGTTCTAGGGGAACTAGTAATAATAAGAACGAGATAGATATTGAAAAGCCAGGGACCTTGGGTGATAAGGACGGTAATAGGTTTAGTAGAAAAATAGAAATGAGCAGGAAGGGTAAAGAGAAAGGAGAGTCTTTCAATGTTTATTATGCTAATTGCCGTAGTGCTAGGAATAAGATGGATGAGTTGAGATTAGTTGCTAGTGTAGGTAACATTGATGTATTTGCCTTAACTGAGACGTGGTTTAATTCAAAAAGTCGGGACATGCCTGCGGAATGTCATATTCAGGGTTTTAAATTGTTCCAAGAAGATAGAAGTATTGGGAGGGGGGGTGGGGTGGCATTGTATGTCCGAGATCGCTTGAACTGTTGCATAAAAACGGGTATTAAGTCTGAAGTAACACATACAGAGTCTGTTTGGATAGAATTTTCAGAGGGGCATGAAAAACTGATTTTAGGAGTGATATACCGTCCCCTAACTTAGATAGGGACCAAGGGAAACTACTATGGGAGGAAATTGTTAAGGCCACAAGGCACGATAATGTAGTAATTCAAGGAGACTTTAACTTTAGTCATGTTGATTGGAATTTCTTGACTGGGAATTTAGAATCGTACGACTTCTTAGAAGTATTTCAGGATTGTTTTTTGAAGCAGTTTGTGACAGAACCTACAAGGGGAAATAACCTGCTTGACTTAGTTATGGCAAACAATGAATCCCTTGTTAATAATTTAGAAATTTCAGAGGAACTGGGTGCTAGCGACCACAAATCAATTACATTTAGCATTGAATGGAAGTACGATAGTAGCGATAACTCAGTAACAGTCCCAGATTTTCGCTTAGCAGATTACGATGGGCTTAGAGAACACTTATCATCTGTTGACTGGGGTAACGAAGAGAGCTATCAATATGACAGTTTTCTGAACACTATACATGCTGCTCAAAGAGCGTTTATCCCATATAAAGAAATTAGATCAAATAGAAATGACCCAAAATGGATGAATAATAGGCTCAAATATCTACTAGGGCATAAGAAAGGAATTTATAGGCGTATCAAAAGAGGTGAGGGTCATCTTATGAATCAGTATATTGACATTAAGAGGGACATTAAAAAGGGGATAAGAAAAGCTAAAAGGGACTATGAAATTGAGGCTAGGACTTTGGGTAGTTTCAAATCTAGGTTGGATAAGTACATGAGTGGGAAGGGTTGGATTTGAGTGGGACTTTCACATCAGAGCTTATTTCTTGGGTAGCATTGAAAATTGGGTTGGGTAAATGTTTTGTTAGTGGGATGAATTGTAAAGGACCTGCCTAGTATGGGCCAGCAGGCCTCCTTCAGTGTTCCTCCTTTCTTATGTTCTTATGTTCTTATGATTCCACGGCAAACTACACCACTGCCAAGGACCTCAACAGAATGGGATGGACCTCGGTACCCTTCCCCCTACCTAGGAACTAGAGTGCCTGTTGGAAGAATTCCAAAGACTGAAAATAGGGAGGGATGGGGAGGAGGGAGGGATGGGGAGGAGGAAGAGGAGGAATGGGAAAGAGGGGGAAGGGGGAGGATGGGATAGGGAGGGGGGATTAGGGGGTAATTAAGTTCGATCTGAAGAAGGAGACAAAAGGTCTAATTCCTCAGACCAAGAGCCTCTTCACCACGCCAAGGAGCCCCCCATGAAGAGGGTACCTGCACAAGCTATAGCAAAGCCATCTACTTGAAGAGGCGACCAGTAGCGGAAGGGAGAACAGTGGCAAGGTCATTAAGAGGAAGCTAGAGGCAGCCCTTGAAGGATGCCTCTAGCCTGCATGAAGTCAAGTTATAATCTTTTATAAAATCAGACACAAGTGTCTCTCCATCAAGAAATTCTTAAGGAAAAGGATGCAAATTCCCCCGACAGCTCAAATAATGAGCCTTGGCTAAAATGTAACGCCAATTGGTGTGATAAGTTATACCAATATCTAAAAAAAAGACTAATAACCGAGTGATTATTACCGAAAACTGCAAACATATTAAGCATCTATTTATCAAACATTCTGGCAACCTACCATTTGCACTAGTAAGTGCAATGGGACTGTAGTGAGAAGTGCCATGGCCTGAAGTACCGGCTTATGAACAGGCATGACAAGGGCAGGTTTCTATTGAAGAGGGATAATCCATTGAAACCAAACTAAACTAAAGAGATGAACCAGGACGATTAGCGCCGTATGGAGTAAGAATTGATGCATCCAGACGAAGATGTCATCAGGCCCAGCTGCTATCAGGCAATATACGTAGAATGTTGGCTAAGCCCATGGAGCGTGGAGGGCATGTTACAAGGTCCTCTCAGCAGATGATGGGCACAGAGAATCCTGCTATACTGCAGAACTCTCAGCAGGCCACCCAACTCAATGCCAAGGAATTTCCTACCCTCAAAGGCTCAACCAGGCGTCATGGACAGGAGCCTCCTGCCCGTCTACCTCAACGAAGAAACAAAAACCTAAGGAACAAACAGTGCCAACAGGGAACATCAGGTCAACGCAATCAGCAAACGGCACTACACGAGCCTACACTGGCCATAACACGGCAATGCCTGCACTCCTTGCCCGGTACAGCCGCTATACATTCTTCCTTGGCTATGTCTGCATCTCACCAGCAGATGCCAGCTACCCAAGTTGGCACACAGCAACAGGCCATGGTGAGCACAGTGAAGAAATCCAACTCTCAGCAACCCCCACAGCCCACAACGAACCTACCGCCAAAGCAGGCAATCACTAGGGAGGATTTCGTAGCAATCATCAAGGCATTTACGGATATTATTTGCAATACAATCAACTCAGCTGAACAACAGAGCATGTTCAGGAAGATGGTCAGCAAACTCCTGAGGGTGTGCTTACTGACCGAGAAGGAGACTGTGGATGACATGAATTTGCAAATTTTCAAAGCAGACAGAGCCCAGTCTCCAGCTCAGGAAACAAAACGATGGAGTAACTTCAGTACTAAATCACAGTCGCTCATGAGACGCACTTGATAAGCTGTCCAGAACAGTGCTTGAGCAGCATATGCTGCAACATTCAAGAATCCATTCTCCTTCAGGAGCCAGAGACGGGTCATCGCAAGATTAAGACCCGTGCCAGGACCCTGGTCTTGACCAGCATTATACATACATACATTCCTGTCAGTGTGACTTTGTAAATGGTCCAAGTCGGACCGAAATGTAGTCGTAACCTCCTCTTTCCTATATATGGTCTATTTGTGAATTTAATCCTTGTTATCATACATAAGTGGTGAGTAATTGAAGCCGATTAGATGCAGCCTTCTCCGGTTATGAACGAAATAAAGTTGGAGGAACAAAAAAGAAATATGAAACATTCAAGGAACCTCTTAAATGTGTCCCCCCTGTCGAGGATACTTAATAAACAAAAAATTTGCACTAGAACTTTCACATTAAGGCAATATAAAACTCGTGCAGTCTTATCACAAAGAATAATATTGATAATGATCGTGAAGCTGTGGCTATTTTGTCTTGTTTGTCGTGATGGTGTGATAATGAAGACTTCACCACCTCAGGTAGCTGCCGCTAAAGCTGGGACAGATGACAATGCTGGCAAACTGCAGTGCGACACCGGATCCAGAGATCAAAAGATTTTGTCCCTCCTACATCTACCATGGCAAGAAGCCCAGTTGAGCCAGTAAATTGCCTTAGGATCCTCTTATCAGCTTCAGCAAGGGGCCCCTCCTATGCCTCAAAGTTCTTTTTTATTCCTCCATCATTTACTACGGCAAGAAGTTCTTTTGACGCAGTACTTCTCTGTTCTCATTTTATCTACCACCTCAAGTAACCCTATTGTGGGAGTAAACACTCTTCTGTTGGTTCATCTACCACAGCAATGGGCTCTTATGTGTCCATGAATTTTCTTCTAATACTTCTACAACTATCACTTCGGTGCTTTTGTGTCTGTCATTCCAGAAAACCCTGCTCATATTTTCTTATTACATGTATTTACTTGCAAAAGCAAGTTCCTCTCTCCATCATCTGAAAACTACTCTGTACTACTTTCTGCCTCCTCCAGCATCTCATAACCGCCACCCTTGACAATCCCTTCACCTGCCCTCACCATCACACCGCTTACCCTCCACTATCAGAGGGCACTCACCAGTACCCTCTACCGTCACAGGGCACTCACCAGCACCCTCTCACCTCCACTCTGCTCTTACCCTCAAGAATCTCAAATTACCAGCACTCACGCACACCCTTCACCGTTCCCACACATCCAACAGATTTATACACATGTGGTAAAATCTGGAACATACGTGTATATGTGTTGCACTGCACCAAATGAACAGATATGTTTTATAATGAAAAAGACATGACTTATGATACACAGTGAGCGTTGAGTAGTAATAAAAGCCACAATATAGTGACTAGAACGATACACAAATAACCCCTTTATGCTTGTTATTTGTGTATTGAATATTGAGTTAAAAAAAACTGTTTAAAAGGCAAATGGCAAAAATACTAACCATGAGAAATGTAATTAAAGGAAACAAAACTTAAAGACTCATTACTGCCTCGGTGTCGGCCAAGAGTACTGGCGGGAAAGAAGGCATGAGTAGATCAACCACTAAACCAAGGTACGGGTGGGGATTGAATTCGCGGCTTGTGGCTAACACGCGTTCAATCCCCGCCCGTACCGTGATTTGTTTGCAATCGTGTCATTACGATTTTGTGAGTCAGATTAACCACTCACATGAAGAGCCAAGCAAAACATTCACTACCACGTCCGCATCTCTACCAACAGCATCTCTATTTCTGATAGATGGCCTAATGCAACTGCCATCCATTGTTATATTATCTTCAATCCTCACAATTAAAATATCATAGCCATGGAAGTGTGTTGCTGTGTAGATAAGTAAGAAATTTTGCCTAGAGTCGTTTGGGGCCACCAAGCCGTCCGACCCTTTGCTGACCTTGCATGACCAGTCTTGAAGAGGGGAACTGAAGAGCACAAGCCTTACATTGCCTTTGCTGCTAGGTTTAGCCCCAGTACTTTTCCCATTTCTGCAACTTTTTCCTCTCCCCCACGTATTCTTCAACTATCCCTACTTTCCCCTTACCCTTAGTGGGTCGTTACCTGTGAGTTCTAGTTCTAGGTCTGTCTCTCTTGACCTGTAAATGAGTAATCATAGTTGACCCAAAGACCATCATATACATCCTTATTTCTGTATATTATTACACTTATTGTTTTCATATAAAAAAAACTGGAAAAAAATTATCTGCACACAAAAACGACGACAACAACTCTCCTAACTGTTTTGATAATAAGGTCTCTTAGATATTATTAAGAGGTATATTTTTAACTATTAGAGATGTGTTTTGTTTATACGTCTAGAATGAACTGATTATTCATTCTAACAGGAAGACAGAACGTAGTTGTATTTGAAGGTTCCTAGTATAGTCATTAAGTTATGCCGCTGATTGTCTTCCGGCGAACCTAAGAAAATATTAATATACATCAGCATTACTTGCTGCTTCGTATCTAACGAATATATTTTTAACTTATTGTGTTCAAAAATATTCTTTCCAAAGTTAAAGTTAAGAATTATAGCTGAATTTAAAAACTTTTTGCTCATAACAACTTTAAGTTCGAATAAGTTGTGATTTAACGTGGAAATATAATATCCTACAAGATTCATGGGATCTATGTATATGCTTAAGCTACAAAAGAGACGTAGACTTCGACTAGCGCAGCGGTCCGCGAACTCTTCAGTCCATCGACACCTTCAGGAAGTTATAGCTTGTTCATCGACTCTCAAACATTTACCATATGAAATTAGAGTCGCTAATGAATCAAAGACTAATCCAAAGGGGTTCTTTCAAGTGTATAGGACGAAGGTGAAGGAAAAAGTAGGACCTCTGAAATCTGGGAATGGACAGCTGACGGATAATGAACTGGAAATGTGTTCCCTATTTAATGACTATTTTTTGTCAGTTTTTACACAGGAAGATGTAAATGAGATTCCAGTAATTAACAATTATTTAGTTCCTGATGAATTTAAGTTAACTAATATAACTGTCACGAGGGACATGGTTATTAAACAGATAGACAAACTGAAACAAAATAAGTCCCCGGGACCCGATGAGTTGTTTTCAAGGGTACTTAAGGAATGCAAGATGGAGCTTAGTCAGCCATTAACGAGTGTATTCAATGCGTCCATCCTTACCAGTGTTGTGCCAGAGATGTGGAAGATGGCTAATGTGGTTCCTATATTCAAATCAGGGGATAAGTCCACTCCTTCAAATTACCGTCCAATAAGCCTGACATCTATAGTGGGCAAGTTATTAGAATCAATTATAGCTGACATTATCAGAAGTCACCTTGAAGAGCATAACTTGATAAATGAATCTCAGCATGGATTCACGAGAGGTCGTTCCTGCCTGACAAACTTACTGACGTTCTTCAATAGAACATTTGAGGCAGTTGACAGTGATAAGGAATATGATATTGTTTATTTGGATATTAGTAAAGCCTTCGACAGAGTACCTCACAAGAGTGCAAGAAAGGTATAAAATACCGACAATATGAAAGTTAAGACACATGTGCAACATCTGGATATCTTTATTGTAGACGTTTCGCCATCCAGTGGCTTTATCAATACAGATTCTAGGACATAATAGGAAGACAGTAGAACTATATACAAAAGATGAGGTAATCAGTCCCTCGGCCTTGGAGTTAGTGTTCACAGCATCGTGGTGGAGGAGAATCTGGAGCAAAGGCAAGAAGACTGGCGTTTATATATGCGTCAGTGGAAGGGACGGGCAGCAGACGAGGGCAGTCACTGGTAGGCGGGATTCCCCAGTGGAAGTAGGTCCTTCCCAAAGAGATGGGTTAGTTGCAGCAGCCGTGAAGAAGGTCTTGTAGATGTCTCTGAACCAAGTTTCCATGATGTTGCAGTGTCTGACAAGTTGTGCAAGAAAGGTATAAAATACCGACAATATGAAAGTTAAGACACATGTGCAACATCTGGATATCTTTATTTTTGACGTTTCGCCCATCCAGTGGTTTTATCAATAAAATTTTCTAGGACATAAAAAGGAAAGGGATGTTGCAACCCCTGAATGGGTTACAATGTTTTTATGTATATATAATGTATATTACCTTTTCATTTAATTTTATTTTTGTTTAATTTTTGCGATAAATGCAAAATTTTTCCCCCAAATATATTCCCTTTTAATTGTTATTTGACGTACTTATGTTTTTAAAGGGGGATTTTTAAATATTACATATTTTTTAAGGATGTATAAAAAAATTTTGCTCATTTAGTTTTGGGATTGTAAAAACACTGTAATTATCGTTTTGTCGCTCGTTATATCCCCGGCTTCTGAGTTGCATTTTTGCCATGCTATCACGTGATCGGGGGGGGGGGGTTTTTCCCTCACCCCCGTTTTGAATTTATTCGGTCTGCTGAGACTCCCTGGGGGGTTTGGGACGTTTGTCTGCCCTCTTACCCTTGTTATTTTTCTTAGAATTTTGTTAACGAAAAATTGTAAAGATTTAGGATTTTCGACTTTTGTACGAGGTTGTGGGGCAAAATAGACACTCTGAACATTCAGGTCCTTAGCTAAAAGCTTCTGACCTAATTTTGAAACTGGTTTCTGTGAAATGTCCAGTTGCTTTTTCCTATGGAGTTTTGTAACTTGGGGGGAAAATCTGAAAGAGGGCCCCTACTTAGTGAAAAATTTTAATTTCCCAGTTCCTAAAATTTCTGTGTCCAGTCGCTTGTTTTCCCCCATTGCTATTGGGCTTGCATTCTTTGTTTTTCAAGCAGACTTTTGGGTTTGCCAGTCCGGTCAAGAAGGTTGTTTATTTGAGGACTTTGTCAGTAAACTTTTTTTAAGTTTTTTGGGATGTTAAAGGACATAGCTAGCTACTTAAGAGCACTTACCCCATACACACACTTTTACTATTTGTAATATCTTTTTAAAATGTTAATTACCTAAACGGAAATTTAAAAAATTTAAAATGGGGTATGTCTTTCGCCCCCAATAATATTGAACTCGAGAGATTGATTTTATTTTAAATTCCCTGTGTTTTAAATTTTTCTTTATAATATCCCTCTAGACAACTTAAGACTTAAAAAAATTTTTTAAAATTTTTAAATTTCTCAGTTGTAGCCAACCAGTTGAAATCCTAAAGCACTATTGAACCATACTGAATTTTAATGGTTTAATTGGACAAGGAAAATGACTACTTGTTACAAAAACCCGAAAACCGGTGGAGGCTAGAAGGGGCGTCCTTTTTTAGTTTTAAAATGGAGATCCCCTAACCTTTTAAAAATCGCTTTTTTTTGTAACAAATGGGGGCCGTCCGGGTTTGCTCTTGACCCCAAGGTTTTTGGAAAAACTGCCCGGGGGGGCTCTTACCCAAGGGTTTTTTGGAAAAATTTTGTCCATTTTTGACAAACTAGTCTTCTATGGTCAAAAAACTTTGAAAACTTTCCAAAACGGAAGATTTTGGGATTTTAGTCTTTTTAAAACCCATACCATGTGGATGTATGTCCCTGACTGAGTTCTTGACCCCAAAGGAAAGATGGAAATTTTGGGGATGACCTAGCTCTAAGACACCCAACACAAAAATTTCCTTTTGGGTTTTATAGTTTCCAAAAAACATTTCTCTCGTAGTAAAATTTATTTTCGTGATGTAGAAAAAAGGGGAAACCATTTTAAATTGATATTCTAAATTTTTTGGTCTGATTTAATACTTTTAAAAACAATCAGACGTGGGGGCGAGTGGGCCAAAAAATCTCGGTGTAAAGAAAACAGGAATACCCCGCAGAAACTGTCAGAGCTTTAAATTTTAAAGTTATATTGTTTCCGGGCTCATACAGAGATTTTGATTATGATTCAATTCGAAAAACCTAGTGTCACAATTGGGGAAAGTATGGTTTCATTTAAAAGTTGAAGAAAGAGAAAAACTAGAGCAGAAGGGGCCCCTAGTGCTGACCAAATTAAGCTCAGTTTTCGCTCAGCCTTCCCCTCACTGAAAATATATTACAGAGTATAGCTTTTTAGTATGACACAGCCTTTACTGAAACAGTGATGATAACCTGAAATTTTAATTATCCTAAAACCAGATCAAAAACTCTCTAGAAAACGGCTGGACCAAGGCCGCCCAAATTAAAGGGAACCGTCCAACCATTTTAAATTTTCCCTGAACCCCTTCCCCAAGGGTTTTCCTTATCCCCTCGGGGAACATTTGAGAAGTTTAAAAACGTCTCTTTAATGTTGCAGACTGCACAAATTGAGGCACAGAGGAAAATTGAAGAAGAAAAATTTTCCAAAGAAAAAAAAGTTCAAAACTTTAAAAAACGATGATAGATCACGGGAACATTTAATGTGCAGAAAGCTCCCACCCCAGGGGATTCCTAATTTTTTGAAAGTGATTTAGCCAACCAAATTTGATTTTTGAAAACCCAAGGCACGTCCCAATAAAACTGGCCACCGTAAGCCACTGGGAAACATTGCTGGCATCAGTTTTGAAAGGAAGAGTTTAAAAACCTTTTTACTCCCTGCTCTACCATTTGTAAAACATTAGTTTTGAGCTGTCAAACAACAATTCTAGAGACATAAAAAACTTGTTACCTGTAAGTTAAAAAAGACCATTTCGTACTTACAACGACAAAACAAGATCAAAAACTTGTGTAAGTTTTGCGTGAGAAAAAATTTGGGCTTTTGAGAGATGGGTGTAGGGGCTAAAAAGTGAAACAACTATGACAGCCTTTTTTTCAGTTTTTTTAACTACATAAGATTTTAACCCCTGTATGTTCTGACATACAAGAATACTGATCTTTCATACTACCTCGGATATTCGGGGAAAACGGGCAGCTTAGCGGGAACCAATTAGGGAGTTTTTTTCCCAAACTTGTACGTACTAAAACACTCAGAAAAAAAGGTAACAAAAAAATTGTCCTGAAGTTGGCAACCAAAATCAGCTGCTCATTCCCGGGCCCTTTGAGTCCCTGCACTGAAAATTCTCGAACCTTTACCAGGAAAACTAACACCCTTTGAATCTGCTCTGTGGCTAAAAAGGAAATCGGTTTATCGAAAAGAAAAAAGTTAAAGTAACTTTTGTAACAAAAAAGGCATACTAGAGATTTATTGCTATAAGTTAAAAAAGAAAAATACGAGATGCAGTCGTGCGGCTGGTGCCCCCCCCCCAAAGTTGTATCCTCTTCCGAGCAAAAAAAGGGCACCCAAAAACCTAGCCAATCCCTCTGACCCTACTTTTTTTAAAAAATGTTCTCAGGGATGGGAGCCCTAGCGCCCAGAAAATGTATTTTTGACGAAAAAAATTCTTTTCAGGGGGGAGTCCTTACTTTTCGAGAGAAAAAATAGGATTTGACGAATCACACCTAACTGAGAAAATTTTCTTTCGGGGGACACTGGCATTTTATCCCCCCTTATTGGGAAGATGTACGGGCCCCAAAACTGATGATCCTATTGCAAGATAGATGAAATTGTTAGAAGCCTAGGGGGGGCTGTTATAAAAGTCCCTCTGCCCCAAAGTTTAAAATTGAAACAAGCTATTATATTGGTTATATTTAAAGGGGGTAAAATCCAGTGGTGAAATTACCCATCGGGTCAGTGGACTTTGTTTAGGGAAGGGTACCCTTCGCTGGTATATGAAAAAAAACCACTTGTATTGATAATCCCATGATAAATAATTATCCCAAATTGAACCCTTTGGAAAAGAAACCTATTTTTTTTCCCCTCTCACGAAATTTCCTGGGAGCTATGTCAAAGATTCAACAAACCTTGTCTCCTGTTATTAGGGGATGAAAATAAATTTGGGGGTTGAATATTTTTGTTTAGTGACCCCTCTGCCCCCCTGGATCATTAACCTGATTTCCCCCCGGGGCCCAACCTAGTCAGGACAAAAACTGACTTTTAAAATTTTCCCTAACTAAATGAGATTTAATAAAGGATCATTTTGGGTTATAAAGCCCCACGGGGAAAAACTGAAAAGATATAGAAATTATGGGAGTAAAGAAAAGGGAAATTTCGTTTAATTGTTACTTTTAAATAGTAACGGTGTACTGATGGAGAAAAAAAAACATGAAAGTTTTTCGCTGATAGTGTTTCCACGACAGCCCAAGCATCCGTTTGTTACCATTTACATTTCGTGAAAAAGCCTTTGATTTTGCTCCAATGGGCCCCCCAAAAGGAAGGACACTTGGGTGTCAAAAAGGGCACTCGGAAAAAAACGGGCAAAAAAATTTTACTTGGCCAAAATAAAAGGAAACAGTAGCTAAATCTTTTGGGGCGACGTTGGCCACTTTTGGTTTTCAAGTGAAAAGGCAACCAGCGCCCCACCCCCTTTCCTCCATGCCCCTTTCCCTTTTTCCTATCACCGGCAGGGTTTAAACCCTTCTACGTCTTTTTTAAATTGATTGTGTTGGCCCTTTGCCTAAAACCCAAAACTAGGAAACCCAATCCCTATTTATATTATGGACCGGGCCAACACGCCCCCAAAAGCTATTCCTATGAAAAAAAAATTAATGCCGTGCTATTGTGAGGCGCTGATAAAATTTTTCCTTTTCGGGTTTGGGGATTGCCACGAAGATACAATCAGATCGGGTTTAAAAACTTCATTTTCAAAGATCTTTCAGAAGCATTTTTCCCACCTAGGATAAAGTCTGAAATTTAAAACCATTTTATCACCCCACAGTCAAAAGGGGGCTCTAGGAGATTTCTTTCGGGGACACTAAAAATCCTTGATGAGGGCTTATTGTGAACTTTTTTTTCTAGAGACTGGGTTTGGGGTTACCTTTTTTTTCTGTTCGCTATGGGGAGAAAGGAAAAAGAAAGTCTGGGTTTTAAAGCCTTTTGGGAATTAAAAATTCGGCCCCCCAAGTGGGGTGGTCCTTCGCATGAAAAAAACCCTGGGGAAAGGGAAAAAATAAAATCCACCCATTGGAAAATTCCCCTTCTTTAAATTGCAGCAACTTTTGACAGCTGCTAGAGGCTAGCTTCGAAAAAACCAAATTTTTCACCCCAAGCTAAAATGAAGAAACCCTTATGCCCAAAGCGTGTTTCTGGGGGAGTTTTTTTAAAACCCAGGAATAAGGTGAGGGCCTGGGAAAATTTTTAGTCCCAAAGGTAAAGCTCTACAACCCAAAGGTAATTTTGGCCCGGGAAAGAATTTAAAAAAGCTTAGCGACGAAAATTTAAATTTGGTTTTTTTACGACCGGGGGAAAAAGAAATTTTTAATAAAGTGTACCATGTTAAAAAACCCCTTTTCCCAAGGGCCATATTACGCTAGTCCCTCAAACCTCCCTACTTCAAAATTCTTCTGGGAAACGGGAAGGAAAAAACGTCAGCCCTACCTCCCTCTCTAGAGGTTTAGGGTTCGAAAAAATTTTTAGAAAATTTTTCCCCAGTAAACTCTACAATCACTAAAACGTTTTTCCCTTTAGAAACCCTTGAGATTGATAAAGCTGGTAAAATTTAAAAAAACTGTTTTTTAAATTTTCCCCTAAAATTGTTGGGTTTATGTTCCAAAAAACTTTTGTACTCTGGGTGTACATGACGTTGGGGACAGGGACCCTACCCCATTAAGCGGGTTCACCATATGGGATGAGTCCAACAAAGCAAAAAGCTTTGAGAGAAGGGGTTTGTTTTTTCTGTTTATCTCAGGGAAACTTATTGGCGCAAAAAAAGCCCAAAGGGAAACTCCCTGTATTTTAGTGCAAAACCGGAACGGTAGTTTTCGGATGGGCACGGGATTACAGGAAAGTAAAACTCTGTCCCTTGCCTGAGGGGTTATCCCCTCCCTGCTTTTTGGACGCCCTTTTTGGGACCGTGGTCAAAACCCCAGTTTTTTCCCTTTTTAGATCTCTTAGAGGCTATTATCAAGTCCCGTTTTACTAAACTTGCTCAAGAAATATTGTTTTTACTGTTAAAGGTTGGATTTTTTAAACTACCCCGTCACCCCTTTGGCCCAAATGTAACCCCGGCTTCTTCTTTCCCCAGGTATAATGAAGATTTGGAACCCCACAACTTAAAAGGGGAGTAGAAGCCTCCCTTTGGGAAAACTTAGTGGTGTAAAAAGTGACGAGTGGGAACCGCCTTGACGCGCCCTAAAGAAATTTTTTTTGAGAGACGGGCCCGCATACAATTTCCCACTTTTAATTACTAAATGTAAGTTTTGGGGTCAACCCAAGATTACCTACTAGGCTTTTGTATCGGCCAAGGTAAAGGTTTGTTTCCTAATTGGGGGCTAAGGTTCGTGAAATTTTCCGGTTTTCCCAAGTCCCCACGGGGGATAGGAAAGGAGTACAGATATTCCGGGGTAGGCGGGGATATTATCGCGGGGTTTCTGTAAAAAATTTTTTTCCCAGTTTTTGCACCCCCCTCACTGAGTTTTATTTAGAAAGAAAAGTTCAGTTCCCCCCGGGACTAGAGTTTGTTTCAGGACTGGGTTAAAAAGGTTGAACGCTTGCTATCCCTCCCTTCCGTTTGAAAGTCCAAATTTTCCAATCTTCCCTTTTTTTTTTCCATTTGATGCGAGTGGCTAGGGCAGTGGGTGCGGGTGCTGCTCCAACATTTAAACATCCACTGACATTCTCCACCCTAAAATGTTACAAAAATTTTTCAAAGCTTAAAGGGAAAACCAAAAAAAAATTATGCCACTATTGAGAAAGAGGCTCAAGCTCTTGTGGTTTCTTTTGGAACTTTTTGCCCGTGTATTTGGGCACTTCCCTTTTAAAAAATTAAAACGTTTTTTCAGCCCAAACAACCCAAACTCATTTATATTTAATCCAAATAAAAAAGAAAAAATTGGCTAGGTTTCTTGAGGGGGGTTTCCAGTAACCCAAAACCTTATTCTTTTAGTATAAAAAAACATAAGGGGGTTTTTGTATTTTAATTTGGGCCGACGCTCTGTCTGGGGCCCCTTAAATAATTATCAGTTACATTTTAATTTTAAACGTAATTTAAATTTCCCCAAAATTTCCTTTTTTTTACGGGGCTATTAGATTCAGTAAAGTAATTTAAATCCCCCCCCAGCCCATATTAACTATTTAATTTTAAAGTCAAAGTCTAATTTTTTATATTTTTATATTTCACAGTAATGTTGTGTGAGGAGGGGACAAGCTTAGTTTTGAGTGAGTTGTGTGGTGCGGGTGATGTACTTCTTGAGCAACACTGTTTTCCTTCACCAACCCCCCCCCCCCCCCCTCAAATTCACACCTTAAAACTGTTTCCTTTTCTCAGAAGTTCTACTGAAAACAACATTTCCTG
The DNA here is from genome assembly GCF_026875155.1 of Cherax quadricarinatus. NCBI lineage: Eukaryota > Metazoa > Arthropoda > Malacostraca > Decapoda > Parastacidae > Cherax > Cherax quadricarinatus. Next base: position 30,475,358 of record NC_069456.1, on the reverse strand, counting down.
GGTTTTACAGATAAAATCATTGTTGGGGTATACAGAAAAAAACATCATCCCTCTGGTTACTACAGAAAACAAACCCTGTCTGGTTACTAAAAGTAAACAACATTGTTGGTTTTTCTACAGATAAAAAATCATTGGGCTGGTTTTCACAGATAAACATCATTGTCCCGGGGGATACCGATTTAAAGAGTCCCGGGTTTCCCACATCATTTCTTTGGGTTTCTTTAAATAAAAATCATTGTCTGGGGTTTCTAAGACAATTTATCCCCGGATTAAAAGTAAACAAAATTTTCCTGGTTACTACAAAATAAACACCTCGTCTGGGTTTTTTTTACAGATAAACAACATTGTCGGTTACTACAGATTAAAAAACCCCTCGTTGGGTTTCTACCCGAAAACTCATTGTTGGTTTCTACAAGTAAACAACATTGTTGTTGGGGTTTTGGGGGGAGCCAGGTTGATACATGGGTTTGGGCATTTTTGCTTGGGGAACAGGGGGGTAGGAGACAAAGGGTTTTGCCCTTTCCTGGGGTTTGGGTGGGGGACATTGTTAGCCCGGGTTGACAACATTTATGAACTTTTAAAGGGGGGTCAATCCCCATTATTTTTTTCCCCAGTGCTGGGGGCAATTTATTTGGCAAGCGTGAAAGTTTAGGAATTTTGTTAGAAAGTTTTAGGACAGCTATAGACATGATTAGGGAAAAAGGGGGGGGGCCCTTTATATTGGGATTTTTCCCAAGGGGAAAAGGTGTTGGTAATGAAAAGGTGTCCAAGCAATTGGTATTAAATTTTTGGTGGATAAACAATGTAAGGATTTTGCAGTACCAATTTATTGACAACTGGGGAAAATTCTATGGGGGCCCAAATGACATGGTTAAAGCCCCGGAGGTGGGGGCACATTCCAGGGAAAAGGGGTGGGTTTTTTTTGCTAAATCAGTTGGGGGGTTTTTAGGACTTTTTTCCAAAGGGTTAGTTTGAGGTATGGGGGGTTTTCAGGGGAAAAAAATGAAGTCCCCAGGGAGGAAAAATGAGTACTAGGAGAATAGTAAAAAGGGAAAAAGAGGTGGATATTTGGAAAACCATGGCACTATTGACAGAAAGGGCAGTAAAAGGGTTTTGGGGGAATTAAAAGAAAAAAAAAGGGAAAGGGGAAAAAGAGAGGGGGTCATTAAAATTTATTTCACCAAAAAAGTCGCAGTGCTAGGAATAAGATGGGCGGGTTTTTTTCTAGTTTCTAGTAGGTAAAAATAGATTGTTTTGCCATTACTGAGACGTGGTTTAATTCAAAAAAAGTTTGGGAACCTGCCTTTCAGAATGTCACATTCCCGGGTTTTTTTAAAAATTTTTCCCCAAGGGAGAAAAGAATTTCGGGAAGGGGGGGGGGGTGGGATGTATGTCCGAGATCGCTTTTAACTGTTGCATAAAAACGGGTATTAAATCTGAAGTAACAAAATACGGGGTCTGGTTTTTGGGTAGAATTTTTCAGAGGGGGGGTTTTAAAAATTTTAAATTTTTGGTGTGATAACCCCCCCCCAAATTTAATAGGGCCCGGGAGATACTAAAAGGAGGGGAAAAAATTAGGGGCCCCAAAGGGCCCCATAAAGTGGGAAATTCTAGGAGACTTTTAAATTTAGTTCCCTATTGGGTTGGAATTTCTTTACCCGGGGAATTTAGAATCCCTACGATTTCTTTGAATAGTTCAATTGTTTTTTGGGAAACAGTTTGTACCCGAACCTACAAGGGGAAAAAACCTCTTTACTTTTGTTCTGGCAAACAATGAATCCCCCTTTTTAAAATTTTGAAGTTTTTAAAAGGAACTGGGGTGCTGCCCCCCCCCCCCCAAAACAATTACATTTTGAATTGAATGGGAATGTTTTGATGTGGGGGTAACTTTAGTAAAAAGTCCCAGATTTTTGCTTTGAGATTACGATGGGTTAGAGAACATTATCATCTGTTTTACGGGGTAAGAAGAAAGCCCAATTCCCAAAATGGGCATTTTTGAAACACAATAAAAATTCTGCTCAAAGAAAGGTTTTTTTCCCCTTTTAAGGAAAATTTGATCAAATTTTAAAATGACCCCCCCAAATGGGAAAGAATAATAGGGGTGAAATATTTTACTAGGGCTTAAGAAAGAAATTTTTTAAAGGGGTATCAAAAGAGGCGGGGTCATCTTATGTTTATTAAATTGACATTAAAAAGGGACATTAAAAAAGGGGGGTAAAAAAAGCTAAAAGGGGAAATATGGGAAAATTTTTAAATTTCTAGGGATTCTTAAAAATAAACCCAAAAAATTTTTTTTTTGGTATATAGAAAAAAAGTTAAAGATAAAATAGGGGCCCCTTAAAAATAACTATTGGGCCATTTAATGAAAAAAAGAATGAAATGTTCTCGATTTTTAAAAAAAAATTTTTTTTCTTCGGTTTTTACACAGGAAAAACACTAATAATATTCCCCGGGAATTAATTTTTTTAGTATCAGAAGAAAAGCTAAAAAAGGGGCTATGAAAATTAAAATTGAAGGGATTCAAAAAATAAAACCAAAAAATTTTTTCCAGGGATTAGAACAAAAAATAAGAGATAAGTAAGGTCCCCCTTTAAAAAAAAAATATGGGGCATTTATGACAAAAAGAAAAGGGAAAAGTGCTCGATTTTAAAAAATTATTTTCTTTTTCGGTTTTTAAAAAGGAAAAACCTTTAAAAATATTCCGGTTTAAATTAAATTTTTTTTTGTTGGGGCAGAAGAAGAAAAAAATTATGTAAAATCACAGGGCATATTTAAATGGGTTTCGAACAGACAGGGCCCACTGAAGCAAAAAAAGTCACCCGGGCCTGATGAGGTTTTTTTTAAGGGTTTTTAAGGAATGGGAAAAAAGGAAGTCCTTTTGAACCGTTTTAAATAATTTTTTAATTTATCTCTTCAAACAGGGTAGTGTCTGTTTTGTGGAAAATTTCTAAATTTTTTCCTATTTTTAAAAAAAAGGGGGGCAAGTCTTAACCCTTTAAATTTTCCCGGCCCCCAAAAAGCCGACCTCAATTGTAGGCAAGTTTCTAGAGTTTAATTAAAGCTGAGTTATAAGAAGCCCCTCTCGATAAGCATAGCCTTTATTAATGTACTCAGCAAAGGGTTTTACAAGAGGGGGCCCGGGCTTGTCCCAAAAAAATTTATTAACTTTCTTTAGTAAAGCTTTTTTAGGGTTTTGACCAAAAATTTAAAGGGAAAAAGATATTGTTTATTTAGTATTTTAGTTGGGGATTTGATAGAGTTTCCGCACCCAAAGGGCTGTTTAAGGGAAAATAGACCCCTTTGGGATTGGGGGGGGGGGTGCTCCCCGTGGATCGGAAATCATGGCTCACAGCAGGGAAACAGAGATTTTCCCCTAAATGGGGTTAAAACCCCAGTGGGGATCAGTAACAAAATGGCGTTCCCCAAGTCTTGGGGCCCCCGGGTTGTTGTTTAAAAATAATTTTCAATGATCTTGAAGAAAGGAAATTCTGTGATAATGAGCCCCAAAATTTGCCCCCCATGACAGAAAAATGGTAGGATTAAAAGGGTTTAAAAAAAATTTTGATGTTAGGGGGGAAATTCAGGGGGGATTTAGACAAACTCTACCTTTTTTCCCGAAAAGTGGCAGATGCAGTTCAAAGTGGATAAATGCAAGGTTCTGAAAACTCGGGTGTGTCCCCAAAAACCCCAAACACTTTAAGTTTTAAAAAAATGTTTGAACTTAGCCCATACAGATTTCGAAAAAAAAGGGCTTAGGGGGTTTTTGGAAGCAAACAATTAAACCAAAAAACAGCCAAAGCCCAAGCGTTCGAATAAGGCAAAAGATTACTGGGATTTTAAATCAAAAAGGTTTTAAAGCAAAAAGAATCCAGAGGCTCTTTCGGCAGTTTTAATTTTTCATCATTGTTTAAGGTCCTTTTCCCCGATTTTTGCGCTCCCAAATTTGGGTTTTCCCCCTAATTACAGATTGGACCCTAAATTTGTTTTAAAAACATTTTAGCGAAAGGGTTTAACCAAAAATAATACATACATTTAAAAATCCCTTTCCCTTTTTAAGAAAGAAAATTTAAGCCCCTTAAAATTTAATTCACTTTTTTAAAGAAGAATGAGGGGGGACCTGACGAAGGTATAAGTGGAAAAATAGGTTTTTAAAAAAAGGGGATAATTTTAAAAAGGTCTTGAAAGGGTATCCCCTCCAAGAGAGAACCCCCGTAAAAGGATTTTAAATTAGATAAGTTTAGAAAGCCTAGAGAACAAAATTTGGGTTTTGGGCAGTTAAAAAAGGAGAGGAGGGGTTATTTAAAAAGGAAGTAGAGGGGATTGGGAAGATGGAAGGAAAAATTTTGAAAGGGAAATTTTTAAAAGTTGATGAAGATAGGAAGCCCGTGATTTGTGAAAGGGGAAAGGAGGAATAAAAATCTTGTAGGGGTGAGGGGAGCCGTTGTGAGTGTGGGGGAAGTTCGTGAGGGAGTAGGTTTAAAAAAAAAAGGGGGTAAGGCAGCCGGGATTGAAAGGGAAAAAAAATAGAAATGTTAAAAGCAGGGGGGGGATATAGTTTTGGAGTGGGTTTGGGGCAAATTTTTTAATAAAATTTTGGAAGAGGGTAAGGTACCTTGGGAAATTTGGGAAAAGAGCAAGCATAGTTTTCCCTTTTTAAAAAAGGGAAAGGGGAAAAAAGAGAGTGCAAAAATTTTAGGGGGAAAAATCTGTTTAGTTACCCGGTAAAGGTTTTGGTAGAGTTAAAAATTGAAAGAATTAAGAAAGAGCGGGGAAAAGGATAGCAGAAGGGAAAAAGGAGGTTTAGGAAGGGAGGAGGGGTTTTGGGGGCCCGGTTTTACCCCGTTTTAAACATTTAAGTGAACAGTATTTTTGATAAGGCTAAAAAAGGTCTTTGTGGCCTTTTTTTGGATTTTGGGAAAAAAGGGGTAAGAAGGGTGGATAGGGGGGCAATGTGGCGGGTGTTGCAATTTTATGGGGTTTGGAGGTAGGTTTTCCGGAAACCCGTGAAGAGGTTTTTTTACGAGGATTGTGGAGGGGGGCTAAGTTTTGAGTATGGGAGGAAAGAGGGAAATTTTTTCCCCCCGTAAAAGTAGGGCCTTTGACAAAAAGGGTGTGTGATGGGCACCGTGGTTTTTTTTAATATATTTAAAGATGGGGTTTGGTAAGAGAAGTAAATTGGGGAGGGTCTTTTGGCCCAAAAGGCGGGAGTTTTAAAAAAAAAAGGGGAAACACAAACAAAGTGGGAGTTGGCCAAACTGCTCTTTGTGAAGACAATGTGCTCTTTTGGGGGATTTTGAAGGAAGTTGCAAAATTTAGATTTGGTAATGAATTTTAGGGTGTGGGAAAAGAAAAAAAATTAAAGGTGAATACAGGGAAAGATAGGTTAAGAGGATAAACAAAAAGTTAGGTTTATGAAAGATTTTAATTCCAAAATGGGGGAGAGGGGTATGGAGGGGTGAACGTATTCAGATATTTGGGGGGTGGACGTGTTTAGCGGATGGGTTAAAAGATGAGGTGGGAAACATAGAATTGATGGGGAAAAAGAGTGGTGGGTGGGACTTTAAAGGGGTCTGTGGAGAAAAAAAAACTTTTGTCCTTGGAGGCAAAGAGGGGGAAGGAAAGAAAAGTATAGTTTTACCCACCTTTAATAAGGGTGGAAAACCGGGGGGATGAAAAGTTGCCAGCAGGGGAAGGTGGGGGCAGTGGGGAAGGGCAGTCTGAGGGGAAATGTTTTGGTTTTGAATATAAAAGCAGAGAATTTGTAGTTTGGGAATTTAAGGGGAAAGGGGGGTGGGGATTACCAAAACTTTGTCCAAGGGCTGAGGAAGGGTTGTTGAGGTGGTTCCGGGCATGTAAAAGGGAAAAGGAGCGAAAACCGAATGAACTTTTAAAAAGTGTATTTATTTTGGGAGTGGAAGGAAAGGGGGGGGTAGGGGGGGCCTAGGAAAAGGGGGGAGGGGGGGGGTAAAGGGGGTTTTTGGGGGGCGAGGGGCTTTTGGGCTTCCCCGCCCGGCTTTCTTTGGGGCGTGTTTGATAGGAGTTAAAAGGAGACAAATGGTTTTTAAAACTTGACGTGCTGTTGGAGGGGTGAGCAAAAAAAAACATTTATGAAGGGGTTTAGGAAAAACCCGGCCCGGCCCGGGCTTTTAGTCCTGGAGATGGGGAAATAAAATGCCCCCTCTGAAGGAGGGGTGTTAATGTTTTCAAATTTAAAAAATGTAGTGTAAAAACACCCTTCTGGCAAGACCCGTGATGGAATTTAATGATGGTGAAAGTTTTTCTTTTTTTCCGGGCCCCCAGCCTTGGGAAAGGCCGGTGTGATAATAAAAAAAAATAAGTTTAGGAAATTTAAAAGGGGAAAAGGAAAATATTGGTTTGGAAAATTTGGGGAGTTGAAAGGTGGAACAGTTTTACCTTTGTTGGGTTATTGAGGTAGGAAATTTGTGTAGTTTCCAAAAATTTTGGTTGGGGGAAAAAACATGATTTGGGGAAAGGGGTTTTTATTTTAGAAGGGGGCTTTTCCCCATTTAGAGCTTATTTTTTGGGTGCAATTTAAAAATTTGGGGGGGGTCAAATGTTTTGTTAGTTGGGAATTTAAATTTTAAAAAAAAAAGGGCCCCGCCTAGTAAAGGGGCCCAAAAGGCCCGTGCGTGTTCCCTTTCCCTTTTTTATGGTTTTTATGTTTAACCCGATAAAAAAAGCCCCTCCCTCCAAAAAAATTATTTGGGATATCATCCAAACCCGGGGTTTTGGTATGTCATCCCCAAAAAGAAAAAAAAGGGGGCATCAAAAAAATTTAAAAACGTTTAAAAAATACGTAGATTTATGGAACCAAATTTTTAAATTCATCCAACTGGGAAGTACATTAAACTAACAAGTGTTGGTGCATCATGCCCAAAAAAGATGCGAAGAGCATTTTCAATTTAATTGTGCATTCCAAACCTTCAACAGGTGTACAGAATTAAACCAAAGATGGTAATAATTTTTGTCGGCATTATGCAAAAAATACTTAGCATTTATCCATCCCGGTGAAATATAATCAACAAAGAGGAAGAAGCATCAAAGCAACCAAAAAGTGGGTCAAAACCTTCCGCAAAAGGTGTAATAGGGGGGGTGTTTTGTAAACATATAACAAATATGGGAAGGGAAACTTTTTCCAAAAATACGTGAAATATCGCTAAAGGGCTGTAAATAAATTTTTAACAGGGGTGTTATTTTAAAAGTAAAATGTTGGAAGAATTTCCCACAATTTTGTTTTGGTAAAAGAACCCCAAATGCAAACTTAAAGTGACATTTTTTTTTGTGGGAACTTTTCGCTCTCCAGGAGCTTTATCAAACCGGGCCCCTTTATAAAGTCCCCAAAGAGCGAAAAGTTTTCCCCAATTTAAAAAGTCCCCATAGTTCAGCTGTTGGGGAGCAAAAATAAATTTTTCTCCCCCACTTGTAACGTGCTTTTTTTTTGCCCCACACCAAACCTTTTGTCTTTTGTCCCTCTTCCTTTTTTTTTGTGTCTTCCCCATATGACCCCGTCTTTAGGTTCCCGTTTTCCCCCGTCTCTTCCTGGGCAAATATTAGGTTCAAAAAGGAGGATCTTTAAAATATTGCCCGATTTCTTTGGGTTTTTTTTCCGCAACCCTTTTATTGTTATGTTCTCATAATTGGAAAATTGTCATCAATTACAGCGAATTTCCGTCCCCCTTCCCGCCCGATTTTGGAACAACTTTGCAAAGATGTAGGGCCCCATTCCCAGCACATGGAAAAGGCTCAATTAAAATTCCTAAACCCTGAGTTTGGGAGATTTTAAAACTTTTAAAAAGTTTCCTCCTGATTTATCGATTGAATTCATTTTTTGTTATTAATTTATTAACTATTTTTGTAATGTTTAAATAAAGTGGAATTTTAATTCCCCTTAAATCAGGTTAAATAAAAATTTAGTTTTTTAAAAACTTCAGGGTCGGAAAACAATTTTTTTCCTTTCTAAACAATCTTAAGGGAGGATCGTTTCCCTTTAAAGGGTTTTTTTTTACTTGTAGACAAATTTTTTTTTAGTGAAGTACAAAAAAATTAAAAACTTGGAATCCCTTTTGTGGTTTCCGACCCCCAAATTTCACTAAGTTATTCCCCCCGGTATTGTCCCAGTTTGTCAAATTTTCACGAAAAAGTGGATGACTCACGAAATCGAAAAAGACTCGATGGAAACCCAAAACCTTTTCCACGGGGGGGGATAGAAAACCCCCCGGGTCAAAAGTCATAAAACTCCCGACGTCGCGCCCGCGTTGAGGGGTTGTTGGACTTTAAACAATTGTAAGGGGTATGGGGGAGGAAAAACTTTTGAAGTGCAGGGGGAATAAGGACTTGGGGAAATAAAGGAAAAATGGGGGAATTGGAACCCCAGTGGCCAAATTACCTTTTTATAAAAAAAACAAAAAGAAGAGGGGGTCAAAAAAAGTTTTTTCCAATATTCCATTGAAAGGGGGCGATTGAATAGTTGCTGTGGGTAAACATGATGTATTTGCCATTCTGGGTGTTTAAATTAAAAAAGGGGGACAGCTGCAAAAGGGTCCATTCAGGGTTTTAAATTGTTCCAAGAAAAAGGAAGATGGGGGAAGGGGGGTGGGGTGGAAAATTGTTTGCCGAGAGGTTTTGGTGCTAAAAAGGGTATTAAAACTGAAGTAAAACACATACGACGTTTGGAAAATTTTCAGAGGGGCATGAAAAATTAATTTTTGGTGTGATAACCCCCCCAATTTAAAAGGGGGGCCCGGGGGAAATGGGAGGAAATTGTTGGGCCCAAGGGGCAGAAAAGTGTAAAGGAGACTTTAAAATTTTATGTCAATTGAGGAATTTTTGATGGAAAGAAAAAACGTTTCTTAGAAATTGGGTTTTTTTTTGAAGCAGTTTGTGACAGAACCTAAAAGGGGAAATAACCTGCTTGATTATTTTCTGGCAAACAATGAACCCCTTTTTTAAAAATTTTAAAAGTTTCGAGGAACTGGGGCTAGCCCCCAAATCAATTACTTTGAATTGAATGGAAGTAGTAGTAGGGGATAATCAAAAACACCAGATTTTGCTTAGCAGATTCGAGGGGCTTAGAAAAAAACTTTATATCTTTTGACTGGGGTAAAAAAGAGAGCTACAATATGACAGTTTTTAAACACAATACTGCTGCCAAAGAACGTTTTTCCCCCTTTTAGGAAATTGATCAAATGAAATGACCCTAAATGGATAATAATAGGCTGAAAAATCTATAGGGCTTAAAAAAGGAATTATAGGGTACAAAGAGGCGGGGTCTCTTTTGAATCAGTATATTGCTTAAGGGGACATTTAAAAAAGGGTAAGAAAAAATAAAAAGGGTTGAAATTAAGTTGCAGGGATTTTAAAACTAATCCAAAAGTTTTTTCCAGGTATATAGAACAAAAGTCAGAATAAGTGGGCCCCTTTTAAAAAAAACATGGGCATCTTTACGCAAAGAGAAAGAAAATTTCTCATTTTAAATAATTATTTTCTCTCGGTTTTTTTCACAGGAAGACCTAAAATATTCGGTAATTAATTTTTTT
>NC_069456.1:30267239-30465301 GCF_026875155.1 Cherax quadricarinatus | reverse complement strand
GGATTTTTTTTTCCCTGACCAGCGTCCCTTGCTACTGCGTTGGCTGTTAGAATCTCTGCATATAGCATACCTTCATTGTCTTCGGACCTGTCGTTTGATCTTAGTGTGCTCATCGTCTTTTCCCTGGCCCCACGTGGGTCTGATAGGGCCTTCATGTTCGGCATGTCTCCGTTGTTGCTTACATCCCCTTTGTCTGCCGCCTGACTTTGAATTTCCTGATGTCACACCTGAATTGTCATTTGTCTCTCTAATCTGTTTCAGGATTTGCAGTTTCTCTTCTAAGCACTGTATCCTAGCTTCTGCTGCTAAGACCTGTACTTCCCACTTCCTGCACTCTTCAGCTATTCGCTCCTCCATTTTCTTACCAAGCTCTACTATCTTCCTTCCCCACTCTGTGTGTGTGTGTGTGTGTTTGTTTGTGTGAATGAGTATGTGAGTGTGTGTGTGTGTGTGTGTGTGTGTGTGTGTGTGTGTGTGTGTGTGTGTGTGTGTGTGTGTGTGTGTGTGTGTGTGTGAGTATGAGTGTGTGTGTGTATGAGTGTGTGTGTGTGTATGAGTGTGTGCGCATGTGTGTGTATGAGTTTGTGTGTGTGTGTGTGTGTGTGTGTGTGTGTGTGTGTGTGTTTATGTGTGTGTGTGTATGAATTTGTATGTGTGTGTGTGTGTGTGTGTGAGAGAGAGAGACTCAGCAATCAACATTTGCACCAATAACTCACTACAGTTGTGACCGGGTGTGGAAGTATGAATTGCTCATTACTCTAAAATTTGTTCATGATTGTAGCCATGTATAAACGTAAGTAACCATTCTTACAGTATTCATTACCTTTGTAACTTGTGAGTTCATTACCTTTGTAACTTGTGAGTTCATTACCTTTGTAACTTGTGAGTTCATTACCTTGTAACTTGTGAGTTCTTACCTTTGTTAACTTGTGAGTTCATTACCTTTGTAACTTGTGAGTTCATTACCTTTGTAACTTGTGAGTTCATTACCTTTGTAACTTGTGAGTTCATTACCTTTGTAACTTGTGAGTTCATTACCTTTGTAACTTGTGAGTTCATTACCTTTGTAACTTGTGAGTTCATTACCTTTGTAACTTGTGAGTTCATTACCTTTGTAACTTGTGAGTTCATTACCTTTGTAACTTGTGAGTTCATTACCTTGTACCTAGTTCAGCCATCAAAACTTTGGAGCCCGGTCCCTGGACCCATTGTGTACCTCTGTAATCTGTAAATACCTTTGTAACTTGTCATGATTGTGACTAGACCTACCTGGAGTTCATTACCTTTGTAAACTGTGAGTTCATTACCTTTGTAAATTGTGGATTCATTACCTCTGTAACTTGCTAAGCTATCAAAACTTTGAGGCCCAGTCCCTGGACCAATTATGTACCTCTGTAATCTTTTGACTACCGCCCACAGGATGGGTATGGGGTGACTACCGCCCACAGGATGGGTATGGGGTGACTACCGCCCACAGGATGGGTATGGGGTGACTACCGCCCACAGGATGGGTATGGGGTGCATAATAAACATATTAAACTAACTAACTAACTAACTCTTGTAAGAATGTAGTGTGTCTTGTAAAACTGTAGTGTGTCTTGTAAGACTTTAGTGTGTCTTGTAAAACTGTAGTGTGTCTTGTAAGACTTTAGTGTGTCTTGTAAAACTGTAGTGTGTCTTGTAAGACTTTAGTGTGTCTTGTAAAACTGTAGTGTGTCTTGTAAGACTGCAGTGTGTCTTGTAAAACTGTAGTGTGTCTTGTAAGACTGTAGTTGTAGTGTGTCTTGTAAGACTGTAGTATGTCTTGTAAGACTATAGTGTGTCTTGTAAGACTGTAGTGTGTCTTGTAAGACTAGATTAGATTTTAGATTAGATTTTGCCACCGAAGTGGCTAGTTTATTGTGCACCCCATATCCATCCTGTGGACGGTAGCGCGAGAGCATATGGATACACAAAAGGCCTAGGAACTAGGCCCCAAAGGGTTAACAGGAATACATATGGCTTTATATCTACATATCTATAGTTCACTTATCTGTTACAAGCAAATTTAGGAAATTTGCTTAGTATATCTGGTATCTTATTTTCATTAATAAGATATCTTGACATGTCACATAGGTTATTATACTGTCTGTCTCTGTATTCCTCAATAAGTGGACAATTAAGCACATAGTGTTCAAGAGAGTGACATATGCCTGATCACATAATTTACATTTAGTTTGATCATCATCTGTGTGTCTCCCAAACTGCCAGAAGTACTTGTAACCAAGCCTAAGCCTGGCCACTACAACATCAGTCAGTCTGTTCACATTGCAAGTTGCTCCATAAACATACTTATCTACGTTCATGTTATCATAGTGGGTTATAGATCTACTCAGGCTTCTAACGCATTCCCATAAAAAATCATTTTTTTATTTACTTTTCTCCTAATATTATTCCTAATGCTAGCCAGTTATACCAAAGTTATATTTACATTCTCCTTCTCGATACTCTTCTTTGGGTAACATACAACTTTTCATGAAGGAGTAATCCCAATGTGTGATAGGATCCAACAATTTTCATTAACCTTTTTCCCTAATTTTTTTGGGGTTTTATACCTGGGTTCCCCCAAAGACGTTGTTTGGGGTCATTAAAAGAGCCAAGAGCCTTCAATGATGACTAGAATCGTAATGATGAAGGTCAATCAGTGTCATAGGTTAGCTTTAGCGCCATTTGGGTTGCAAACAATTCATTGCAGTGTAGACTGTGTCCTTTTAAGTCTGCAGTGTGTCTTGTAAGACTATAGTGTGTCTTGTAAGGGCTGTACTGTGCCTTTTAAGACTGTAGTGTGTCTTTTAAGACGTAGTGCAAGTTGTAAACTGCATTGTGTCTTTTAAACTATATGGGGGCCTTTTAAAACTGTGTGTGTCTTGTAAGACTGAGTATGTCTTTTAAGACGAAATGGTCTTTTAAAAATTGTAGGTGTCTTGTAAAAGACTGTAGTGTGTCTTTTTAAAAGTAGTTTGTCTTGTTGGACTAAGTGTGCTTTTTAAACTGTAGTGAGTCTTGCAAGATTTGGGGGTATTGTAAGATTTTAGTGTGCCTTCAAAAAGTATGGTCTTGAAGACTGTAGTGTGTCTGTAAACGAATGTGTCTTGTAAGCTCAGTTGTCTTTAAAACTGTAGTGTGTCTTGCAAAACTTAGGGTCTTGGAGACGTGTGTGTCTTGTAAAGCTGTAGGTGTCTTTTAAGACTTATTGTCCCTTGTAAGCTGCAGTGGTCTTGTAAGACTGCAGTTTTGTCTTGGGGTAAACTGTAGTGTGCTTGTAAACTGTATGTGTCTTGTAAAAAATGTAGTGTGTCTTGAAAACTGTATGGTCTTGTAAAACGTAGTGTTTCTTGTAAGACTGCAGTGTGTCTTGTAAAACGCAGTGTGTCTTGAAAAGACTGCAGTGTGTCTTGTAAACGCAGTGTGTCTTGTAAGACAATTGTGTGTCTTGAAAGATGTAGTGTGTCTTTTAAGACTAGACTGTCTTGTAAGACTAGATTCTTGTAAGACTGCAGTGTGTCTTTTAAGACTGTAGGTGTCTTGTAAAATTTTTTAAAACTGTAGTCAAGTTTTGAGATTCAGTGTGTCTTTTAAACAATAGTTTGTCTTGAAAACGGTGTGTCTTGTAAAAACTAACTGTGTCTTGTAAGACTAACTGTCTTGTAAGACTGCATGTGTCTTGTAAGCGTAGTGTGCTTGTAAACGTTGTGCCCTTTGGGGACTAGTTGTCTTTAAAACTTAGTGTGTCTTTTTAAAGTATGCAAGTTTGAGACTGTAGTTGTCTTGTAAATGATTGTATTGGTCTTTTAAGGGTAGTTTTTTTTTGGCTAAGTGTGTCTTGTAAACGTAGTTGCTTGAAGACCGGTGTTCTTTAAACTTTGTGTGCTTGTAAAATTAGTGCTTGTAAAACTTATGTGTCTTTTAAGACTGATGTGTCTTGAAAACCGTGTGTGTCTTGGAAACCGAGGGTCTTGAAACTAAAAATGCCCTTTTAAGACTAGACTTGCCCTTTTAAACTGATTGTCTTGTAAAAAATGTAGTGTGTCTTGTAAGACAATAGTGTGTCTTGTAAGATTGTAGTGTGTCTTGTAAGACTAGACTGTCTTGTAAGACTGCAGTGTGTCTTGTATGACTGTAGTGTGTCTTGTATGACTAATGTGTCTTGTAAGACTAGTGTGTCTTGTAAGACAAAGTGTGTCTTGTAAGACAATAGTGTGTCTTGTAAGACAATAGTGTGTCTTGTAAGATTGTAGTGTGTCTTGTAAGACAATAGTGTGTCTTGTAAGATTGTAGTGTGTCTTTTAAGACTAGACTGTCTTGTAAGACTGCAGTGTGTATTTCTGTCACTAAGCGTGACAGTGTCAGCGTGCCTCGTTGTGCTCGGGTTTTCTGGTGTTTTCACGGTCGCTCTTACGTGCTAGAACTTTAATTTGTGTCATCAATCCTATACGATACATCCCTCTAGCGCCTGGAACCAATCTTGGGCGGAAAACATTATATACCGAGTCAAAAAAGGAGAATTAGTGTGCACTACCTAGCAGAGTTTACTGCCAGAGGGGAATCATAGGCCTGTGTCCCGTGTGAAAAAATAATAATAATTGAACTTTGTGTCAGAGGAAAGAAAGTCTCCCTCTTAACATTGAGTATACATAGTGTATAGTGTATACTACAGTGGCTCCCTAGTATATTTATGATAAAGGCTAAAGTGTCATTTGAAAACAGGTGAATTTGTAAAGGAAGTGATAAGCCTATAGAGGCAGGTGAGAATCGCCAGAAATTACCACAGGTCAACTTTTTTTAATAATTTTCCTGGTTGCTAGTGTACTCGCATATAATCTAGTGATAAAAGTGAATAGCAGAATACAGTGTTGTGTAGCAACAAACCCGTATTATGTGGTATTTAGTGAGTGATTTTCTAGTTTCTTTTTTTGAAATACCAAAATTTGTAAAATTTCATATAACCTGTATTTCCCAGCGGTCGCAATTAATCGAGAAGAAATTATTCTACAGAAAAAGCGCCCTTTCCCTCCAAAATTTCCACAGTCAATATGGGTTTTATAGTTTTATTGTGGTGGGAAGGGAAAAAAAATAAAAAAGCAAGATACAGCGATTGATAAACAAGGGTTGAGGTCAAAACCCCGTTGTCATTGTAGGAGTGCCCACACCGATTTTTTCACACGCAAGTTTTAAAATTTTTATCAAACAAATCACATATTACCGTGAGAAATTTCCCGTAGATCCTTCAGTGTTAGCCAAATCACCCAACCCGTATGGTTTAAATAAATGACCCCCTGATCAATCAGATCAGATTGACGGTCCGAACCCTTGATGGTCCGCCCCTTTCTGGTCCGAACCTGGACTGGTTTCCAAAAAATGTTTCGTTGGCATACCTAGCAGGTTTTAATAGAATTTTAAGAGGTTGCTAGTAGAATTCAGTAAAATCACCATTCAAAAACATTTTGAAGCTGTGTGTAGTCTGGTCAAAAAAACGGGCTTCCACATGCATAAATTGTCATTTTTGTGGAAATTGGTGTCACGCCCCTTGTGCAGATATCCAAGAACTAGCTACAAGCAGTATTAAAACAGGGAAGTGTTTTTGGGTATGCCAAAATGAGATAAATCTGTGGACTAAAATCACAAGGGTATTAAAAGAGGTAAACATCAAAGCTGCTTTTCATAGAAAACCTGGAAGCTTTCTACAACAGATGGGAACATAAAAAGTCTGGGCTGAATGGTACTGCCCTTGATGCTGGCCATGTAGTCAGAAACTGTAAGGCTGGAGATTTTTTAGATTAGATTTTGCAACCGAAGTGGCTAGTTTATTGTGCACCCCATATCCATCCTGTGGACGGTAGCGCGAGAGCATATGGATACACAAAAGGCCTAGGAACTAGGCCCCAAAGGGTTAACAGGAATACATATGGATTTATATCTACATATCTATAGCTGTATAATCCTCCGGGTTTAGCGCTTCCCCCTTGATTATAATAATAATACATATCTATAGTTCACTTATCTGTTACAAGCAAATTTAGGAAATTTGGTTAGTATATCTGGTATCTTAATTTCATTAATAAGATATCTTGACATGTCACAAAGGTTATTATACTGTCTGTCTCTGTATTCCTCAATAAGTGGACAATTAAGCACAGTGTTCAAGAGAGTGACCATATGCCTGATCACATAATTTACATTTAGTTTGATCATCATTTGTGTGTCTCCCAAACTGCCAGAAGTACTTGTAACCAAGCCTAAGCCTGGCCACTACAACATCAGTCAGTCTGTTCACATTGCAAGTTGCTCCATAAACATACTTATCTACGTTCATGTTATCATAGTGGGTTATAGATCTACTCAGGCTTCTAACTGCATTCCTATAACAATCATTTTCATTATTTACTTCTCTAATATTATTCCTAATGCTAGACAGTTATACCAAAGTTATATTCTACATTCTACTTCTCGATACTCTTCTTTGTCAGTGGAACGCCTTCCAACTGAACAAAAGAAATTAATGGAAAAATAAATAAAGAAATAACTTAGGAAAAATGAGAATAATGATTTTTGAGAATTTTACTTAAAATTTAAATATAATAAAAAAAAAAATGACCTTCAGTTCTTGTAGTTGGGCAGGAGAAGGTATGGCCCTGGATAGATCCTCTGATGTTATTTATGTAGCTTATCCTGGGCAGATGGTAATAATCCGATGTTCTAGAATCTCCTACCACTTGGATGGAGCACCACAAGTAGAATAGGTAAGGGCCGGTAGTAGTAGAATAATGTTAATAAGTATTATTAACAAATGTCTTGCTCCTTTATCTGGCGTCTATCCTGGAAGACCACGCCAGGAACAGAGCTGGTAATAAGAAAAAATAAACTGGTTACCCATAGTCATGATAATATAACATTTAAGAATTGAAAAGAATGATAAAGGCCAAAATCATTACTGGTAACCAGCAAACAAAATAAGAAACAATAGTGATACTCCTGGTATATCACCCTACCTGATTAGGAGAAGAGTGGAGGTGAAGTGACTCTCCAAACTTCAACCCACACCAGGTAAGGTCAATATTACCAGGAGTAGAAACTAACAAATCGGACACCAGGAACTAGTTTCGCCCCAGCCCTCCAGAGGGGGGGGGGTGCACGCGACGTAACTAATGGTTCCTGGTTGCCCGAACAACCTTAACCCCACTTACACCTACTTTTCCCTCACATTCTTGGCTAACATATCAACTTTATCATTCAATTCAATTCAATTCAAAGTTTATTCTCTATAAGGATTACAATGCTGAGTTTACAGAAATTTGGTTATTGTTTGGTTTACATGTAGTAAAATTGAGATTACAGAGTGTACCACTAGAACGCTTAGCATGGCTAGGCATTTCGGGCATACTTAGTTTTATTCTTAAATGTAAAATATTACAAATTATGAGGTAAGTTGGTATTATGGCTAAGTGACTAAATACTATTTTGTGAGTTTAGCAATGTGAATGCTTTTGTTTTGGCACAGTATATAGTTTCAGTATTGGAGTATCACAGGATTCATTATTTTAAGACTGAGATTAATATTTCTGTTTATGGTCAAATGAGTGAGCGAGTGTAAGTGTGAACCACCAGGTGGTATTCGTGAAGTTAGTTGACGGGGTGTATCAGGGAGATAAGATGTTTTCTAATGGTAGTTTTGAAGGTGATGAATGTGTCTGCAGTTCTAGAGTTCTCAGGTAGGGTATTCCAGATTTTAGGGCCTTTGACATACCTTGAATTTTTGTAAAGGTTTAGTCGGACACGGGGAATGTCGTAGAGATGTTTGTTTCTGGTGTTATGCCTGTGGGTTCTGTCACAACTATCAAGAAAGCGTTTTAGGTCAAGGTTGATATTAGAGTTTAAGGCCCTGTAGATATAGATTGCACAGTAGTAAGTGTGGATGTACTGAACTGGGAGTAAGTTTAGATCTTTGAAGAGTGGGGGGGTGTGCTGCCAGGGATGGGATTTAGTGATTATTCTTACTGCAGCTTTTTGTTGGGTTATTATTGGCTTTAGGTGTGTTGCTGCAGTTGATCCCCAAGCACAAATAGCATAGGTGAGGTATGGATAAATAAGTGAGTGGTATAGTGTGAGAAGGGCATTTTGCAGCACATAGTATCGTATCTTGGAGAGGATCCCAACCGTTTTGGATACTTTTTTGGCTATATGCTGGATATGGGTGCTGAAATTCAGGTTATTGTCAAGGTATAAGCCTAAGAATTTTCCCCCATTATTTCTGGTAATTTTTTTTTTTTTTTTATATTTTATTTAAAACGTAATATTACAACATAAAAAATAAATATATAGAAAACCACCATCCCTTTACAAACAGGTATCCAAATGAGAATTCATAACCACAGTACACCATATGAATTGCTCAACATTGCGACAGTCGCTATATACACTTCGAGCCACCTAGGATGTTCATCATGCATAATTATAAATCAAATAAGAGCTTTGTGTCCCACATATGTCATCCTACTACAAAAATGCACTAAAAGACATGCTATAAGAAATCATATACACCTATCTCCTCCACCATAATAGATATTATATAAGTACATAGCTAGACCTATAGCATATATGTTTAGGAACATATTTTATAATACTTAAAACATTATAACAAAATAATAAAACAAAACATCAATACACGATGTTACATTACAGTGGTTCAAACACATAGTCACAATATATAAATGAAAACCAAACACAGAACGTAAAACGCTAACACCAGGAAGCATATAGTTTAACATGCAGACATAAAACAGATGCTCATGGCAAACTAGAAATGAAACATTATAACAACCCGAATGCAACATCCCTGTGCAAATAGTTACTATAAGAATACAGCACACACTACAACCCCCCCCCTATTCCCAACAGCTGTATCTGCCGTCACCATCATAACCTAAACTATAAAATACCGTTAATTAACATGGTTGAAACTAGAAACATTCTGAAACACGCTTCATACATAACCACATTCCTGCATAACCCAGGAAAGACAAAAGCATAACACATGTGTAACATACGTACAAAAACCACAATGAATACAGCGGTATACATAGACACTGTATAACTCTCCAAAAGCGTATTTAAATCCCTACATAATAATACAGCATAATATCGTCTATGGAAACATACCATCACTTCATAGAAGTGCTAAGTATTAATAATAATACATAAAAATTAAAATCCAATAAAATCCAAAAAAAAAAAAAAAAGAACATAAATCAACATATCTTAATACAGATGCTTTCTTAAACATGTTTCATACATAGCCGCACACCTGCAAGACACAGGAAGTACATTTGTTAAAAAAATACATTATCATAATAAGAACCTTCACAGTGATCATGCACACAAGACGCTCACAGTCACAAAGTATTTCTGGTAATTAGAGTGTTGTCAATCTTAATGTTAATTTGTGCATCTCCTGCTCTGCTACCAAACATAATATAGTAAGTTTTGTCAGTGTTAAGCGTAAGTTTATTGGCTGTCATCCAAGTCGATATTTTAATCAGCTCCTCATTCACAATGGTGTTGAGGGTGGCAAGATTAGGGTGAGAGATGACATAAGTCGTGTCATCAGCAAAGAGAATGGGTTTCAGGTGTTGGGATACGTTTGGAAGGTCATTGATGTATATGAGGAAGAGCAGGGGACCAAGGACACTTCCCTGCGGAACTCCAGTATCAAGTGGCCGTGTTGCTGATGCTGTGTCTTTAATGGTGACGTACTGATACCTATTAGTAATGTAAGATTTGAAATAAGCAAGCGCATGGCCTCTTATACCGTAGTGGTCAAGTTTGTGGAGTAGGATTTCGTGGTTTACTGTGTCAAAAGCTTTTCTTAGGTCAATAAAAATTCCTAGTGGATATTCCTTATTTTCCAATGCTGTGTAAAGCAGATCTAGCATGTTTATGATTGCATCATTAGTGCTTTTATTTTTCCTGAATCCAAACTGGCAGGGGTTGAGTATGTTTTGAGCCATTATAAATGAATACAGTCTCCTGTGCACGAGTTTCTCAAAGATTTTGGATAGCAATGGTAAGTTGGATATTGGCCTATAGTTTTTAAGTCTGTAGGGCAGTGGTTCCCAAACTTTTTCAGCTTGTTACCCAATTTAACATGCCACATAAAGCATGTTACCCCTTTCACAAAATGTTGTTATTATTGATATATATGGCTAAACGTGAACGTATACAGCCTCGCATACTCTGCTAATCCTAGCAAAACCATTGAAAACGTAAGAACCACACATACATTATATATAAAATTAATAATAGCTACAAATTCACAGTAACAGTGGGTAAATACTAACTATATACTGCACAGGGCAGTACACATACGTACCAGCTTATGTCTACCTCGGCTGATGCTCACAGATAAACTGACCGTGTGAAATAGAGGCAGCCTCAGGAAGTGAGTGACGCGTACTGAACAGGTCGATCTGGGCTACTGAGTGACTTTTGTCCTGAAGCATACTTGTCAAAATACTTTTGGGTTTCCACACACTTAGCTATATATTTCTTCTTTTCTAATACTGTATATTAGTTTTTGATGTTTATTGTTATTTGGTTTAACTTTATTACTTACTTATAATAGGTTTACTTTACAACTTTATATACTAAGACAAAGTTAACAATAATCCTCATACCGGGTACCGCATTGTTTTCTTGATTTTCAGAATTCATAACTTTTTTTCTGTCACCCCTCCATTACCCCCCAAAAATGGTTAAATTACCCCCAGGGGGTAATTTACCCCCAGTTTGGGAACCACTGCTGTAGGGTCACCACCTTTATGTATTGGTGTAACCCTTGCCATCTTGAGTAGTTTCGGGAAGGTGCTAGTCTCTATTGACTTGTTAAAAAGTAATGAAATAGCATGCGAAAGGACATGGGCCGCTCGCTTGTACAGTAATGGTGGGACATGAGACAGATTCCCCGAGTTATTTTTAAGTGACTTTATGATCTCAATGACTTCCGTGGGCTCAGTTGGTGCAAGATAGAAGGAATTAGGGAAATTTCCATCTAGGTAGTCCCCGGCATGGGCATTGGTATGTGGGATTTTACTGGCGAGATTAGATCCTATGTTTGAGAAGAAGTCGTTTATCTTGTTAGCTGTGTCAGTGGGATGTAGTGGTGTTTCATTAGGTTTAGTTAGGACAATATTCTTGGTTTTTCTCAGTTTGTGGGTCCCTAGAATCTGAGAGAGTGTTTTCCAGGTCTTTTTTATATCTCCTCTAGTGTCTGTGAATCTACTGGAGTAGTATAGTTGTTTGGCTTTTTTTATTACTTTGGTGAGAGCTGATGAATAGTGTTTAAGAATATCTTTGTGTATTAAGCCCTGTCTATATTGCTTTTCATATTGGTGTTTCTTGTCAATGGATTTCAGAATGGTGCTGGTTAGCCATGGGCAACCAAGCCGTTTGTTTGTGATCTGTTTTGTTTTTATAGGACAATGTTTGTTGTATAGTCTAAGTAATTTGTTAAGAAAGATGTCTGTCCAGTCATCAATACCATTGGCCTTGGAGAATTCTGTAGGCCAATCAACAGTCTCTAGGTCAGCTGTGAACTTCCTTACTGAGGCCTCGTCATGGAGTCTAAATGAGACTTTGTTGTATTCAAGTGGTGGTTTACTAATGTTTGTCAGGAGGAAGGTAGGGTAGTGGTCTGTAGTGCTATCTGTGATTATCCCTGATTTAAGGGGGGCTAGTATATTGGTCCATATGTGGTCTATTATGGTTGCACTTGTCTCAGTGAGCCTGGTTGGTTTAGTTATTGTTGGTATGAGAAGTGTGTTGTTCATATTGTTGATGAAATCAGTTACAGGCTGATCATCTAGGAGGAAGGAGTAATCCAATGTGTGATGGGATCCATAGCAATTGTACATTAATTCCTTTGTCCCTAATTTTTGAGTATCTATACCTGGCTTCCCCAATGAGCATGTTGTTGGAGTCATTATATGAGCCAAGAGCCTTCAATGATGACATAGAATCAGTAATGATGATAGAGTCAAGCTCAGTGTCATAGGTTAGCTTTAGCGCCATTAGGATTGCAAACAATTCAGTTTGCAGTGTAGACGCCCAGTTGTTAATTCTTATGCCTAACTCAACAAATTTATTATCGTTCTTAACTAGGGAGGTGGCAAAAAGAGCAGATGCAGCCCTGCCAGAAGACTCCTGTTTAGATCCATCAGTGTATATAACTTGTGATAACTTGTTACTACCAGCTAGGTGAGAAATTTCTTCTTGAGCAGTTTACCTGGAGTTTACCTGGAGAGTGTTTCGGGGGTCAACGCCCCCGCGGCCCGGTCTGTGACCAGGCCTCCTGGTGGATCAGCGCCTGATCAACCAGGCTGTTGCTGCTGGCTGCACGCAAACCAACGTACGAGCCACAGCCCGGCTGATCAGGAACTGCCTTTAGGTGCTTGTCCAGTGCCAGCTTGAAGACTGCCAGGGGTCTGTTGGTAATCCCCCTTATGTGTGCTGGGAGGCAGTTGAACAGTCTCGGTCCCCTGACACTTATTGTATGGTCTCTTAACGTGCTAGTGACACCCCTGCTTTTCATTGGGGGGATGGTGCATCGTCTGCCAAGTCTTTTGCTTTCGTAGTGAGTGATTTTCGTGTGCAAGTTCGGTACTAGTCCCTCTAGGATTTTCCAGGTGTATATAATCATGTATCTCTCCCTCCTGCGTTCCAGGGAATACAGGTTTAGAAACCTCAAGCGCTCCCAGTAATTGAGGTGTTTTTATCTCCGTTATGCGCGCCGTGAAAGTTCTCTGTACATTTTCTAGGTCGGCAATTTCACCTGCCTTGAAAGGTGCTGTTAGAGTGCAGCAATATTCCAGCCTAGATAGAACAAGTGACCTGAAGAGTGTCATCATGGGCTTGGCCTCCCTAGTTTTGAAGGTTCTCATTATCCATCCTGTCATTTTTCTAGCAGATGCGATTGATACAATGTTATGGTCCTTGAAGGTGAGATCCTCCGACATAATCACTCCCAGGTCTTTGACGTTGGTGTTTCGCTCTATTTTGTGGCCAGAATTTGTTTTGTACTCTGATGAAGATTTAATTTCCTCATGTTTACCATATCTGAGTAATTGAAATTTCTCATCGTTGAACTTCATATTGTTTTCTGCAGCCCACTGAAAGATTTGGTTGATGTCCGCCTGGAGCCTTGCAGTGTCTGCAATGGAGACACTGTCATGCAGATTCGGGTGTCATCTGCAAAGGAAGACACTGTGCTGTGGCTGACATCCTTGTCTATGTCGGATATGAGGATGAGGAACAAGATGGGAGCTAGTACTGTGCCTTGTGGAACAGAGCTTTTCACCGTAGCTGCCTCGGACTTTACTCTGTTGACGACTACTCTCTGTGTTCTGTTAGTGAGGAAATTATAGATCCATCGACCAACTTTTCCTGTTATTCCTTTAGCGCGCATTTTGTGCGCTATTACGCCATGGTCACACTTGTCGAAGGCTTTTGCAAAGTCTGTATATATTACATTTTGCGTTCTTTTTGTCTTCTAGTGCATTTAGGACCTTGTCGTAGTGATCCAGTAGTTGAGACAGACAGGAGCGACCTGTTCTAAACCCATGTTGCCCTGGGTTGTGTAACTGATGGGTTTCTAGATGGTGGTGATCTTGCTTCTTAGGACCCTTTCAAAGATTTTTATGATATGGGATGTTAGTGCTATTGGTCTGTAGTTCTTTGCTGTTGCTTTACTGCCCCCCTTTTTGGAGTGGGGCTATGTCTGTTGTTTTTAGTAAATGAGGGACGACCCCGTGTCCATGCTCCCTCTCCATAGGATGGAAAAGGCTCGTGATAGGGGCTTCTTGCAGTTCTTGATGAACACAGAGTTCCATGAGTCTGGCCCTGGGGCAGAGTGCATGGGCATGTCATTTATCGCCTGTTCGAAGTCATTTGGGGGTCAGGATAACATCGGATAGGCTTGTGTTAATCAAATTTTGTGGCTCTCTCATAAAAAATTCATTTTGATCTTCGACTCTCAGTCTGGTTAGCGGCTTGCTAAAAACTGAGTCATATTGGGACTTGAGTAGCTCACTCATTTCCTTGCTGTCATCTGTGTAGGACCCATCTTGTTTAAGTAGGGGCCCAATACTGGACGTTGTTCTCGATTTTGATTTGGCATAGGAGAAGAAATACTTTGGGTTTCTTTCGATTTCATTTATGGCTTTTAGTTCTTCCCGCGATTCCTGACTCCTAAAGGATTCTTTTAGCTTAAGTTCGATGCTTGCTATTTCTCTGACCAGTGTCTCCCTGCGCATTTCTGATATATTGACCTCTTTTTAGCCGCTCTGTTATTCTTTTCCGTCGCCTGTAAAGGGAGCGCCTGTCTCTTTCTATTTTACATCTACTCCTCCTTTTTCTTAGAGGAATAAGCCTTGTGCATACATCGAGTGCCACCGAGTTAATCTGTTCTAGGCATAAGTTTGGGTCTGTGTTGCTTAGTATATTTTCCCCAGCTTATATCGGTTAGGACTTGGTTTACTTGGTCCCACTTTATGTTTTTGTTATTGAAGTTGAATTTGGTGAATGCTCCCTCGTGACTAGTCTCATTTTGTCGGTCTGAGGCTCCACGCATACATGTCTGAACCTCAATTATGTTGTGATCTGAGTATATTGTTTTTGATATGGTGACATTTCTTATCAGATCATCATTGTTAGTGAAGATGAGGTCTAGTGTATTCTCCAGTCTAGTAGGCTCTATTATTTGCTGGTTTAAATTGAATTTTGTGCAGAGATTTAAAAGCTCGTGTGAGTGTGAGTTTTCATCAGAGCTGCCTCCTGGTGTTATTACTGCAACAATATTATTTGCTATATTCCTCCATTTTAGGTGCCTTAAGTTGAAATCCCCCAGGAGCAAGATGTTGGGTGCAGGAGCTGGAAGATTTTCCAGACAGTGGTCAATTTTTAACAGCTGTTCCTGGAATTGCTGGGATGTTGCATCCGGAGGCTTGTAGACTACCACAATGACTAGGTTTTGGTTCTCGACCTTTACTGCTAAACTTCCACTACGTCATTTGAGGCATTAAGCAGTTCTGTGCAAACAAGTGACTCTGCAATTTACAGGCCAACCCCCCCCTTTTGCCTGTTCACTCTGTCACATCTGTATAGGTTGTAACCTGGGATCCATATTTCGTTGTCCAAGTGATCTTTATGTGGGTCTCAGTGAAAAGCCGCGAACATTGCCTTTGCCTCTGCAAGCAGTCCACGGATGAAAGGTATTTTGTTGTTTATTGCTGGCTTTAGACCTGTATATTTGCAAAGAAGAATGTTATCGGACTGGTGGTATTGTTGGTACTGGGGGGGGATTTTTTTTTTCGGCATTAGTATCTGTATCTGTTGGTTTGGAGTGGAGGCCATCGACTGTGGTTCCACTCCAGGAATGACTGGATTTGGTGTACGATTTCTGCCATTTCCTGCCAGTTTTTTTTCCTTCCTGGCACTAAAAAACCTCTCCCTCTTGAGTGGCTGTGGCTACCCAGGTTTTCCCATGGCCTGGATGTTTTGTATCTTTTTGTCCCCTTTAGATGGTATGCCTGGCAATTTAAGTTATAGCACAGTCTTTCCTGTACTGAAGAGGTACACATTTCAGGGTGAAAAAGCTTACAGGAAGGGAGTTTGCATTTTCCTGTTGTCATATGGGCATGACATTTTCTAGGGTGGTCATAGTTGCATGTCCCATCTGTTTTTCCAGATTTCCCATGCCAGCAGATACCAAGTGCATAGTATGTGCACAGGCTTGGTTTCCGTTTGCCTTGGGTTTCTGTGACTGTATTCCCTGTTGGGTGCATGTTTCCCTGTTTTTTCCCTTCCCCTTAGCACCAACAATGGAGTCCCCCAGTTGTTTTTGGTAATTTACCCCTCACTATTGCTTTTGGGAAGTCCTCTTGTTTGCTATTTCCTGGGTTTTCTGGTTTGCAATTTTGGGTTTTATTTTTTTCTTTGACTAAACTTGTTTCCCCTTTACTATGGCCCTGTCCTCTATGAGTCATTTATATGTTTTCCCTTCCTGCTTTATAATTCCCGACTCCTGGAAAAAATCCCCCGCTTCCATTACTGTCTACCGGGGGACAGTTTTCCGCTTCACCATTTCTGTCTCCCAGGACGCACCTCCAGCTTCACCATTACTGTCTCCCAGGACGTATCTCCAGTTCACATTACTTTCCCCCCCCAGGACAGCACTCCGCTTCACCTTATGTTCCCAGGACAGCACTTACCCCTACATTTACTGACTACCAGGACTCACTCCAGCCTTACAGTTTGTGACTACATGGCCAGTATCAAGGGCTTCCCATTCA
The DNA here is from genome assembly GCF_026875155.1 of Cherax quadricarinatus. Classification (NCBI taxonomy): domain Eukaryota; kingdom Metazoa; phylum Arthropoda; class Malacostraca; order Decapoda; family Parastacidae; genus Cherax; species Cherax quadricarinatus. Next base: position 30,448,922 of record NC_069456.1, on the reverse strand, counting down.
GCCGGACTTTTTATGTTCCCATTGTTGTAGAAAGTTTCCAGGTTTTCTATGAAAACGCTTTGATGTTATCCTCTTTTTAATCCCTTGTGATTTTAGCCCAAAATTTTCCCTATTTGGGCATACCCAAAAACACTTCTCTTTTTTAAATATGCTTTAGCTAGTTTGGGATTCTCAAAAGGAGCGTGACACCAATTTTCCCCAAAAAAAATGACAATTTACCCTGTGGTAGCCCGTTTTTTTGACTGACCACGACTACACACAGCTTCATAATGATTTGAAGGGTTTGATTTACTGAAAAAGTCTACTGCACCTCTTGAATATTATATTAATAACCAAAAATGAAGCTCTAGTATTTTTTTTTGTTTCAAAAACTCTTTTTGTATTTGGACAGTTACCGTCCTTTCCCCTGTTTTTTAATTTTGTGTTTATAAGGGCCCACAAACCCATCCGTTTCAGTCTGCTTTATTGTCCAACGAAACTGTTTAAAAACAGTCCCGGGTTGGACCAGTAAAAGGGTTTTCGGACCATCAAGGGTTGGACCGTGATCTGTCTGATCAGGGGGTCACTTATTTAAAACATATGGCGGTGATTTGGCTAACACATAAAGGGGATTACTGGAAATTATTACCCGATAAATGGATTTGATGATACAAAAGTATAACTTGCGTGTTGAAGAGCGGTGATATTGGAGCCCCACAATGACGTACAGTCAAACCCTTTGTTATCAATCGCTGTATCTGGTTTCTATTTTTTTTTTTTCCGTCTCCCCCAAAATAATGTATATTTTCATATAGTTGACTGGGCAAATTTTTGGAGGAAGGACGCTTTTTCTGTAAAAAATTTTGTTCTTTTGTGTATATTGCAGTGGAAAATAAGGTTATAGAAATTCACAGAAAAAGTCTCGTATTTAAAGAAATAAAAACTAATGAAATCATCCCCCCCACTAAGTCCTTTAATAGGGTTATTTGCTACAAACACTGTATTCTGCTATTCATGGTTTCACTAGATTATATGCGAGTACAGTAGCGGGGCCAGGAAGATTATTAAAAACAGCGACTGTGGTATTTTTTGGGATTTTGGGCCCCTCCCTCTATGGGGTTTTCCTTTTTTAAAATTCACCTTTTTTAAAATGCACTTTGCCTTTATCATCAATTTTCTGGGACCCACTGTAGTATACATATACACTATGTAACTAAGCTTTCAGGGAGACTTTTTTTCCCCTCTGACAAAAGTTAAATTTTTTTTTTTTTTTTCAACGGGGGAAAAAGGCCTATGATTCCCCCCTGGCAGTAACTTTCTAGGGAATGCACACTAATTTCCTTTTTTGACTCAGTTATAATGTTTTCCCCCCAAGATTGGTTTTCCCGGCGCTAGAGGGGGTGTTCGTATAGGATTTATGACACAAATTAAAGTTTTCACGTAAGAGCGACCGTAAAACACCCGAAAGCGGGGAGCACACGAGGCACGCTGACGGGGTTGGGACCAGCTCTAAAAAAGCCTAACAAAGATTTAAAGGGAAAGGGGTTACTAGCAATGAGCTTCTTGGGAGGGACTTGTAGGTATGTGATATTAAATGAACACATCTTCCATGGAGGGGTGAAATGCTCTTGTTGCCTACAGTGATACAGTTCATGCAGGTTATAAAACTTAATGCAATTGCACGTTTTCGTCATTCGCTGCCTGACCACGGTGGAGTGCGGTTGTGCTCGGCACCCCTCTGCTGTCTTCAGGCGAGCTCCCTCAGTACATCAACAACCATTGAGTAGTGAGGACGTGAGCTGCTCAGTTTGGGATATCAAAATGGCTGAACATACAGTACGAAGAGTAAATACTATCTGCATAGAGCTGGTTCGTGGTACGTTAAGTGGAGTTACGATGTGTAACGTTATACTCCCTAAAAATCATCAGGACACATATGGTATCCCCAACAGGAATTTATGGCGTCGCTCCTTAATGGTTTGTACAAGAGTTCTTCTGTGAAAATTTCTAAGAGCCGGCTTCTACACAAGAATTGTTGAGCAGTGTTACGGAACAATCGCATGAGTGTATGAATTCAGCGAATGGATGTTGTGATACATGTGTTTCTAAATACTTCACATGGGGTGAAGTTACGGACATGTATACCCTACGAGGCCACGGCGTATGGCTACAGGAGTTTTTTTCGCAGTTATGGGACAGTGATTCTGCAAACCATGGGGGTATATGGAGGGATGGTCCATATGAAGGGAATGCCGGAAGGTTCTTACACCCTTAAAATGTCTTTAACAAGACCTATACCATCCTATGTAACGATGACCGGTTGTAGAACACAGGTTTTTATGTGTACTATGCAGGTCAGAGAAAAACATGCGTCTGGTAGCTTTATGAGCACATGGCGGCCCAGTTGCCTTAGAAGGGGGCGCTCCTCGAATTTCTGGAAACGCGATTGTGATTCAACAGTCATGTGATTTGGTGGCCTGGCTCTATTGCCTCGGGAGGCCGGAGTCTGGATCTCTGGAGCGAGGAGGTCCGGACCGGGAGTCGGCCGGATGGCGGAGACGTGTGTCACTCTCCAGGGGAGTCGGGGGAGTCTCGAGGTGAAATCTGAGGAGTCTTTTGTTCAGGAAGCTTCGACTCAGGAGGGTTTACTGGCAGAAGTGATCAAGGACTTTTTGGATGGGGAGGCGCCCGGTGCAGAAGGTGCCCTCAGTTTATGTGAAGTTGGAGAGCTGGAGGGACAACAAATTGTGGAGAAAGACTTGAGTAAGAAAAGGCTGGAGCATGTGGTGGCCGTGGAGGTACACCAGGAGGATTCGTCTGAGGGGGAGATGTGTGTAAGTGGAAGTTCTAGGAAAAGAACTGCGGCATCAGAGATAGACGAGGTTATTACCCCGGGGCAGAGGCCGGGGAAGAAGTCATGGGCAGCGGTTGTGGAGCCGATGCCACATAGTGGTAGAGGTGCGCCTGAGTTGCACAGTGGGAGAGGGAGGGGGGAGGTGACTGCACAGGATAACTCGAGTGGTAAAGGAATACGTAATATGAAAAGTGCAGTGAGTAAAGCCCAGCGGCATAGGGGAAAGCCGCCCCTTCTATAATTTTCAGAAGTGTCACGCTTAATGTTAATGGACTTAAGACTGAGGTTAAGAAAGTTTGGTTGGAGTGGTTTTTACGGCGGTTTGATGTAGACATTTGCTTTTTGCAAGAGCATAATCATAGGGCTGGTTGTGTGTTGAGGTTAAAAGGATATCGGATGTATGTTACCAGTGGTTTGCAATTGAAAGGTGGGGTAGCAGTGGCGATAAAGGAGACCAGCCCCTTGCGTGTCATCGGCTGGGAAGAGGGGGGGTGGGAGGGTCGTGAGGGTGGATGGTGTCTGGGGTGAGAGTCGAGCAAGTTTCGTAGGAGTTTACATGCCAGCAACTAGTAATACCAGGGTAAAAGTAGATTTTGTCAGGGAGGTACTGATGTATCACTTGAGAGGTTTGCCTGCTATAACAGTAATTGGAGGTGATTGGAATTGTGTGATTCGGAGTGGTGATGTCGAACCGAGAGGGGCGGGTTGTGTGTTGAGTGTTCTGAGGGATGTATTGCGAGATATTGGGGTTGTAGATGTGGTGGGGAGGGGGGGATACCTAGTGGAGCACACGTTCGTCCGTAGGGGATATGAAGCGCGATTGGACAGAATCTACATTAAGCAGGGAATGGACGTTGTGAGGGTGCAAACCCTTGACGTGGGGTTTTCTGATCACAGGGCGGTAATAGCAGATTTGATGTGGGATGGAGTGGTGCGTATTTATTCTGGGTACTGGAAATTAAATGTAAGGCTTCTTAAGGAGGAGGGGGAGGGGCCTTTTTTCAGTGATTGGTGGTTGCCTTTTTGGGAGGCTAGGGACAGGGAGATAGATCTGTTAGATTGGTGGGAAATGCAGGCCAAACCTGGAATAGCGAATTTTTTTAAGGTAAGGGGACGAGAAGAGGCGAGGTGGCGTTTTGGGTTGCAAAATTATCTGGAGGGACAGTTGCAAGATTGTTATGTTGGGGGAGGTGGTAGGAGGGATGAAATGGACAGTCTGCGGAGTAGAATCACTGAATTACACAATGATAGGTTTGATGCAATTAGGGTTACGTAAATTTAGGGGGCGGGGTTAGAGGATGTTTTGTGGGGTGATAAGCCGTCTGGGTATGTTTTACGTAAATTTAGGGATCGACAGAGTGTAACCACCATTCTACAATTGGAGACAAGCCCTGGGGTGGGAGGGTATCCAGTGGGTCGAGTCCTATCCAATACGGAAAGTATGAGTCTTTATGCAGATAGTTGGTTTAGGGAGAAATGGAGTTGGAGGGAGGGGGGTTCCTGGGAGGGTATTTTTGAAGGGGGGTTCCATAGCGTTTTAAGTGAGCAGGATAGAGTGGGGTTGGAGGTTGGTATAAGTGAGGTTGAGGTGGAAGAGGCAGTTTTCGGGATGAGTACCGGGAAAACACCAGGGATAGACGGTATACCAAATGATTTTTATAGAACACATTGGGGGTGTATTAGGCAGTGTTTTGTTAGGCTAATGGACCATATGTTAATTAGTGGGAAGTTGGGCACATCGCAAAGTACGGGTGTCATAGTTTTGGTGCCAAAGAAGAGGGGGGGTAGAGAGTTGAGTGCTTACCGTGCAATATCTTTGATGTGCGCGGATTACAAGGTTTTTGCGAAAATTTTGGGTAATAGACTGAAGAAGGTCATGGGGTCGGTGATACATGGGGGACAGTTTGGTATCCCGGGGAGGAGTATGCGGGTAGGTCATGGTCGTATTCGGGATTTTCTTGAGGGTAGTAATAAGGGAGGTATTCTAGGTCTGGATTGGGAGAAAGCTTATGATTATGTGGATAGGGAATTTTTGATTGAGAGTATGGTGAGAATGGGTTTTGGAGGGAGGGTGGTTGGATGGGTGAGGACTTTGTATGAGAATGCATCAATGAGAGTACAGGTAAATGGGAGGTTGGGTAGTTCTGTAAGCATGGGAGGGGTTTAAGGCAGGGGTGTCCACTCTCCCAAATACTCTTTGCATGTATGCAGAATCCTTTCTATGTTCTGGTTGATGGTGGGATGGGAAGGATGGGGGAGAGTGGAGGATATTGTGGGAATATTGTTGGTTATGTAGATGATACAACTGTTTTACTTAATGAGATAGAAGATTTAAGAAAAGTGGGAAGGGTAATTGAGATTTTTGGGAATGCTACTGGGATGAGAGTTAATAAGCAGAAATCACGGTTGCTGGAGGTAGGCGCTTGGGTAGGAGGGACCTTGGGGGAGGAGTTTGGTTGGATAACTGTAGATAGGCTAAAGATTTGTGGGATTTTGTTTTTGGCAGATGCACAGGAGAGCAGGAGGGTTAATTCAGAAATGGTAATGGACAGAGCTTTGAGTAGGCTCAGGAGTTTAAGGGCCGGGGATGTAACCTTGCATCAAAGGGTTGTGGTGGTAAATACGCTGATTTATAGTAAGGTGTGGGGAGTGGCGGAAATTTACCCATTACGAAGTCAGGATATTATGGAAATGCAAAGAAGAGTCTTAAGGTATGTGTGGGGTTATGGGAGGGCGTGGTTGGGCAAAGATGTAGTAATGACTGCGGTAAGGCAGGGAGGACTGGGATTGATTGCATTAGGGTCTAGGGTGAAGGCGCTATATGTGAAGCAGAGGTATATTCGGGCAGCGGGGGAAAGGGGTCTTCGGGTGGGGGAGGTGATGGGGGATATCCGCAAATGGTGGGGTGGCAGGGACTTAGTGGAGTGTGAAGATATGTTGCGGTTTATGTTAAAGGTATGCAATGTTAAAAAACTCAAGGTAAAACGGTTAGTGGGTGTGGGTCGTCGTCAGGAATTAATGCAAGGGATGGCAGTTATCCCACATATGATTGGAGAGTGATATGGGTGGAATTTAGTAAATTAAGAATACCGGCAAGAGCGAGGGAATTAGTATATAGATTTCTTATGGGGACGTTAGCATCGAAAGAGGTGCTAAGACGAATGGGTTTTGTGAGAGAGGCGTCATGCGGTTTTTGTGGGGAAGTTGAAACGGCTTTTCATGTAGTATATTTTTGTTCTGCATTGGAGGTGGTAAGATTGTGGTTGAAGAGGTTTTCTTTTTATTGGGGGGCAGATATCACCCTTAGGGCTTTATTGTTTAGTTATGGGAGGGTACCCTAAGAGGTGGGATAAAGGGCTATCAGGGCGATAACGTAATAGTTGATTACTTGTTATGTTTCTTGGGGATGAGGGAGGTGGAAGGGAACATCTAGGATAAAGCGTTGGCGGCGAGTTTTTATAGGACAGCTGTAGGAACAAACAATTATATGGGGGAAGTTGGGTATAATTAGTTTTCCGGAGGGTTATCGTGGACATACGTTGAACGTTTTTATCCGTTTGAGTATGGGGTGAGAGGCAAGGTGTTGGTCTCTTCAGTGGTGCGTCCTCTTTGAGTGACTGGAAGCCTGATGAGGAAGGTTGATTGGTTTGCCAAGGTGATTGATGTGGGTAAAGTTTATTTGTAGGGAGCCGTTGGGGGCTCCGGGGTATGTAGACCTTATGAATTTGTAAAATCAGAGTCAAAAGTTGTATGTGTTTCGATTTTTTCTCTTATTGTGAGGTTATGTTTTATATATTTTCAATCTGATGATAGATTTAGCCTTGTCATCCGTCTCTTTTTATTGTATTGAATGGGTACTTTATGCACTATGTATGAAAATATATAAGTATTTGATGGGGTTTATATATACCCTTATTTTGTATGGAAGGTCCTATTATATATTGAGTGTTAATCGGTAACATTAACTTTGTGTATGTGTAGGGTGTTTGTGGGAACCAATGTCTTAGGTATAGTTCTATCATTGAATGTAATATTTTTAGTTTATTTGCAGACAAGTCATTTAGCGATTTATTTCTATGTATGATTCAGTTTGTTCTTATGAATAAGTGCACATACACGTATGTGTGTATATGCATGCCTATATGTATACATATATATATGATTGAAGGACTCGTTCCTACATGTCTTATAATGACCCTGACTGTTTTTGTTTGGAAGTCTGCTGGTTGGGTTATTTTAGTAGAAATTGTTATCAATGACCATTCATTAGGGAAATTAATGTATGTTATTTAGAATGGGGAGTGTACATACGGGGGGGGGGGAGAAGTGTCAGCTGTGTCGGCACTGGCAATAATGAGTATTGTAAAAGAGGGTTTGAAGGTTATGTATATGGTTGTGGGTTATGTATATGGTTGTAATATGGCCATGATCTATGGTGTTCTAAATGTATCGGGATTGTGTTTTAGAGGTTTTGTATATCTAGTATGGTTTTTATTTTACTCTTATACTTACTATATTTGTTCTATGTTTTAATAAAAATATACAAAAAAAAAAAAAAAAGATCTGTAAAGTCTTATGTTAATTATTAAAGGATTTTTATATATTTTGAACCAAAAATTAATAACACCAGGTTTCAATTTCAAGTCATGTAGTTTTCTGATAGTTATTTAATATAACCAAAGTACTAGTGAGTGTGCAATGTTTTAGTTTCTATGATATTGTTTTTGTAAATAAATTATTATATGTCCATAGCACCATTGAATGCGCAATGCTTTAGTTTATATGACATTCTTTTGTATATAAAATTTCATACACATTATGAATAAGACTGTCAGGTTTGGTTATATATTTATTTGGTGTTTAAGGTATGTTCCGATAGTTCTCTGTTTGGTTATATATATTGTTGTCTTACATAAAGTTTTCACGGTTCTTGTTTTAAAATCAATTTTGTATATCACACATCTATACTGTGTTTTAGTCAATTATGTATAACATACATGTATACTGTGTTTTTTTAAATAAAAATATAAAAAAAGTCCTTAAATCAGCTAACTTCTGGACAATCAAGGCAGCAATTAAACAGCTTGCTTGAACAATGTGATGACCCATTCACCAAACGGCAGTATTGCTCGAAGCAGCAGTGTCAGGCAAGGAATCAAGGGACCAAGTATGACACTAACTGTGAGAACATCAGCAAATCTTCCCTGAGAAGGATAAACTTAATTATTATCGACTATGACAGTGTGTAGATGCCAAAACAATATATATAGTTCGAGTTAAACTGGGGACCAGAGATCTGTAGAGTGTCTCACGACAAAACCTCTGAAAACGTGAAATATCACTAAGTCTAAATAATGCTCTGTGAACAGAGGTACACAGAGTTACAAGATGTATGTCCCGGCTCACCATCAGAGACATATTTTACCAAAAAATGGAGTTTCAATAACAGGTGCTCTGGAGAACAGCGTTCTCCCAGACAGAACACAGGTGGAGGTGTTTCCTCCATGAGCAACAGCGAGAGAGAGAGAGAGAGAGAGAGAGAGAGAGAGAGAAGTAAAGCCGACCAATCCAACATTAAATGGGTCATAATAGCTTGCGCCTGGCACGAACTGCAAAACAAGCGAGCAGGTAGTTTGCAAAGTTTTCAGCCAATGAAACACTCTCCAACAATGAGTACAGTGAGAGATGTAGGTGTTACATAATAATATACGTCAAATAATTATATTAAGCATGACATTTTCATTTTAGCTATTAAAGAATACATTAGCAATATATAATTATATAATAAGGCAATACCCCACGTCAGAACACAAAACTATATTAAATATAACTGCTTTTATAGTACTTAGCATAAATGGTAGCAAGTAATATAAACCAGTTACTTAATACTAGGGTAACAAAATAGTTTTTTTAATTATCGCTATTTTATGATTTTTTTTAAATTGTTATAAGCGAAAAAATGAAAATGCAAAAAATTTTTGAACACGATTTTTAATCATCCTCCGTCAGATTATATGACAAAATGAAGTCTGATATTATCTCTGCTGAAATTATATGATCTTGAGAGGACACTTTTCACTTCTGAAAATCTTTCTACAAAAATCGATGGTGGACAGTTTTTCAATATATTATGAGCTGTATAGCCCTTGTGGCTTAGCGCTTCTTTTTGATTATAATAATAATAATAATATATTATGAAAGAGAAATATCGTTATTAATACGAAGTAAAGCATCTTTTATTCCTTTACTGTCTGACATTGATATCATTTCAACATTCATGGATCAAAGGATACAAAGCAATGCTTATTGCTTCCTACTTATAAATCAATTTATTATTTAAAAATTTTCCTCTTAGTTTTTTGATCAAGTTCTCAAAATGAATGTGGCATAACAAATCTGCTTCTGTATTTAGCAGAAACAAATCTAGCTTGTGTTGGCGCATAGTTGCTCTGTTGGGATTTTTAATATGCTTGAGCTGAGAACAGAACTCTTAGCTATGTAACTTTGACCATTAAAGTTAAAAATACACTTAAGATGTCTGCATTTGGAAACTCACACTCAAGTTTGTCTTCTGAAATTATTTTATAAAGCTCAGCATGACTGAATTTAGATTTAACACTCTTTGTTGTACTCAGATTATGGCGCATAAATGAGTGAAACTAGTGAAGCTCAGGGTAGAGATTAGTGTCCACGTCCTTTTGGTAAGCATCAATTAGCTTTTGAGATCACTGAGAGTATCTTAGTTTCAGTAGAAGATATATTATTAGATACATCACTTAGAAAATAAAATGTGTACTATTTCTTGTACACATCTCCTCTTCTCATCTGGGTTTCTAGTTTATCAACAATTGTGTAAAAGTTGGTGATGCGAAATTTATCTCTGAGACATAATTCCGGTGGATCTCCGACATTGGGTACATTCCTTCTGATACGTTTGAGCGTTTTAGCTACACTGTTATTAACATCTGTTAGTATTTCTATTACTAGTGTTTCAGATCTTTCAAAGTCGTCTCTGAAAGTGCATAATTGGTCAGATAATGACGTAGATCTGCACATGGTTTTAAGTTCCTATCCTCATTTCGCAGAACTTGACTTGTTCTATATAATTTTCGCTAAATTACATCCCCCATGATCAAAATAAACACAAATTCTAGTTTTGTTATCTTGCGATATTGTCTGTTTCTCTTTCTTTATTTTGTGGCTGGTCAACAGCTAGGAATTCTAAATATTAAAAAATCTAAAAAATGACTTCAGAATTACTGTTGTTGCCATAATCTGTTTCCTATTTGGTATCAGAGAGATTTTTAGCACACTTATATTTCCATGACTAAGAACTTTCCACCAGTGCAAGGGCACTGTAGAGAAAAAAAATATTTGCCACGTGACTGCAGTCAACAACACTTTGTCATACCAGATTTAGTAAGCATGTTGCACAGGGCACATAAATGACAAACTTAATTTTTTCCAAAAAATCTTTCGCTGCATCTCCTTACAACGCCCAGGCATGTTAGTAGCTTTGTCGTAGGACTAACCTCGACGTTTTGATCAATTTAGGTTACAAACTTCAGGTAAGTAATGCAATACCTGGTTTGCCATTAATTTCCCTGTATGGCTTTTTAGTTGCGGAAAGGTTAATAAAACATTCTATAGGCTGCCCAAATTTTAAATATGACAGATCTCGTCAGCACGGAACACGTGGATCTTTTGACCCATTAATTCAATAAGCTTATTACTGGTGGTTTTGGACAAGTAAGAATGAGTTGCTTTTCCAGAATTTCCATATTTCGTAAAGGGCCTTGCTAAAAAAAAATAACTCCCATTTTGCAGTGAATCAAATATTTCACCTGGAAAAAGCCAGACCAGGCTCAGCTAACGTAGGAATAACAGCTATTACACACTCCAAGACATGGTCCCAGTAATTGCGCTCTTCATTAACTTGTTTTTCTAACTCTTGCCTCAAGCATAACCTGGCATGCGAGTTAAAAATGTAAGCACAGAGTCTCGGTAAGTTGTACTTCTCTCAAAATGATCACAACAGTATTTCGCCAGTCACTGAAGCCTCCTTTCTCAACAAATTTTGGAGAATATTTGGGAACAAACTGTTTACAAAACATTAAACTGATACTCTTGATGGTGAATACAAGAAAACATTCTCTCTTTTAATGCTCACCATTGGCTTTTACCCCCAAAGAATTTTTTTTTTCTTTTTTTGTGAACAGAAGCATTCTCGTCTCCCACCATTGAAAGTCCAATAAGAATTGTCAAATGACCCATTGTGATGTTGAGTCACTGGGTCCACAAGTAATACAATAAGTCGCATCATCAACATTGTGATGTTGAGTCACTGGGTCCACAAGTAATACAATAAGTCGTATCATCAACATTGTGATGTTGAGTCACTGGGTCCACAAGTAATACAATAAGTCGCATCATCAACATTGTGATGTTGAGTCACTGGGTCCACCATTAATACAATAAGTTACATAATCATCAACACGATCCTGGTTCTTTTGCTCTATTTACTTCATCTTTTGCAAACTGAATCATTTCAATAATGTTCATTAGACTTTCATTATCAGCACTTATTTTACCTCAAAACTCTACTGTAGAGCATCTTCCAGCAATAATTGTAGAGTTTGATACTATGTCAAGAGAAATTATATGCACAATGAGATGACCAAGCTAACCTCCCGACGCCTTAACCCACTGGAACACAATGCGACAAACATCAGGAACCCAGTGAGCATACTGGGCCCCTGTTGTTTGTCGCATAGTGGTCCAATGGGCTAAGGCATCGGGAGGTCAGCTTGGTTCCCAGGATGCTCGATATATGTTCTGGGTTCGTTTCCTGCTGGTTACAATATTGTGATTTATTTAAAATCACTTTGTTCTATGTATACATTAATAAACACACACACACACACACACACACACACACACACACACACACAAAGGACAGCTGTGTCACACACGGTAGCTGAGGCTGTGGTAAAGGACAGCTGCGTATCACAAGGTAGCTGAGGCTGTGGTAAAGGACAGCTGTGTCACACACGGTAGCTGAGGCTGTGGTAAAGGACAGCTGTGTCTCACACGGTAGCTGAGGCTGTGGTAAAGGACAGCTGCATCACACAGGGTAGCTGAGGCTGTGGTAAAAGACAGCTGCATCACACACGGTAGCTGAGGCTGTGGTAAAGGACAGCTGTGTCACACACGGTAGCTGAGGCTGTGGCAAAGGACAGCTGTGTCACACACGGTAGCTGAGGCTGTGGTAAAGGACAGCTGCGTCACACACGGTAGCTGAGGCTGTGGTAAAGGACAGCTGTCACACACGGTAGCTGAGGCTGTGGCAAAGGACAGCTGTGTCACACACGGTAGCTGAGGCTGTGGTAAAGGACAGCTGCGTCACACACGGTAGCTGAGGCTGTGGTAAAGGTCAGCTGCATCACACACGGAAGCTGAGGCTGTGGTAAAGGTCAGCTGCATCACACACGGTAGCTGAGGCTGTGGTAAAGGACAGCTGCGTCACACACTGTAGCTGAGGCTGTGGTAAAGGACAGCTGCGTCACACACGGTAGCTGAGGCTGTGGTAAAGGTCAGCTGCATCACACACGGTAGCTGAGGCTGTGGTAAAGGTCACCTCTGTCACACACGGTACCTGAGGCTGTGATAAGGTCAGCTGCATCACACACGGTAGCTGAGGCTGTGGTAAAGGACAGCTGCGTCACACACGGTAGCTGAGGCTGTGGTAAAGGACAGCTGTGTCACACACGGTAGCTGAGGCTGTTGTAAAGGACTGCTGTGTCCACACACGGTAGCTGAGGCTGTGGTAAAAGACAGCTGTGTCCACACACGGTAGCTGAGGCTGTGGTAAAGGTCAGCTGCGTCACACACGGTAGCTGAGGCTGTGGTAAAGGTCAGCTGCGTCACACACGGTAGCTGAGGCTGTCGTAAAAGACAGCTGTGTCCACACACGGTAGCTGAGGCTGTGGTAAAGGTCAGCTGCGTCACACACGGTAGCTGAGGCTGTGGTAAAAGTCAGCTGTATCACACTCGGTAGCTGAAGCTGTGGTAAAGGACAGCTGCATCACACACGGTAGCTGAGGCTGTGGTAAAGGACAGCTGCGTCACACACGGTAGCTGAGGCTGTGGTAAAGGTCAACTGCATCACACACGGTAGCTGAGGCTGTGGTAAAGGACAGCTGTGTCACACACGGTAGCTGAGGCTGTGGTAAAGGACAGCTGTGTCACACACGGTAGCTGAGGCTGTGGTAAAGGACAGCTGTGTCACACACGGTAGCTGAGGCTGTGGTAAAGGACAGCTGTGTCCACACACGATAGTTGAGGTTGTGGTAAAGGTCAGCTGCATCACACACGGTAGCTGAGGCTGTGGTAAAGGACAGCTGTGTCCAAACAAGGTAGTTGAGGCTGTGGTAAAGAACAGCTGTGTCCACACACGGTAGTTGAGGCTGTGGTAAAGGTCAGCTGTGTCACACACGGTAGCTGAGGCTGTGGTAAAGGACAGCTGTGTCACACACTGTAGCTGAGGCTGTGGTAAAGGACAGCTGTGTCCACACACGGTAGTTGAGGCTGTGGTAAAGGTCAGCTGCATCACACACGATAGCTGAGGCTGTGGTAAAGTACAGCTGTGTCACACACGGTAGCTGAGGCTGTTGTAAAGGACAGCTGTGTCCACACACGGTAGTTGAGGCTGTGGTAAAGGTCAGCTGCATCACACACGGTAGTTGAGGCTGTGGTAAAGGTCAGCTGCATCACACACGGTAGTTGAGGCTGTGGTAAAGGTCAGCTGCATCACACACGGTAGTTGAGGCTGTGGTAAAGGTCAGCTGCATCACACACGGTAGTTGAGGCTGTGGTAAAGGTCAGCTGCATCACACACGGTAGTTGAGGCTGTGGTAAAGGTCAGCTGCATCACACACGGTAGTTGAGGCTGTGGTAAAGGTCATCTGCATCACACACGGTAGTTGAGGCTGTGGTAAAGGTCAGCTGCATCACACACGGTAGCTGAGTGTGAAGGCTTACTCAGCTCTGTAACAACTTCAGACAGTATTACCAAAGCTGGCTCCTCCTCAGGAAAATTAATGAATAGAAAAAGAAAAACTGACAAACATAAACACTTTATTATTTAGAAAATATAAAATATAAAACACTTAAATATGAAGTATTAATCCTACATTAAAGAAAATGAAAAATGAAAAATATAAATGATAACTGAATTCAACGCTAATATAAATGTATATAAAACGTGGGTGTCTGGTGTTGGTGACACTGCGTGTTGTTGAAATCGTAGCCGTTGCTGATGATGGGGGGGGGGGGGGGGTCGCAGGTGTTGATGACAACCCACCGGCTCGTTCTTCACAGATTTTCTAGCTTTCAATAATCCTTCCAGATGACAGGAAAGCAGGTTTTCTCCACTGCAATGATGAGGGGTTATATCCTGCAATTTCATACAGGTACACAGGTAATTAGATCCAAAATGGGGAAGTCTCAGGACGTTAGTCCATCTCCATCAATTCTACTCGTTGATTGGCAGGTGACCCTCTCTGTCATCCAAGCTGGAAAGATAGGTTACCCACTGCTTAAGAAATCAAGATGTGGTGACTATTAAAACACCCAACTTAGAGCAAGACTGAAAGGACTAAGTTTATTATTGGTCAAAAGTGAAGCTTTCAACCAATAAATCCACTAGAATACAAGGCAGGCATGTACTTGCAGTAGTGCTGGGAGCTGTGAGTCTAGTGATTACTATTTGGACCGGAGCCCCATACGTCACCTTTCGGGGGGAGGGGAGAAAGAGGGGAAGGGATAGCGGGAGCTAGACTGACCCTACCTTAACAAGCAGCCGGCAGTCAAACTATCACTTTCGGGGTGGGGGAAAAAAGGCGGTAAAAGTGGGAGCTTGACTTACCCTACCTTAACAAGTAGCCGGCAATGAAACTATTGTTACTATATACTCCCTCGCTACTCCTATCTATTGAACTTTTCCCTCACACTCCCCCATACCAAGACTTATAGTCAAGGAGTATAAGAAGAATAGGCGAGGAAAAAGTTCTAACATGTGGAAGTCGCATAAGGCAACAAATCTTCTACTGACTGTCACGACTTAACCAGTCAGAGAAATAATTGGATGAACCATTGATATACACAATATGGAACTTAAAAGCCTGGAGTGCCAATGTCCACCTCAAGAGGCGACTGTTGGTTCCCTTAAAAGTTTCTAGGTATATCAAAGGTTTGTGGTCCGTTTCTAAAATGAATTCTTTTCCCAGCAAATAAAATTTAAGTTTGGAGATACCCCACACAAGGGCCAAACATTCCTTTTCTATGGTGGAGTATCTCGTTTCTGCGGGAAGGAGTTTCCGGCTTAGGAAGCATACAGGGAAGGGAGTACCATCATGGTATTGTAGTAACACCGCACCTAAGCCAGTATTGGATGCATCAGTTCTTAAACAAAATGTTTCATTAATATCTGGAATCTTAAGTATAGGGTCTTTCGAAAAGATACTTTTAATCTCCTTAAACTTTTCCCGAGCTACGTCGGAAAGTTCAAGAGGTTCCTTCACAGACTTTTTAAAGTCTGATAAGATGCCTGTAAGATCAGTAAGGTTCGGGATAAACCATGCATAAAAATTTACAGAACCAAGAAAGCTACGCATGAGCTTCTTGGTTTTGGGGAATTTAAATTCTAATAAAGCTTTGATCTTACTGGGGAGAGGCTGCAGAGAGTTATTAGGAAGTATCAGTCCAAGATATCGAATCTTGTTATACCCAAGGAAGCATTTCTTCGGCTTGGCAGTGAGGCCATGTGAGCGTAACCTACGCAAAACTGATGTTAATGTTTGGATATGTTCGCCCCATGTGGATGTCATTACGTAAATGTTATCAAAATAAACTGAAACATTTGGCATATTACCCAAGACCTTTCTCATCAGTCTCACGTAGGTAGCACAGGCAGTTACCAAACCGAAGGGCATAGTTCTATACTGCATCAGTCCTTGGTGTGTAGGAAAAGCGGTGTACTGCTTAGAAGAAGGATCTAACATTACTTGATGATATGCCTGCGCAATATCAATCTCTGAAAAGAAGGAAGAGTCATAAAATTTGTGTAGATCGCTATCTATTAAGGGCATAGGCTCGGCATCCCACCGAGTTATAGCATTAAGGCCTCTGAAGTCAATAGCAAGTCTATAGGGTAGGGTAAGCTAGACTTACCCTACCTTAACAAGTAGCCGGCAATGAAACTATTGTTACTATATACTCCATCGCTAATCCTATCTATTGAACTTTTCCCTCACACTGAGGCTGTGGTAAAGGTCAGCTGCGTCACACACAGTAGCTGAGGCTGTGGTAAAGGTCAGCTGTATCACACACGGTAGCCACTGATGCAGACACAACACAAGTGTTTTCTGTGAAACTTTATCAGAAGTCCAATTGCTCATCGGGAAAGTATTGGGTCCGTTAATTTTCAGACCAACGTTGGAGCCCCCTCTCTCCAGGTATATTTGGGATTTGATAAAGCCCATTCATTAGGTGAAAAGTTGCCGATAATCTCGTTAAAATGCACTTGCGTCTGTATCCATTGTGTCAGTATTTTAAGCAGTTCTCTCCAGGAAAATAAGGAAGTCAGTAGGTAAGTAAGGTAGTCAGTAGGAAAGTATGGAAGTGAGTAAGGAAGTCAGTACATACGTAGGGAAGTAAGTAGGTAAAGAAACAAGTAACTAAGCTTTTATTTAAGCTTTGGGAACATACTCAATAACTTTTTTTATATATTTCTTACAGCACAAAAGTTTTGAGGACAAACAGTACATTATCTTGATATAAACAAGAATAACTCAATAATGTCAAACACTATTACATATTTCTAATCAAAAGAGACACTCTTATTTTATTTCGCTTAAATAATTTTGTTTAGTAAAATCGGCAAAATAAAGATGTATCAGAATGTGCATTTTCAAGAATGCAGCAAAATTTGATACTAAACATCTAAAACTCAATGCATATTTCATCCTCTTCATGAGATACTGTGAAATTTAGACATTGTGGCCACTCAAAATTGTTTTGTAGGGGTCATATAAAGCGTAGGGAATGGGAGGCATTCGGAATGGATCTAGAAAAAGAAGAAAATCTACTTTCGTGGATCAAGAGCCCCTTTAGAGGCGTAAAAAATTCTAATTAATGCAAAATAATGCTATGTTTATCGAGATTATAAGCGGCAAAATGATCACTTAGACGCTCCATTAGTGGGCACGTAAGTTCCCCCTGTCTTCTAATAAATTGTTAATTTTTCCACTGTTATCTACCTTGTCCATAACTACTATCGCATTTGTTTTGTCTGTTTCGTAAGGTATAACTTAACAAACAAATATTTGATGACAGTTGTGTTGTACAGGTCTGAGCTTTGTTCATCAAATATTTGTAAAGTTATACCATGAATTAAGGAAAGATCCTGGACTTCACCTTACGAAACAGACAAAGGAAATGCGATAGTAATTTTGGACTAGGTAGATAATACTGGAAAAATGAGCATGTTATTAGAAGACGGGGAAGCCTACGTGACTCTTAAATAACAAAAGAAGGCACAGTACCGTGACTGGAACTATACACAACCTGCACTTAGAAGAGAGGAACTTACTACGACGTCGTAAGCTGATCTCTTCTATGTGCGGGTTGTGTTACTTGCCTCTTAACAGCACCAACCTAAGCCTGTCAGAAAAGGGTTTCTGATGTTATTGCATTGAAAGAAATTCCAAGAAAAGCCTACGCTGAATGAAGCAGAGAGTACACGCACTTGCCACTTGTTCCGTAAACCTTCACCTAATTTACAAGTGTCGAAAATTTGAAGTTTGTTAGATAAATTTTCGATAGATATAGATGTAGGAAGTGGAAAACAAGAGTCCTGTAACTAACGAGTTGGTATAAAATTGTAAGAAAATGTATTATTTAAGACCTCATTAGACTTCAGTCTTATTCATTGGAGTTATATTCTATTATAAACTCCCTACATTCCCCATTTTTTTTTTTTAATTCCAGTTATATTCTTTTTTTTCTGTAGATTGACAGATTTCATTCATACAGCCGAAATTTAAGAAATGATGTTGGAAGTCGATCAGAAAAAAAACATTCTCTAGTTATTACATCAAAAAGTATTTAGTAAAATTAGCGAATTTATATTGACACATCTCAAAGTGAAAGCCGATTTATTTTAATATAACCAACCAACAATGATTCTGAATATTTTAATATTGTCAGCAAGTTTCCAAATATGAATTTACACAGTTAAACTTAAAGTAACGTTCTTTTTATTGAATGAATCAGCGATAATATTTTGAAGGCGTTGAGAAAAGGAAATCAATATGACCATTGATTTAATAAAATTGGTAATCTGGAACTTTTATATTCCAATATTAAGTGGAATCTGAGTTTCTGAGAAACAAACCACCGCAAAAAAATTAGTAGGTTATGTAAAGAAGAAATCTCCTGTTATCTACATGATTCCAAATATTCCATGTGTTTTACTAAGCTATTTTATTGATATATTTAAGGGCAGAAAAACTTAACTATTGTGTCTGTAAGATGCACCAGACATTAAATATTGAATCTCTCAAAAGAGGTAGACTCAAATATAATTATTAACACTAAACGGAATGAAAGGTTCACAATGTTTTATTCATAAAATTAGCAAGTATACACGTAAGTTTCACTCTTATCTGTAGTTGAAATGTGATGACTCTTTCCACCGTGTGACACCAAGTAGCAATGTTCCTTTTTCTTATTATTATTAATAAAATTATTAAAATTATTATTATTATTATCATTATTATTAGTAGTAGTAATAGTAGTATGATTATTAAAATTATTATTATTACTAAAATTATTGTTTTAAAATTATTATTTATTATTATTACAATTGCTATTATTATTTTATTAGCAGTAGTAGTAGTATTATTAAAATCATTATTATTATTATTATTATTATTATCGGCTTCCCAAATATATACTAGAAAACTATACCACCTTAGTAGTTTGAAAAACTTTAAGGTACTTTGAAACTTTAACTCGACTCTTATTAAAATCTTCAACTTCAACGAAGCAACAAAACGTTTAAGATACACGATGCAAGTCAGTTATAATTTTGATGATGTTAACACCAAACGCTTAACCAATTCGCAATCAAGGCCAGAATAAAAACTTATTCCTGTTAACTTAATGAAAGCAATAAAAATAAATTTGCTCTTATTATATGAAAAAAAACCCTCAGGTCTGACAACGGTGTAATGAGAATCTTCATTCAATTATCAGGTAACAAAGAGCTCAAAAATATTACACTTAAAAATAAATTAAAATGTTACTTTGCTATGCAGATTCTGGTTGTAGTGTTGCTTTTACCCTCTACCGTAGTGTTGCTTCTGTAGAACCTGGCCGTAGTGTTGCTTCTGTAGAACCTAGCCGTAGTGTTGCTTCTTGTCTTTATTGTAGAGTTGCTTCATCCCTTTACTGTAGTGTTGCTTCCGTAGAACCTGGCCGTAGTGTTGCTTCTTGTCTGAAGATTATCGAAGGAAGATTGTTATTTTTTGGAATATTTTCAGCAACATTTTCGATTGCTTAATAATAATAATAATAATAATAATAATAATAATAATAATAATAATATCTTTATTTACTATAAGTACATGTACATGGTATACAGGTCTAGCTGACATCAATGACATACTGCTATATAGAAAGCCGCTTGTTATGCAGAGCCTTTCAGGCATATTAGGTCAGTTTTGTTCCAGGATGCGACCCACACCAGACCACTATCTCCCAGGTACCCATTTTACTGATGGGTGAACATAGAGAGCCGGTGAAAAAAACACGCCCAATGTTTCTGCCCTAGCTGGGAATCGAACCCAGACCCTCAACGTGTAAAGCGAGACCTTTGGCCACCAGGCCACGGTGGTTAAACTCCTATTTAGTCAGCTTCAAAATTAAAAAGCTTGTGTAATGTATCTTGGGTAAGAATAATGGGACTATCAGCATGTGTGGTGCCCTGCGACCAGGAGGAGCTGAGTCTCGACCCCTGCAACCACAATTAGTTGAGTACAGTGCTACCAATGCTTCACGAGACATTTCTGTAATTTTGTGTGATTACTGGGGAAAGGTTCCTCTCATGGACCATTTTGCCACTTTTAACCTCCCAATAGTAATGAAGGTGGAGGCGGTGATGGTAATGGAGGTGGTGGTGGTGCGTGGTGGTAATTGTGGTGGTGGTGGTGGTGGTGGTGGTGGTGGTGGTAATGGTGGTGATGAATACATACAGTGCTAGTCATGCTGGGTAAGCACTGCGGCATAATGACATGACGAAAATTAAAGGCCTACCATACCGGGGAGTCTTTTTTCGTCAGTGCATTATGAAGGGTAACAGCCGCTAGCATGATGTCACGGACTGCCGCCATACTCCAAAGTGATTCCTCAGTGCTCACGTGGCTACTGTTGTGAGAGGAAGTGTTGCACTTTTGTCTCTCATCCGCCTCATCTTTTGTCCGGTGTTCCCTTTGGTTTTGGGGCTACTCTTGTTTGATTATGGGTAAAAAAAAAACTTTAACACCTGAAATTATAGCTCAAATCATAAGGTATCACAAAGCAGGGCAACAGACGAAAGAAATAGTGCAGAATGTTGGTGTGTATTACAACCCAGGAACAATAAGGCCTGTTATCCTGGGTGTAAAGAGAAGCCAGGAGCAGAACAAACACAGCTGAAAGACTTTGAAATATATTTTCCTTCACCAAGTACGATTATAAGTATTTACAAGTATGTACACTATATACAGTTGGAAATGTATGTGTACAACACGGTTATTCAAAGGCCAAGACACAGCCTAGACACAGAATGGACAACCGTGTTCAACCAGCAGCAGCTGGGTGAAAATGACATGGGTGAATATATGAGTGGTATCCATGTCACCTCCACAATTGCCAGTTCCACAATATGATTGGCTGAACCTAGATCCTGATTTGACGATGGGGCCCCGAAATCAAACCTTAGCGACCTGATTTGCTGGTTGGGGAGGTAGCCTTTTATGAGTGTGTTCACATGCTCCGAATAAAGGGTACATACTCTTTGCATACAGCACCCCCACCCTGAGAAGGCTCAGGATTAGGCTTCCACCTCCAATTGGTAACCATACCACCATGGCACAATATAATGGGATCGCCTTTCCTCTCAACCATCCAACTCTTAGGTAGAGCTCAACTTTATTCATGACATAAAGCCAAACTCTAAACTCAGAGCGAGACAGCAGACTGTAGGGCTAATGTAGGTCCAAGATACATGCGGATGGAAGCAGAGCATCCTCTCGCTAAAAAAAAATAAAGCCCACAACAATAAATACTCATTATATACAAAAATAAGGGTAAAAAAGAGCTTGCAACTGGTTACCAAAGGTCTCTAATTCTATATTTTTGATTAAGAATCGGCCAACTTATTATCTTGGCCAGGAATGTGCTTTATGCAGATGTTATATGGTTGCAGTCTGATGGTTCACCTCATGATTCTTGTGTTGTGATTCTTCATATGATGAAGATAAATTAGAGGGTTGTGGTCGGTGTAGACTGTGACCACCTGCGAAGTCTGACCCACACATATATCAAAGTGCTCCATGGCCAGTTCCCGAGCGAGGGCTTCTTTTTCAGTTGTACAGAAGGCTCTCTGGTGCAGCTGGTACTTGGCTGAAAAGTAGGCCACAGGCTGCAACCCTTCGTTCCCAGCTTGCAAAAGTACTGCCCCAACCCCAGTCTTACAAGCATCAACCTGTAACAAAAAGGCTTGGAGAAGTCTGGAGACAAAAGAATGGGTGCATTACAAAGTAATCTTTTTGCTTTCGTAAAAGCAATTTGACATTCTGGGGTCCAATTAAAAGAAACTTTGTGACTCGTAAGTGAGGAGGGGCTACAACATCTGAGAAATTTTTACAAAATCTTCCATAAAATCCTACCATATCTAGGAAACCTTGAAGGAATTTCCTATCATGAGGTACAGGATAATTTTTAATGACAAGAACATTAGCAAATTTAGGGGCAACTTTGCCACTGTCTTCTTCATGGCCCCAAAAATTAACAGTAGCCTGGCCAAAGGAAGATTTAGATAAACTAACCGTTAAGTGGGAACTCTGGAAGGTTTCAGAGCCTTAAGCCTAAACATGTGTTGATCCCAATTATCCGATACAACAGTAATGTCATCTAGATAAGCTGCAGTGCCTTCAAGTATTTTAACAGCCTGATGAATAATTTTCTGGAATGAAGAGGGGGAGTTTTTCATTCCGAAGGTGGTAACTGTACATTGATAATGACTTGGAATTACGAAGGCAAAGATTTCCTTCGCTTTATCCGTCAAAGGTACCTGATAGTAACCTTTAAGGGGATCTAACCTGGACACAAAAGTAGCCTTACCCACAAAGTCGATTACGTCATCCAGACGAGGAAGAGGGTAAGCATCTGTGATTGTTACCTAGTTCACCTTACGGTAGTCTATACACATTCGAAAACCTCCATCAGCTTTTTTAACAAGGATGCACGGTGAAGCCCATGGACTAGATGACTCCTCCACTAACTCATGCTCTAACAGAAATTCTACCTCCTGCTGAAGTAGCCTCTGTTTTTCAGGATTAGCTCTGTAGGGGAAGAATTTAATAGGTTTAGAATTTCCCACATCTACACCATGATAACCTAATGTACATTTTTTCGGCACATCCGAAAAAAATATCAGGGTAAGATTGTAGAAGCGCAGTTAAATTTGTTACTTGAATCTTAGACAGCCCCACCATTAAAGGTTTAGGGTCCTTGAGGAGGACGGAGTTTGGAAGCTTGACATTAATTTCAGAAATAGAGTGCAAAGAGTCTGGGACATCTTCAGAGGTAGAGGACAGAGTCATTACTGGGACTTTGTCTGGCGTATTAAATGCTTTAATTTTATTAAGGTGATAAGTTTTAGTTTTTGACGTTTTGTCAAAGGAAGACACCACATAATTTACATCAGATAATTTACTTACAATTTTCATAGGTCCCGTAAATCTAGCTTTTAAGGTGTGGTCAGGTACAGGTTCCTGTACCAACACCTTGTCTCCTGGATGGAAGGAGCGAAAGTGTGAATTTCTGTCATACCTCTGTTTCATCTTGTTTTGAGTTGCCTTTAATTTAGCCATAGCCAACTGACGTGCCACCTGCAACCTTGAAGATGGGTTGTAGAGTGTTGAGCTAACGTCTTCTCCCATCCATCCTTTCTGCACTGTTTCCCTTATTGAAAACAAAGGTAGTGATTCATCCCAATCTGTAGGAAAATGCATACAAAAAGTTTTCATCATGGTTTTTAACATCTGATGGAATCAGACCTACTCCCCATCGCCCCTCTCTTTCTCCGAAGTCCAAAACATCCCCATTGTTGAAATCTCCTTTCACCCCTTCTTCCCTTCTGCAACCTGTTCATTTTTCCTTCCCAGTCTCTGTACCCGGTTCTTCACCTTAAATTGGCTGTTACGAGTGTGGAGGTTCATCCTCCTCCTCGTACAGGACCTTCTTCCCCTGTCCCTTCACATGTTTCTTCCTCTTCGGTCCCCTCCCAAGTCTCTTCCTCTCCTGTCCTATCCCAAGCTTCCTCTCTGGTTCCCACTACCCTTTTATCCCCCTTGCTTTGGTACAGTCCATCGTCACCCTGATATTTCCTCACCCTCCTTCTTCCATCTCAAATATTGTACCACATACAACGTCCTTGTCCTCTGAAACACTTGAAGCTATCCCAGAATATATTGAGGAGACTAGAACATTGATGGACACTGATCCATCTCCTGTTCCTCCTCTTCACTCTTCTCCGTCTGCACATCTCCTTTCTTCGCAGTGTCCCAGTCCTTCACTGCTTAAAAGTTTCTCGCCCCCTCCACAAGTGGACTTTTCTAACCCTACTAGTCCGTAGATACCCTTGCCTTCAGATTTCTTGTATCTTCTCTTCGTAAATCATGGATTATTTACAGTGGAATATTCGCGGCCTCAGAGGTAACCGGGGTGAGCTCCAGGTGTTGCTCTCTGTTTTCCCCCTGTTTGTGTTTTTTACAAGAACCCAAATTACTCTCCGCTGTTATTCATCCCATGCATTATATTCATCGGATCCTTTTCCCAATGGATACTTCAATGAAAGTGCACTTGTTATATTCACCAGTATTCCATACCATAAGCTTTTTGTTCATACTTCGCTGCATTACGCTGCAGCCTATATCCACTTGAATAAGTGGTATACAATCTGTTCTTTGTATCTCTCTCCTTCTCGGGCCTTATCTATCCCAGATGTTGCATTTCTGGTTTCTTCCTTACCGCCACCACTTCTGTTATTTTGAGGTTTTATTGCCCACTGTTCCCCCCCCCCCCATCCTCCAGAGGAAACAGTAACTGTAACTCCCGTGGCATTTATTTGGAGGTTTTTCTCACTTCACTCTCTCCCCATGTTTTAAATACTGGTACTTCCACCCATTTTGATTCTCGAGCTCATTCTCTCTCTTGCATCGATCTCTCGGTCTGCTCTTCCTAAACTGCACTAGACTTCACCTGGTCTGTCCTCCCAAACTTGCATGACAGCAATCATTTTCCAATCATCCTTACTTCTTCCTCTTCATCTCCTCCTCGTAGGCCAAGCTTGCAATTTGACCTAGCAAATTGGGACATTTACTCATCTAACTGCTTTTAGTGAGGTTCTTTCTTCGTCTTCCATTGATGAGCTTATACACATCTTCTCGACCTCAGTTTTAATTGCAGCTTAACATTCTGTACCCCAAACTTCGGGGAAGCATTCTCAGAAGTTCGTGCTTTGGTGGTCTCCTGCTTATGCTCGTGCAGTACGTTTGAAACGTGCTTTGTGGGGCAGGTACCGGTACAATAAAACCACAAAGGCTCCTTGATTTTAAGCAGAAGCGAGCGGTCACTTGCCATGTCATCCGTGACGCTACATGCACTTGCTGGCAAGATTATGTTTCTAACATTACCTCTGCTTCCTCTATGAGTGCGGTCTGGAAAAAAAGTACAGACTGAGTGGTAAATACTCTCTTGACCCGGCTTTTGTTCTTTGGGTTGCCGGTGCCGATATCGCGAACCCTCTTGACGTATCCACCGAAATTGGTAATCATCTTGTCCGTATCTCTCAGGGGATCCAACTATGCCCCTCGTTTCGTTCTTCAAAGCCTGCCAGAGAGTTAGATCCCTTAAACTTTTCTTCTATCAGGGAAGAATCTTACAATGTGCCTTTTACTCTTCTGGAACTGGAGGCA
The DNA here is from genome assembly GCF_026875155.1 of Cherax quadricarinatus. Lineage (NCBI taxonomy): Eukaryota > Metazoa > Arthropoda > Malacostraca > Decapoda > Parastacidae > Cherax > Cherax quadricarinatus. Next base: position 30,423,785 of record NC_069456.1, on the reverse strand, counting down.
ACACTCTCTGCTTGCCGATCATAGGCAGCTGGGCCTGATTGAATTCATATTCATATGCTACAGCATTTACATCAGTCGGCCCTTGCGACTTTTTAATCTTATTTGGTCACAAAGAGTTCTTCCCCAGCTGTGGAAATCTGCCATTGTTCTCCCTTTCCGCAATCCAGGTAATACGAGACATGATGCCTCCCACTATCGTCCCATTGCTATTACTAGTGCAGTTTGCACGGTGATGAAACGTCCGATAAATAGAAGTTTGATGTGGTGTTTATATACACACAATAGTCTCTCCACTAGTCAATACGGATTTCGTAAGGGCCGTTCTACCATTGATCCCTTACTGTGTCTTCATACATATGCTCGTAATACATTTGCCAATAGCTACTCAGTTATTGCCATCTTTTTTGACCTTGAGAAGGCATATGACACAACTTGGAGGTATAATGCTTTGGCCCAAGCCCACTCCTCAGGCCTCAGAGGCAATCTACCATTCTTCCTTAAGAACTACTTAACTGAAAAACATTTCCATATTCGGGTTAATATATGCTTTCCCAAGACTTTGTCCAAGCTGAAGGTGTCCCCCAGGGATGTGTTCTGAGCACAACACTTTTTCTCCTTGCTATAAGTGATTGGACCTATGTTCTTCCATCTAGTATTTGGTCATTGCACTTTGATGGTGACTTTGCTGTAGCTTGTGCAGGCTCTGACTGTCATGTCATTGCAATTTCAATCCAGCATGCAGTCGACCATGTTTCCAATTGGGCCACAACTCATGAGTTTAAATTTTCTAGTAGTAAACCTCACCAAATTACTTTCACTAGACGTTCCGTCATCTCTGATCATCCATTGTGCCTTTATGGCTCACGTATCGCATTTCTCGGCCTTCTGTTTCACCGTAGGTTATCCTGGAAACCTCACACTACCTCTCCGATGGCAATTTGTCATAGCCGGCTGAACCTCTTAAAACCCTCGCTCATCTTTCATGGGGGGATGATCGTAGAACTCTCCTTCGACTAAATTTAGCCCTAATTTTATCGAAGATCGATTATGGTGACCAGATATATTCAGCAGCCTCTCCTGCAACTCTCTCTATCCTTAATCACATCCACCACTAGGGATTATGTTTATGCCTCGGCGCTTCTCGCTCTTCACCGGTTGAGAGCCTCTGTGCAGAGGCGAATATTCCATCCTTGTCCGATCGCCTTGATGCTCATTGCCTTCACTTTCATGTTTGTTCTGTACCCCCCACAACCCTTCCTTTAAAAGGTAGTCATGATATTGAATGATTTGTTTGTCCCCCCCTATTTACCCATCTCTTTTCTCTTTGCCCCCATTCACCCTTGTTTCCCCTCTTCATTACTACCTTTCTATATTCATGTCATCTAAACTTTTCCCTACCCCTTTGGGGAACTTCCGAGGGTTCGTGTCTGTTCATTCCCACTGAAAAGCGAAAAAAGCCCAACTCCCTGGGTTCTTCTCACTCTTTTCAAAAATTTTCCGATGTCATTCTAAGTCTTCTAGGGCGTGGGGTTTCTAAACAGTTTTCTGGACAGTGTCATCGGGGCTTATTATTCTGGCTACATTTTATGGCTAATTGTACCCATCTCTTAGCATTTACCGAATTGCCTATGCCCTGTAAACCTTTATGGTCGTTTCAGACCCCAAAATTGCTTCACGGGGCGTACATAAATTGATACACCTCACCCCCATTTCTTTGTATCCAATTTTTGGTGCGAGAAAATCTCTATCAAGCACAAAGATTTTGTTTTTTTTTTTTAATATTGACAAATTACCGACAAAAAAAAGAAAAAAGGATACAAATGCAACACGTGACTTTTATTGTGGAAAAATTCACTCCCAGGATTTTTATCAAGCTGTTGCAAAGAATACACACAGAACAATAAACTTGCACATGAAAAAAGGTTTATAAAAGCTTTTACTTGGGTGTATATAAATTTTTTTTGCTGGGTCCCTGGCTTTTGACGACAGGTAAATGAACGGGCAGATACTGCTGCGCGTTTTCGTATGAAGGTGTTCCTTTCATAGACTCTTTGTGAAAATTGCTACCCTTTTCGACCCTTGAAAAACAACTTTGGTTTGTAATAAATTGGGTAAAATTACCGACAATAGTAAAGAAAAAGGACACAAGGCAAAAATGACATTTTTATTGTGGCAAATTTTTTATCTCCAGAGCTTTATCAAGCCATTACAAACAATACATGGACACAGAGGGTAATAAAGGCTCAAAGGGGGTGCAGACAAATCCCCCTGAAACAGTAAACCCTGCCCTCACATAGTCTCTCCTGTTATACTACACAAAGCACAGAGAGGAACACTGAAACAAGCTGCCTCTTTCCAGTCTATATTGTCCAACCCATTTTTAGTTACCCAATAATACTTTTTTTTCCTTTTTTCTCTGTACGAAATTTAAATTTCTTTTTCCCCAATTTTATTCTACTACTACTTTTGTCAACTACTACACTACTACTACATCTAAAACTAGTGAACCCTAAAAGGTACCTCACTAGTATTGCCCTCACCTGGTCTTTTATATACCCTCGTTCCTGTAGTTTGAAGGGCTTGATAAAGCCCTGGGGAGTGAAACGTTGCCACAATAAAATTCACATTTGTTGCACTTGTGTCCTTTTTTCTTTTCACAAACTTTTGGGTTGATCTTCTCCAAACAATCTAAATGCTATTAAACCGAGTATAGGTTTTTTGGCCCTCTTTTTGTCTTTAGTGTCGAGGTTGGGGGACTACTCCTCCCCGTTCGCCATTGGCCACACTGTCTTACTCCGGTATCTCATGGGTGGCTCCCTGTTCCACACTGTGAGAATTATCAGGTTTTGTTTCGTTAGCCTATTCTGTTTGGGCTGCCCCCCTCTATCAAAAGCATGCAAATTTTCCCCAACTCGTCATGCTCTACACCCCCACTTTACATTCTCTTCTTGCTGATGGACCTTTAACCCAGATCCCCTTTGACTTTTGACTGCAACTGATTTTCTGCACAAACTCCGGATACCTCTAGCACTCCTCACAGCCCATCTACTTCAATCTCTTGCTACCCTCTACCCTGCACTATCCACTGCCTGCTGCACTCCACTACCATTAATATCCCTTCCCTATTCCCACCCAATCCCCCTGCATCTTTCTTGCCTGTGGCGCTGTAGACCGTTGTAGGTTTAGCCTTTCTTTTGAATATGATAATTCCAGTATCCCTTTTTCATGCACTGGGTAGGAGGAGGCTGGGCATCTAAAATCCCGGGTAGAAATCAAATACTTCGTTTTTCTTTTTGCTGTTCTTCGATTTTTTTTCGTATAATTCAAGAAGTTACCCAAATTTGTGTACGGTAACGAGGAGTAAATTCTTGGAATAATGCACATGTTCATGTACTCTTTGATCAAGATATTAACCATCCAAATCAAGGAAGGTTCCTTAACGTTGGTAAGGGGCTCTTAATCTAGGGAATTGGATCTGTGCCCCAGCTCCCTGAATAAGCCTGAATCCCTTCCACATCCTCCCACCCGCACAGGCCCCTGCATAATCCTACGGTTTTAGCGCTCCCCCTTTATTATAATAATAATAATTGAACCTATTTCAAGTGTCATGGAATGAGTCAGATAATTTTGAAAACTCTAAAGAAAAGTAGTTCGTACGTTCAAAAAACGTGCCTAAAAATTCGACGGCAATGAGGGATAAATTTAAAAAGCGTAACAGGTATAGATTTGACGATTTTAGGTGCAGCAAAAAGTGGGGACATTTTTAATTCCTTTAAATCAAGTTAAATAATTTTCCCATATACCTCTTCTGAGCGGCTTTTAATATTCTTAGGACCAGGGGAGTACATATTATGTCTTGCTAGACAGTATGCAAATTTGTTGGAGTGGTAAGATATTAAAAAAACACTTGGAATATTGGGTATTTCTTAATGGAAAGTTAAAAAAAATTTTTTTTCTAGGTTCTTCGTTTTTTCATTTTTTGAAAAAATTGTGGTGTTAATTACCTTAATGACTTGTGAAGTGTTTTGATTCTTGTGGATTTTTTAACTCTGATTTTTAACTGTATTGCAAACTTATTTTTGCACTCCACTCTGTTGCAATAGCATGTAAAGGGGTGTGGCTATGCAATTAGCTATATTTTCCCGAATTGAAAAAATTTTCTTATTTTAATTTTTTATTTTTTTTTCAGAACCCTGCGTCATGTCTTGCAGTGGATAAAAGGGGCTGCTTTTGTCATGTGTTACCTCATGTATCATTCCCCAATGTATCATGACCTATTTACATTTTACCTCAGACATGTTACCCTGATCATGTTACCTACTATCATGTTACCTCAGTTCAGTTACTCATGTTCATGTTACCCATGTAATGTTACCTCATGTATCAGTTACTTCTGATCATGTTACCTCATGTATCATTTTACCTATTTCATGTTCCCTCATTATCATGTTACCTCAGTTCATTTTACCCCCGTATATTTTTCCTCACGTATCATGTTACCTCACGTATCATGTTACCTATTTATCTGTTACCCATGTATCATTTCCCCTATATATCAGTTCCTCATGTATATGTTACTCATTATCATGTTACCTCATGTATCATTTTCCCAAATGTATCATGTTACCTACGTTTCATGTTACCCACGTATCTGTTCCTCCGTATCGTTACCTCACGTATCATGTTACCTCCTTCATGTTACCCATGTATCATGTTACCTCGTACTTTTTCCCTCATGTATCATGTTCCCTCATGACATGTTCCCTCATTTTACATGTTCCCTAGTGAGCAGTTTTGGGTACTCCTGTTTTAGAAAAATCATTATTGCCATTTTGAATGCTGCTTTTGTAAATCTATTTTTTTATATAAAGTTCCCTAAGCTCTTTTAATTACATTAGGTTTTGAAACGTTGTTTAGGGAAAAAATATTTTTTAATATAAACCCTTTTGCTAAAACGCTTACAATCTTTTTTTAAAAAAAATATCACCAGTGTTTTGTCAAGTTCATGTTCCTTATGGAGGGAAAAATGTTAAATGTTAGGACGAAGGGAAACAATTTAGAGCACCTCTTGCTGGGTGATTTCAACTTCGTTGTGCTCCGTGTTTTCTCTGTTTTCACGGTTTCTCTTACGTGCTTGAACTTTAAAATGTGCCAGCGAACTTACACGATACGTCCCTCTAGCGCTTGGAATCAATCTTGGGGAGAAAATAGTATATAACGAGTAAAAAGAAGAGGAATTAGTGTGCAATACCTAGCAGAGTATACTTCCAGAGGGAAACTATAGGCCTAGCGTGCCGTGTGCAAAATAATAATAGAGTGAACATTAAAATGGTATAAAATACCGACAGGTTGTTAGGTAAGACACATATGCAACAGTTAGGTATCTTTATTTCGAAACGTTTCGCCTACACAGTAGGCTTCTTCAGTCGAGTACAGAAAAGTTGATAGAAACAGAAGATACTTGAAGACGATGTAATCAGTCCATCACCCTTGAAGTTTTGAGGTGGTCAGTCCCTCAGTCTGGAGAAGATTATTGTTCCATAGTCTGAAACAATATGGAGTTGAAGTGACAGGATGGCGGTATATAGTCTTGAGTTTCTGTAGTTAATTAAATGGTTGTGTGAATTGCGATGTTGTACACAGGCATTCCTTGTATCGTCAGTCCTGCTTGCGTACTGGTGTTCTGAAACACGTGTTTGGAGGTCTCTTGATGTTTCGCCCACGTATAATTTGTTGCAGTCATTACAAGGGATTATGTATACCCCTGCAGAGGATGGAAGCTTGTCCTGTCTACTACTGGTGATGTCCTTAATGGTCGTGGTTGTAGTAGTAGTAGACAGGACAAGCTTCCATCCTCTGCAGGGGTATACATAATCCCTTGTAATGACTGCAACAAATTATACGTGGGCGAAACATCAAGAGACCTCCAAACACGTGTTTCAGAACACCAGTACGCAAGCAGGACTGACGATACAAGGAATGCCTGTGTACAACATCGCAATTCACACAACCATTTAATTAACTACAGAAACTCAAGACTTATCGCCACAGAAGACAACACTCAATACAGAAGAATCCTGGAATCATCGCTTATCTCTATAACCAACAATTTCAACCAGAACAACGGCTTCTATAACATAGCTGAATCACTTGCCAAGAAACTTCTTCATCGCTATCCCACATAAGAACATAGTACACTGCAGAAGGTCTGCTCACTACTTGTCCAATACCCCTGCCAAGCTACCCAAGATTTTAGACTATAACCCCACCCGGTAGATCATCAGATGCAGCATTCTCCACCTGACCTCAACATTCTGAACCTGACTATAAAAACTCACGTACCTTCCACCCCAGGTAGATCTGTTTGACTTGAAAAAGCCCACTGTGTGGGCGAAACGTTGTCAATAAAGGATCACATTAAACTACATAGGTGTTTATGTTTCCAAAACAGGTGTAATTGTAACTGAAGTGATAGGCTTAAAGAGGCAGGTGCCAGCAGTCGCCAGAAACCTGCCACACTGGTCAGCTATTTTAATAATCTTCCTGGCCTGCTGGTGTACCTCGCCTATAATCTAGTGATACCAGTGGGAAATTTTTCCTTTTAAATTACGATAAGTTGCAAAATTTTGAGGAAATAGAATATAATAGAATATAATATTCTATTCAAGATTGATGGACTGACCACATCGACTCAAGGTTGAGGGACTGATTACCTCATTCTCCTCCTGTTCTTCAAGATTATCCTTTGTATGGACTGATGAAGCCACTGTGTGGCGAAACGTTTCCTCAATAAAGATACCCAAGAGTTGCACATGTGTCTAATTTATCAACATGTCGGTTCTCTGAACCATTCATCTACAAACAATAAGACTATTTAACATCCAGAAACTTTACCACAGTGTTGTAGTAGCAAATAACCAGTAACAAAAATGGTACTTAGTTGGGTGAGGTGACCATCATTAGTTTTTTCTTCATTCTTAAAATACTAGACGTATACAGTGGAAATTCATATAGCCTGTATTTAGCAGCGGTCGCAAATATTACTCCAGCAAAAGCGACTTTCCTCTAGTAATCTTCATCAGCTAACTATAGTGATAACATAGCATTTGTTGTGGTGGAGACGGAAAAAATCTAGAAAAGCTAAATACAGTGATCTATGAACCTTAAATTAAGGATGTAAATAAGGGTTGAGGTCTCGACCGTTCGTCATTGTAGGAGCTGCCAGCAATCACCGGTTCTCCAACATGCAAGTTATACTACTGTATCAATCTAATCAGATATTACTCGGCTAAATAATTTCCAGTAGTTCCTTCATGTGTTAGCCCAAATCAGCGACCAAATGTTTTAATAAGTGATCCACTGATCAGATCAGACTGGTTCCAAACCCTTGACTGGTTTCAAACGGATTTGTTGGACAATAAAACGGACTATAAACAGACTATAAACAGACAGGGCTTTAGGCGCCCTTATCAAACACACAAACAACTACTAAAGCAGTAACTTAGAGCAGTAAGCTTGTCCAAACATACAAGTACAAATATAAATAGAAATACAAATAGCCAGATCTCTAAGGAGGTTTGTAGATGAATGGTTCAGAGAACCGACACGTTGAGATCTTAATACTTGGGAATTCTTCGCTTGCCTAACCCTTGGGCACGACCTACTTCCACATTGGACAAATGTGACACCACCTATGACTGTTGCACCTCTCCTGCCTACAGTTTATAAGCTGCTTCTCTGCACATATGCCGTATTCTATTCAAGATTGATGGACTGATCACATCGACTCAAGGTTGAGGGACTGATTACCTCATTCTCCTCCTGTTCTTCAAGTTACTCCTATGTATGGACTGATGAAGCCACTGTGTGGCGAAACGTTTCCTCAATAAAGATACGCAAGAGTTGCACATGTGTCTAATTTATTAAGGAGATTATTAATAGAATATTCAAGAGGTTATTAGCAGAATTACAGTAAATCAACCATTAAAATCACATTATGAAATCCTGTGTTGTCTGCAGCCAAACAAACAAGCGGGCTTCCATATGGATTACATGCCACTTTTGTGGAAATTGGTGTCACGCCCCTTGTGCAGATATCCAAGAATTATCTACAAGAGGTATTAAATCAGGGAAGTGTTTTTGGGTATGCCTAAATGAGAACAATCTGTGGACTAAAATCGCATTGGTATTAAAAGAGGACAACATCAAAGCAGCCTTCATAGAAAACCTGGAAGCATTCTATAACAGATGGGAAAATAAAACATTTGGGCTGGATGGTGCTATCGCCCTTGGTGCGGATGCTGTCCTGGCCGACAGTAACTGTATGACTGGAGGTGCTGTCCATGTAGTCAGAAACTGTAAGGCTGGAGGTGCTGTCCTGGTAGACAGTAACTGTGAGGCTGGAGGTGCTGTCCTAGTAAACAGTAACGGTGAGGCTGGAGGTGCTGTCCTGGTAGACAGTAACTGTATGCATGGAGGAACGCATATTAGTGGCTTCGAGGGAGACAGGAGCTGCAGTGGGGAAACAAGTGTAGCCATGGACAAGATAAAACCAATATTACAAACTATTAATACAACAGGAGATAGCAAACAAGGGGACTCCACTAGTAATAGTGAGGATATATTACCAGAAACAACTGGTGAGAGCTCCATTGTTAGTACTAGTGAGGATAGAAATGAGACAGGAAAACATGCACCAACAGGGAATACAGTCACAAAAATCCAAGGCAAACAGCAACCAAGCCTGTGCACATATTACGCACTTGGTATCTGCAGACATGGGATATCTGGAAAAGCAGCTGGGACGTGCAGCTTTGACCACCCTAGAAAATGTCGTGCCCATATGACACCAGGAAAATGCAAACTCCCTTCCCGTAAGCTTTTTCACCCTGAAATGTGTCCCTCTTCATTACAGGAAAGACAGTGCTATAACTTATATTGCCAGGCACACCATCTAATGGGGACAAAAAGATACAAAACATGGGGAAACCTGGGTAGCCACAGCCACTCAAGAGGGAGAGTTTTTTTTAGTGCCAGGAAGGAAAATAACTTGTAGGAAATGGCAGAAATCGTACACCAAATGTAGTCATTTCTGGAGTGGAATCACAGTCGATGGCCTCCACTCCAAATCAACAGATACAGATATTAGTGCCGGAAAAAAAGTTCTCCCCAGTACCACCAATCCAACGACATTCTTCTTTGCAAATATACAGGGTCTAAAGCCAGCAACGAACAACAAAATACCTTTCATCTGTGGACTGCTTGCAGAGGCAAATGCAATGTTCATGGCTTTCGCAGAGATCCACATAAAGGATCACTTGGACAACGAAATATGGATCGCAGGTTACAACCTATACAGATGCGACAGAGTGAACAGGCAAAAGGAAGGGAAGGGGGGTTGGCCTGTATATCGCAGAGTCACTTATTTGCACAGAACTGCTTAATGCTTCAAATGATGCAGTTGAAGTTTTAGCAGTAAAGATCGAGAACCAAAATCTAGTCATTGAGGGATTTCAACTTAAGACACCTAAAACGGAGGAATATAGCAAATAATGTTGTAGTGACAACACCAGGAGGCAGCTCAGACAAGAACTCACACACACGCACGAGCTTTTAAATCTCTGCACAAAATTCAACTTAACCAGCAAATAATAGAGCCTACTAGACTGGAGAATACACTGATCCTCATCTTCACTAACAATGATGATCTGATACGAAATGTCACCATATCAAAAACAATGTACCCGGATCACAACATAATCGAGGTTCAGGCATGTATGCGCGGAGCCCCAGACCGACAAAATGGGATCAGTCACGAGGGAGCCTTCACCAAATTCAACTTCAATAACAAGAACATAAAGTGGGACCACGTAAACCAAGTCCTAAACGATATAAGCTGGGAAGATAGACTAAGCATCACAGACCCCAACTTATGCCTAGAACAGATTAATGCTGTGGTACTCGATGTATGCTCAAGGCATATTCTTTTAAGAAAAAGGAGGAGTAGATGTAAAATAGAAAGAGATAGGAGCTCCCTTTCCAGGCGACGGAAAAGAATAACAGAGCGGCTAAAAGAGGCCAATATATCTACAATGCGTAGGGAGACACTGGTCAGAGAAATAGCTAACATCGAACTAAAGCTAAAGGAATCTTATAGGAGTCAGGAATCACGGGAAGAACTAAAAGCCATAAATGAAATCGAAAGAAACCCAAAGTATTTCTTTTCTTATGCCAAATCAAAGTCGAGAACAACATCCAGTACACATGCAACGTCCCAACAATTCCAGGAACAGCTGTTGAAAATTGACCACTGTCTGGAAAATCTTCCAGCTCCTGCCCCCAACATCTTGCCCCTGAGGGATTTCAACTTAAGACACCTAAAACGGAGGAATATAGCAAATAATGTTGTAGTGACAACACCAGGAGGCAGCTCAGACAAGAACTCACACACACGCACGAGCTTTTAAATCTCTGCACAAAATTCAACTTAACCAGCAAATAACAGAGCCTACTAGACTGGAGAATACACTGATCCTCATCTTCACTAACAATGATGATCTGATACGAAATGTCACCATATCAAAAACAATGTACCCGGATCACAACATAATCGAGGTTCAGACATGTATGCGCGGAGCCCCAGACCGACAAAATGGGATCAGTCACGAGGGAGCCTTCACCAAATTCAACTTCAATAACAAGAACATAAAGTGGGACCACGTAAACCAAGTCCTAAACGATATAAGCTGGGAAGGTAGACTAAGCATCACAGACCCCAACTTATGCCTAGAACAGATTAATGCTGTGGTACTCGATGTATGCTCAAGGCATATTCTTTTAAGAAAAAGGAGGAGTAGATGTAAAATAGAAAGAGATAGGAGCTCCCTTTCCAGGCGACGGAAAAGAATAACAGAGCGGCTAAAAGAGGCCAATATATCTACAATGCGTAGGGAGACACTGGTCAGAGAAATAGCTAACATCGAACTAAAGCTAAAGGAATCTTATAGGAGTCAGGAATCACGGGAAGAACTAAAAGCCATAAATGAAATCGAAAGAAACCCAAAGTATTTCTTTTCTTATGCCAAATCAAAGTCGAGAACAACATCCAGTATTGGGCCCCTACTTAAACAAGATGGTTCCTACACAGATGACAGCAAGGAAATGAGTGAGCTACTCAAGTCCCAATATGACTCAGTTTTTAGCAAGCCGCTAACCAAACTGAGAGTCGAAGATCTAAATGAATTTTTTATGAGAGAGCCACAAAATTTGGCAAACACATGCCTATCTGATGTTATCCTGACGCCAAATGACTTCGAACAGGCGATACATGACATACTCATGCACGCTGTCCAAGGGCCAGACTCATGGAACTCCGTGTTGTGTAAGAATGGTATATAATACCGACAAGATGAAATTAAGACACATGTGCAACATCTGGGTATCTTTATTGTAGACGTTTCGCCATCCAGTGGCCTTATCAATACAAATTCTAGGACATAACTTGAAGACAGTAGGACTATATACAGAAGATGATGGTATTATATACCATTCTTACACAACTTGTCAGACACTGCAACATCATGGAATCTTGATTCTGAGGACATGTACATAACCTTCACGGCGGCTACGACAACTACTACTACAACTAACCCATCTCTTTGGGAAGGACCTACTTCCACTGGGGAATCCTGCCTACCAGTGACTATGCCCTCGTCTGCTACACCTGACGTTACTATATAAGCGCCAGGCTCCTTGCTTCTGCTTCAGAATCTCCACGACTACGGTGCTCTTCGCACCTACTCCTAGGTTGAGGGACTGATTACCTCATTTTCTGTATATAGTCCTACTGTCTTCAAGTTATGTCCTAGAATTTGTATTGATGAAGCCACTGGATGGCGATACGTCTACAATAAAGATACCCAGATGTTGCACATCTGCAAGAAGCCCCTATCACGTGCTTTTAACATCCTATGGAGAGGGAGCATGGACACTGGGGTCATCCCATAGTTACTAAAAACAACAGACATAGCCCCACTTCATAAAGGGGGCAGTAAAGCAATAGCAAAGAACAACAGACCAATAGCACTAACACCCCATATCATAAAAATCTTTGAAATAGTCCTAAGAAGCAAGATCGCCACCCATCTAGATACCCATCAATTACACAACCCAGGGCAACATGGGTTTAGAGCAGGTCGCTCCTGTCTGTCCCAACTACTGGATCATTACGACAAGGTCCTAGATGCACTAGAAGACAAAGAGAATGCAGATGTATTATACACAGACTTTGCAAAAGTCTTCGACAAGTGTGACCATATCGTAATAGCGCATAAAATGCGTGCTAAAGGAATAACAGGAAAAGTTGGTAGATGAATCTATAATTTCCTGACAAACAGAACACAGAGTAAAGTCTGAAGCAGCTACGGTGAAAAGCTCTGTTCCGCAAGACACAGTACTCGCTCCCATCTTGTTTCTCATCCTCATATCTGACATAGACAAGGATGTCAGCCACTGCACCGTGTCTTCCTTTGCAGATGACTCCCTAATCTGCATGACAGTGTCCTCCATTGCAGACACTGCAAGGCTCCAGGCGGACATCAACCAAATCGTTCAATGGGCTGCAGAAAATAATATGAAGTTCAACGATGAAAAATTTAAATTACTCCGATATGGTAAACATGAGGAAATTAAAACTTCATCAGAGTACAAAACAAATTCCTTCCACAAAATAGAGCGAAAAACCAACGTCAAAGACCTGGGAGTGATCATGTAGGAGGATCTCACCTTCAAGGATGATAACATTGTATCAATCGCATCTGCTAGAAAAATGACATAAGAACATAAGAAAGAAGAAACACTGCAACAGGCCTACTGACCCATGCGGAGCAGGTCCATGATCCCCACCCCGGATTAGCCCAATGACTCCCCCCCCCGGATTAGCCCAATGACCCCCCCCCGATTAGCCCAATGACCCCCCCGGATTAGCCCAATGATCCACCCAGTCTGGTCACCTCCAATCAAGGATTGAGCACGGCACCAGACCCAGCAGCACAAGCTAGTCAGGTCTAACTCACACCCACCCACACCCACTCATGTATTTATCTAACCTATTTTTAAAACTACACAACGTTTTAGCCTGAATAATTTTACTCGGGAGTTTGTTCCACTCATCCACAACTCTATTACCAAACCAGTGCTTTCCTATATCCTTCCTGAATCTGAATTTTTCCAACTTGAAACCATTGCTGCGAGTCCTGTCTTGGCTGGAAATTTTCAGCACACTATTTACATCCCCTTTATTTATTCCTGTTTTCCATTTATACACCCCAATCATCCGATCATATCCTCCCTAATTCTACGCCTTTCGAGAGAGTGCAGATTCAGGGCCCTCATTCTATCCTCATAGGGAAGATTTCTGATACATGGGATCAACTTTGTAATCCACCTCCGTACGTTTTCCAGAGCATTTATATCCATTCTGTAATACGGTGACCAGAACTGAGCAGCATAGTCTAAATGAGGCCTAACCAAGGATGTATAGAATTGAACAACCTGAGGACTTCTATTATTTTTATTAATAGATATAAAGCAAAGAATTCTGTTAGCTTTAATGTGAACACTAATGCACTATTGTCTTGGTTTTAGATTACTGCTAACCAGAACTCCTAAATCCTTTTTACAATCAGTAGTATTAAGATCTACATTGTTTAGTTTATATGTGGCATGGTTATTTAACTGTCCAACATTTAGAACTTTGCATTTGTCAACATTAAACTCCATCTGCCACTTCTCCGACTATTGCATCAGTCTATTCAAATAATCCTGGAGTGCTCTAGTGTCCTCATTAGAATGAACTGGACGGCCTATTTTGGTGTCATCAGCAAATTTGCTAATGTCGCTATTTGTTCCCTCATCTATGTCGTTTATGTAAATTGCGAACAACAACGGGCCCAACACTGACCCCTGAGGAACACCGCTTGTGACGTGCCCCCATTCTGATTTCTCCCCATTTATGCAAACTCTCTGCTGTCTATTAGTCAGCCATGCCTCTACCCAGGAAAAAAATTCTCCTATTCCGTGTGCCTTAACTTTCCTCAATAGCCTCTAGTGTGGAATGCTATCGAAAGGCTTACTGAAGTCCATATACACAATATCATATTCATTACCATGATCTACCTCCTCAAACACCTTAGTGAAAAAATTAGTAAATTCGTAAGACAGGAACGCCCCTTTGTAAAACCGTGTTGAAATTCATTAATCAATCTGTACCTATCAAGATGGCTACGAATTGCTTTGGCAATTACTGATTCCATAAATTTTCCCACTATAGAGGTAAGGCTTATTGGTCTATAGTTCGAAGCCAAGGACCTGTCACCTCCTTGAAATAGTATTACATTTGCCATTTTCCATTACCGGGCACTATGCATTTGAGTGAATGTTAAAAAGATTAGCCAAAGGGTATGCAATTTTCCTCTTTACTTTCCCTTTTAACACCCTTGCAAACAGTTCTCGGGATAGGGGGATTTGTTAGGTTTTATTTTTTCATTTGTCTTGGGAACAGTCACTATTTTACCGCAACGTACATATTTTTTATTATCCTTCTCCCAAATTTATTTTTCGGGAATACGCTAGTTTTTTCCGGGGTAAAAACAGAGAGGAAGTAGGTATGAAAATTTTCACACATCCCCTTTATCACTGTCAGTATTTTACCAATTTACTCAAGGGGGGGCCAATCTTGTCACTAATCTACTTCGTATACCTGAAAAAATTTTTTGGGGTTTCTTTTAACCCCTTCGCCCTTTACCTCATAACCCCCTTTTTGCTTTTCTTTTTTCCCTTTTCTTTTTTTCTCTTTTTTAATTGAATATATCGATTTCAAACACCCCATCCCCTCTTTTGATAGGTATATAGTCTCTTTTTTGACAATGAGATGTTTTAGCCCTTTGTTCACCTTTTGGGGGAAAAATTTTTTTTAATCAAATTTTTCCCACCAGAACAAAGTTTCGGGCAGCTAGAACTATGCTCTAAAAACTTTACGCAACCAAGACCCTACCTGCCCATAGTCGGGCACCCCAAATTTAGCCCCCCGGAAATTTTTTCAGCCCCATGAAGTGGGCAAGCGACAATCGGGGACAGAGATTTGGAAATTTTCTGAACCGGGACCCTCTCTTGAGCAGCTTTACCACACTGAAGAAGAACTCAGAGTTGCAAACTGGAATACGGGATTAAGGGAGGAAAAAAGGGGGATTCTATAATCCCCTGTTTGAGCCCCGGGTTAAAGGGGGGAGTTTGGCGGGGGCCGGGGCAACAGGGAACCAAGCTAAGTAAAGAAAAGGGTTTGGGAGAGGGGGAAACAAGAAAAACCAAAGCCCCGGGAAACTTTCCAACCATTCTCGTGCACCTGACAAGGGTGTTCTGCTGGAATGCCACAACGGCACCATCGGAACGTCTTGACGAATTCTACAGGGGTGTAATGCTCCTGGGAATGTGAGTCAAACTACTCGGAGCAAAAACACGGACGACGCCAAAAGGAAAAAACATTGTTGTTTGGGGATAGCCAGTTTAGTACATATGGGGCATTCTTTTTAAAGGGATAGGAGTAGGGCAGGGGTGGTTTTCCTGGGCGGGGATAAGGGGGGGATATTGTTAGCCTGGGGTCATCATAGGTAATGGGACAATCCTATTATCGTCCCAGTGCGAGCAACGATTTTGGGCAAACGTGGTGAGGACCGATTACGGGTATGGGTCAGCAGTAGAGAAAATTTTAGGGGGAAGGGGGAAAACCCTTTCATATGTGCATTTTCCCAAAGGGAGGGATTGGAAATAAAGGGTTGTCCAGAGCAATTGGTGTAAATTGCTGGCGGGACAGTATTTAAAGGAAAATCGGTAACATTCTTTGACAACTACCTCTTCTATGGCAAAAGACAGTATCCAGGGGGGTTCACTATCTAGGTGGGGGGGGAGCACGGCCAACCATGGAGGAGCTGTTAGGTCTTAAACTGGGAAAAATTGGTAGGGGTTTTGGGGGGAAAACTTGAAGTCGAGGTAGAACATGAGTACTAGAGAACTATAATAGCAAAATAAGGGGGAATTTTGGAAAAGCCATGGCACAAAATTGACAAGGACAGAAAAATTTTAGGGGAAATAACAAAAGAGCGGGAAGGGGTAAAAAAGAGGAGGGCCCTTTAAGTAAAATTTACACAAATAGTCGCAGTGAGAATAAGTGGACGAGTTAGACTAGTTCTATGCAGGAACATAGATGTTTTGCCATTACTGAGACGGTTTAACTCAAAAATCGGACATCCTGCAAAAGTCCCCAATTCGGTTTTAAATTTGTTCCAATAATAGAATATCGAAGGGGGGGGGGGGGCTTTGTATGTCCGAATCGCTTGAACTTTTGCAAAAAAAAGGGTATAAGTCGAAAACACAACAAGTCTGTTTGGATAAATTTTTCAAGGCATAAAAAATTTAAATTTTAGGAGTGATATACCGTCCCCCAATTTTTAATAGGGCCAAGGGAGACTACTATGGGGGGAAATTGTTAGGGCCACAAGCACATAATTTTTAATTCTAGAGACTTTTTAATTTAGTCATATTTATTGGAATTTTTTGACTGGGGTTTTGAACATCATTTCTTAGAGTAGTTTTTTTAGGATTGTTTTTTGAAGCAGTTTTGACAGAACCACAAGGGGGAAAAAACCTCTTGACTTAGTTCTGGGAAACAATGAAACCCTTTATAAAATTTTGAAGTTTCAGGGAACGGGGGGCTAGCGACCCAAAAAAAATTACATTTAGAATTGAATGGAAGTATATAGTAGGGATAACCATTAACAGTCCCAATTTTTGCTTACAATTTCGTGGGGTTAAGAACACTTTTCTCTGTTACTGGGGGAACAAGGAGCTATCAAAGCAGTTTTTTTGAACACAAAACATGCTGCTCAAAGAAAGTTATCCCTTATAAGAAATTAGTCAAATAAAATGACCCAAAATGGGTGAATAATAGGCTAAATTCTACTAGGGCATAAAAAAATTTTTTAGGCGATCAAAAGGCGAGGGTCACTTTTGAATCGTATATTGACATTAAGAGGGGCATTAAAAAGGGGAAAAAAAGCTAAAAGGGGCTATGAAATTTAAAAATTGCTAGGACTCAAAACAAAAACCAAAAAAGTTTTTTCCAGGTCCTTTGAAAAAAAAGTCAGAGATAAAAGGGCCCCCTTAAAAAAAACTAGGCATCTTTCTGACAAAGAAATGAAATGTCTCGATTTTTAAATAATTTTTTCTCTCGTTTTTTCACAGAAACACTAATAATATCCGGGAATTAATTTTTAATGGAAAGAAAAAGATAAATTATGTAACATCACAGTCACTATGAAATGGTTGTAAACAGATAACCGACTGAACAAAAAAAGTCACCGGGTCCTATAGGTTTTTTCAGGGGTTCTTTAAAGGAAAACAAAAAAGGAAGTCTGTGAACCATTTAAAATAATATTTTTTTAATTTATCCTCAAACAGTGCAGTGTCGTATGTGGAAGATGGCAATGTAATTTTCCCATTTTTAAAAAAGGGGCAATTTAAAACCCTCAAAATTTCCCCCCAAAAAACCTGACCCAATTGTAGGCAAATTAAAAGATCAATTTTGCTGAATTAAAACCACTCGATAAATTTTGCTTATTAAAGTACTCGCATGGATTTCCCAAAGCCGTCCTGTCAAAATAATTTTTTTAACTTCTTTAGTAAAAATTTTGAGGCGTTGCCACATAAAAATTTGAATTATTTACTTAGATTTTTTAAGGCATTGATAGATTCCCACCAAAGACTGTTGAAGAAAGTACACTCAGGCATTGGGGGAAGGTGCCTCGTGGGTCGAATCATGGGTCACAACAGGGAAACAAGAGTGTCCATAAAAGGTTAAAAAACCCAGGGATCGGGAACAAGTGGGGTTCCACAGGGGTCATCCTTGGGCCCCCTTGTTTGTTTTAAAAATATATCGAGATCTTGATAGGGGAAATTTCTGGGAATAGCAAATCGCCGAGACACGATAGTAGGGTAAATTTATTTAAACAATGTTTTGGGAAAATTCAGGAGGGTTTAGACAAACTCTACTCTTGCAAAAAGTGGGAGATGCAGTTCAATGTAGAAAAACAAGGTTTTGAAACTCGGGGGTGTCCATAAACCCTAGCACTTTTTAAGTTAAATAATTAGAAATTAACCTACAGATTTCGAAAAGGGCTTTTGGGGGATGGAAAGCACAACCAAAAACCAAGACAGCAAAGCCAAGGTACGTAAAAAGGGAAAAAATTTTTGGGGTTTTTAAACAAAAGGGAAGCAACAGAAGTCCAAGTCATACTGCACTTTTTTACATCATTTGTAAGGCCTCACCTAGATTATGCAGCTCAAAATTTTGGTCTCCATATTTTCAGAATGGACAAAAATTTTTTAGAAAAAATCCGAGGGGCTAAATTAATACATAGCAAAAAATCTCCTTATAAGAAAGATTGAAAATCTTTAATTACATTCACTTTTTGACGAAGAATAGGAGACCTATCGAAGTGTATAATAAGAAGGGATTAATAAAAGGGGGTATTTAAAAAGGGCTTGAGGGAACTTCCAAAGAGAACCCGCAGTAATGGGTTTAAATTAGAAAAGTTTAGTTTAGAAAGGACAAAAATATTGGTTTTAAAAAGGGTATAATAGTGAACATCTACCCAGTTGGGTTTTTGAGGCTAGGGCTTTGGGTAGTTTTTAAATTAGGGTTTGGAAAAAACAGAGGGGGATGGGTTTGGGTTGAGGGGGCTTGCACACAAGGGTTATTTCTTGGGACATTGAAAATTGGGGGGTCAAATGTTTTTTTAGGGGGTAATTGAAAGGACCTCCTATATGGGCCAAAACGCCTGCTGCAGTGTTCCTCCTTTTTTTAGTTTTTATTTCTTATTAAGAAACAATGATTTTTATCACTTTCCCCAAGTCATCATCAACCCCCCAAATTTTAATAAATATCTTTGTTGGCAAAACCAAATCAAGCAGATTGTTTCCCAATTGGCTCCACAACCTGCTCAAAAAGCAACCGAACTGACAAAACACTAACCAAAATTTCCTGCATATTGTTCCAATCAATTTTTTCTAAAGTTAAAAATTTTCCCCTTTTCACAACATTTTCATATTGATGCCCTTTTTTTAAAGTCTCCCATAACAGCTTTCTGCACTCCCTGTCAAGGTTTGGGGTCCTGTAAATCACACCTAAAATTAATTTGTTACGTCCCTCGAGAAACTGTAGCCTTACAGATTCTGTGTTCGATGTTTCTAATCTTACATCATGTCTAAGACAACAGTTTAAATTTTCTCTGACTTACATCGCCACTCCACCACCCTTCCTGTTGACCCTATCAGTCTGGAATAGTTTATAACCCTGTATGTTGCATTCAGAAGGCATTTCTCTATCTTTCAGGTTGAACCAGGTCTCTGTTATACCAATAATATCTATATTACCTACCCTTGCAAGTAATCTTAGCTCATCTATCATATTTCTTAGACTCCTACTATTTGTATAGTAAACCTTAAGGGAGCTAGTCACTCGTTGCCCTCTACTATCTCTCTTTGTCTGTTGATCAATTGATTTGCCATTATTAGCAACTTTATTTTGAATATTGTCTTTTAAACATATCCCTGAGGTATCCCGGTAATAACTGCTGTTTTTAACCCTAATGCTGCAGCCTGATTGTTTCCCACAAACACCCATACCTCTATAATCCATCAGTTTAAATTCCTAGACAAGTCATCAATTACCCTCTCAATTGAATTGGCTAATGCAACCACTCCATCCTCAGAGAGATGAACCCCATCCCTTGCATACATATCACGTTTTCCAAAGAATAGGTCGCAGTTATCAATGAATGGGATTGCAAGTTCCTTGCAGTACCTGTCTAGCCAGCAATTTATACCAATTGCCCTAGACATCCATTCATTGCCCACTCCCTTTCTAGGCAAGATGCTACATATGACTGGGATCCCTCCCTTAGACCTAACTACTTTTATGGCTAACCTGTACTTATCCAGCAGCTCCTCTCTCCTGCCCTTCCCAATGTCAATACCCCCAGCACTAAGACAGGTAATGGGCTTGTTCCCATTACCTGCCGTAATATTATCCAACCTGCTGACTATGTCACCAACACCAGCTCCAGGAAGACACACTCTCTGTCTGACCTTTCTGTCTCTGTTACAAAATGCACGGTCCATATATCTTACCTGAGAATCGCCTACTATTAAAATATTCTTACCTTGATTAGCAGTGGAATCAGTGGTACCTTCAACCTCACTAACCACTGAAGTACATTCGTCTTGGAGAATAGAGAATAGATTTCCTACCTTCATATCTTCTCTATTAAGAACATAAGAACATAAGAAAGGAGGAACACTGCAGCAGGCCTGTTGGCCCATACTAGGCAGGTCCTTTACAATTCATCCCACTAACAAACATTTGACCAACCCAATTTTCAATGCTACCCAAGAAATAAGCTCTGATGTGCAAGTCCCACTCAAATCCAACCCCTCACACTCATGTACTTATCCAACCTAAATTTGAAACTACCCAAAGTCCTAGCCTCAATAACCCAACTAGGTAGACTGTTCCACTCATCAACTACCCTATTTCCAAACCAATACTTTCCTATGTCCTTTCTAAATCTAAACTTATCTAATTTAAATCCATTACTGCGGGTTCTCTCTTGGAGAGATATCCTCAAGACCTTGTTAATATCCCCTTTATTAACACCTATCTTCCACTTATACACTTCGATCAGGTCTCCCCTCATTCTTCGTCTAACAAGTGAATGTAACTTAAGAGTCTTCAATCTTTCTTCATAAGGAAGATTTCTAATGCTATGTATTAATTTAGTCATCCTACGCTGAATGTTTTCTAACGAATTTATGTCCATTCTGTAATATGGAGACCAGAATTGAGCTGCATAATCTAGGTGAGGCCTTACTAATGATGTATAAAGCTGCAGTATGACCTCTGGACTTTTGTTGCTTACACTTCTTGATATAAATCCCAGTAATCTATTTGCCTTATTACGTATGCTTAGGCATTGTTGTCTTGGTTTAAGGTTGCTGCTTACCATAACCCCCAAGTCCTTTTCGCAATCTGTATGGCTAAGTTCCACATTATTTAACTTATAAGTGCTAGGGTTATGGACACTCCCGAGCTTCAGAACCTTGCATTTATCTACATTGAACTGCATCTGCCACTTTTCTGACCAAGAGTAGAGTTTGTCTAAATCCTCCTGAAGTTCCCTAACATCTACGTTCGAATCAATTATCCTACCTATCTTCGTGTCATCGGCGAATTTGCTCATATCACTAGTAATTCCTTCATCAAGATCATTGATATATATTATAAACAACAACGGGCCCAAGACTGATCCCTGTGGAACGCCACTTGTTACCGATCCCCACTCGGATTTAACCCCATTTATGGACACTCTCTGCTTCCTGTCTGTGAGCCATGATTCGATCCACGAGAGCACTCCTCCCCCAATGCCATGAGCTGCTACTTTCTTCAACAGTCTTTGGTGCGGAACTCTATCAAATGCCTTACTAAAATCTAAGTAAATAATATCAAATTCTTTATCGTGGTCAACAGCCTCAAAAGCTTTACTGAAAAAAGTTAATAAATTAGTTAGACAAGACCGGCCTCTTGTGAATCCACAAGACCGGCCTCTTGTGAATCCTCATCTTCCTTCTTCCTGAACTGTGAACCACATGCCACTTAAAGTGGCTGCCACTGTCACTGCTGGTGACCATTTCCTCCTTACCAGCTAAATCCTTCTCACACTCGCTCCCAAACTCATCTATGCAAAGCTTCAGCTTCCTATTTTCCTCCTGAAGAAGTAGAATCTCCTTCTTCAACACTTGAACCTGAGATTCTAAAACACTACAACAAGCCATGGTGCTTGGTAACAGCCCACGCTAACTCCTTCAAAACTAGGGATGCCAAGCCCATGATGACACTCTTCAGGTCGCTTGTTCTATCGAGGCTGGAATATTGCTGCACACTAACAGCACCTTTCAAGGCAGGTGAAATTACTGACCTAGAAAATGTACAGAGAACCTTCACGGCGCGCATAACGGAGATAAACACCTCAATTACTGGGAGCGCTTGAAGTTCGTGAACCTGTACTCCCTGGAACGCAGGCGGGAGAGATACATGATTATATACACCTGGAAAATCCCAGAGGGACTAGTACCAAACTTGCACACGAAAATCACTCTACGAAAGAAAAAGACTCGGCAGACGATGCAACATCCCCCCAATGAAAAGCAGGGGGTGTCACTAGCACGTTAAGAGACAACACAATAAGTGTCAGGGGCCCAAGACTGTTCAGTTGTTTCCCAGCATACATAAGGGACATTACCAATAGACCCCTGGCTGTCTTCAAGCAGGCACTGGACAAACACCTAAAGTCGGTACCTGACCAGCCGGGCTATGGCTCGTACGCTGGAATGCAAGCAGCCAGCAGTAACAGCCTGGTTGATCAGGCCCTGATCCACCATGAGGCCCGGTCACAGACCGGGCTGCGAGGGCGTTGACCCCTGGAACTCTTTCCAGGTAAACTCAGGAGGAGAGTGATTCTCACGAGAATTCAGTTTGAAGCCTAACTGCAGCTTGTATTCAGGCCATAGTTATCCACAGAACAAGTGCTCCAAAACTGTTTTTCTCTATCTTTATATCACTACATTTATTCCACGTCATTTTACTGTGTATTTATTTGTCAATCTGTATGTCCAGCCTCTAGTAGCTAGGTGCCACTGAATCTCCCTCCACATATAACAATTACTCGGGTGAAGAAAGCACTTACTGCTATATCCATTTTTCTTCACCTTGCTTCATTTTTTCTTATGTTTTCCAATTTTACTGAGCCACACAGCTGAGTTGTGAGATCGTATTAATTTACACTTTCCACTGTTTCCAGGTGGTGACTCAGCCACACTGGCGTGTCAGTTGCTGGCATAAAATTTCCATCATCATCAACATAAGAACATAAGAACATAAGAATGTAGGAACACTGCAGAAGGCCTACTGGCCCATACGAGGCAGGTCCTTATCAAAACGACATCTACCTAAAACTACTCAAGAAATAACTCCCGTACCCCTTGACAGCAATCAAACCCAGCCCCTCCCACTCATATATTTGTCCAGTCTCTTCTTAAAGCTACCCAAGGTCCTAGCCTCTATCACCCCACTGGGAAGACTGTTCCACGCATCTACAACTCTGAACATTAAAATGGTATACAATACCGACAGGTTGGTAGTTAAGACACATAGGCAACAGTTAGGCAACTTTATTCCGAAACGTTTCGCCTACACAGTAGGCTTCTTCAGTCGAATACAGAAAGTAGGCAGGAACAGTAGAGAAGACGATGTAATCAGTCCATCACCCTTAAAGTCGTAGAATTTGAGGTTGTCAGTCCCTCGGCCTGGAGAAGTTCAGTTCCATAGTCAGGAACTATCTGAAGATCAAGCGACAGTGCGGAGACTTAAATACTGTCGGAAGGAGAGGTGCAGAGTAGTAGTAGTAGTGAGAATGTAGCCACTGAAAGGTCAGGTCCCTCTCAGATCCAACAATTCTCACTTGAAAAGTTTGTCCAAGGTGTTTTCTGTATCAAGATGCCAAGTGTTGCAGTGTCTGACAAGATGAACATTAAAATGGTATACAATACCGACAGGTTGGTAGTTAAGACACATAGGCAACAGTTAGGCAACTTTATTCCGAAACGTTTCGCCTACACAGTAGGCTTCTTCAGTCGAATACAGAAAGTAGGCAGGAACAGTAGAGAAGACGATGTAATCAGTCCATCACCCTTAAAGTCGTAGAATTTGAGGTTGTCAGTCCCTCGGCCTGGAGAAGTTCAGTTCCATAGTCAGGAACTATCTGAAGATCAAGCGACAGTGCGGAGACTTAAATACTGTCGGAAGGAGAGGTGCAGAGTAGTAGTAGTAGTGAGAATGTAGCCACTGAAAGGTCAGGTCCCTCTCAGATCCAACAATTCTCACTTGAAAAGTTTGTCCAAGGTGTTTTCTGTATCAAGATGCCAAGTGTTGCAGTGTCTGACAAGATGAACATTAAAATGGTATACAATACCGACAGGTTGGTAGTTAAGACACATAGGCAACAGTTAGGCAACTTTATTCCGAAACGTTTCGCCTACACAGTAGGCTTCTTCAGTCGAATACAGAAAGTAGGCAGGAACAGTAGAGAAGACGATGTAATCAGTCCATCACCCTTAAAGTCGTAGAATTTGAGGTTGTCAGTCCCTCGGCCTGGAGAAGTTCAGTTCCATAGTCAGGAACTATCTGAAGATCAAGCGACAGTGCGGAGACTTAAATACTGTCGGAAGGAGAGGTGCAGAGTAGTAGTAGTAGTGAGAATGTAGCCACTGAAAGGTCAGGTCCCTCTCAGATCCAACAATTCTCACTTGAAAAGTTTGTCCAAGGTGTTTTCTGTATCAAGATGCCAAGTGTTGCAGTGTCTGACAAGATGAACATTAAAATGGTATACAATACCGACAGGTTGGTAGTTAAGACACATAGGCAACAGTTAGGCAACTTTATTCCGAAACGTTTCGCCTACACAGTAGGCTTCTTCAGTCGAATACAGAAAGTAGGCAGGAACAGTAGAGAAGACGATGTAATCAGTCCATCACCCTTAAAGTCGTAGAATTTGAGGTTGTCAGTCCCTCGGCCTGGAGAAGTTCAGTTCCATAGTCAGGAACTATCTGAAGATCAAGCGACAGTGCGGAGACTTAAATACTGTCGGAAGGAGAGGTGCAGAGTAGTAGTAGTAGTGAGAATGTAGCCACTGAAAGGTCAGGTCCCTCTCAGATCCAACAATTCTCACTTGAAAAGTTTGTCCAAGGTGTTTTCTGTATCAAGATGCCAAGTGTTGCAGTGTCTGACAAGATGAACATTAAAATGGTATACAATACCGACAGGTTGGTAGTTAAGACACATAGGCAACAGTTAGGCAACTTTATTCCGAAACGTTTCGCCTACACAGTAGGCTTCTTCAGTCGAATACAGAAAGTAGGCAGGAACAGTAGAGAAGACGATGTAATCAGTCCATCACCCTTAAAGTCGTAGAATTTGAGGTTGTCAGTCCCTCGGCCTGGAGAAGTTCAGTTCCATAGTCAGGAACTATCTGAAGATCAAGCGACAGTGCGGAGACTTAAATACTGTCGGAAGGAGAGGTGCAGAGTAGTAGTAGTAGTGAGAATGTAGCCACTGAAAGGTCAGGTCCCTCTCAGGCCGAGGGACTGACAACCTCAAATTCTACGACTTTAAGGGTGATGGACTGATTACATCGTCTTCTCTACTGTTCCTGCCTACTTTCTGTATTCGACTGAAGAAGCCTACTGTGTAGGCGAAACGTTTCGGAATAAAGTTGCCTAACTGTTGCCTATGTGTCTTAACTACCAACCTGTCGGTATTGTATACCATTTTAATGTTCATCTTGTCAGACACTGCAACACTTGGCATCTTGATACAGAAAACACCTTGGACAAACTTTTCAAGTGAGAATTGTTGGATCTGAGAGGGACCTGACCTTTCAGTTTATCTGGAGATCTGGAGAGAGTTCCGGGAGTCAACGCCCCCGCGGCCCGGTCTGTGACCAGGCCTCCTTAGGTCAGTGTCCCAGGATGCGACCCACACCAGTCGACTAACACCCAGGTACCCATTTTACTGATGGGGAACATAGACAACAGGTGGAAAGAAACACGTCCAATGTTTCTACTCTGGCTGGGAATCGAACCCAGGCCCTCACCGTGTGAAGCGAGAGCGTTAACCACCAGGCCACCAGGCTACATTCTCACTACTACTACTACTCTGCACCTCTCCTTCCGACAGTATTTAAGTCTCCGCACTGTCGCTTGATCTTCAGATAGTTCCTGACTATGGAACTGAACTTCTCCAGGCCGAGGGACTGACAACCTCAAATTCTACGACTTTAAGGGTGATGGACTGATTACATCGTCTTCTCTACTGTTCCTGCCTACTTTCTGTATTCGACTGAAGAAGCCTACTGTGTAGGCGAAACGTTTCGGAATAAAGTTGCCTAACTGTTGCCTATGTGTCTTAACTACCAACCTGTCGGTATTGTATACCATTTTAATGTTCATCTTGTCAGACACTGCAACACTTGGCATCTTGATACAGAAAACACCTTGGACAAACTTTTCAAGTGAGAATTGTTGGATCTGAGAGGGACCTGACCTTTCAGTGGCTACATTCTCACTACTACTACTACTCTGCACCTCTCCTTCCGACAGTATTTAAGTCTCCGCACTGTCGCTTGATCTTCAGATAGTTCCTGACTATGGAACTGAACTTCTCCAGGCCGAGGGACTGACAACCTCAAATTCTACGACTTTAAGGGTGATGGACTGATTACATCGTCTTCTCTACTGTTCCTGCCTACTTTCTGTATTCGACTGAAGAAGCCTACTGTGTAGGCGAAACGTTTCGGAATAAAGTTGCCTAACTGTTGCCTATGTGTCTTAACTACCAACCTGTCGGTATTGTATACCATTTTAATGTTCATCTTGTCAGACACTGCAACACTTGGCATCTTGATACAGAAAACACCTTGGACAAACTTTTCAAGTGAGAATTGTTGGATCTGAGAGGGACCTGACCTTTCAGTGGCTACATTCTCACTACTACTACTACTCTGCACCTCTCCTTCCGACAGTATTAAGTCTCTGCACTGTCGCTTGATCTTCAGATAGTTCCTGACTATGGAACTGAACTTCTCCAGGCCGAGGGACTGACAACCTCAAATTCTACGACTTTAAGGGTGATGGACTGATTACATCGTCTTCTCTACTGTTCCTGCCTACTTTCTGTATTCGACTGAAGAAGCCTACTGTGTAGGCGAAACGTTTCGGAATAAAGTTGCCTAACTGTTGCCTATGTGTCTTAACTACCAACCTGTCGGTATTGTATACCATTTTAATGTTCATCTTGTCAGACACTGCAACACTTGGCATCTTGATACAGAAAACACCTTGGACAAACTTTTCAAGTGAGAATTGTTGGATCTGAGAGGGACCTGACCTTTCAGTGGCTACATTCTCACTACTACTACTACTCTGCACCTCTCCTTCCGACAGTATTTAAGTCTCCGCACTGTCGCTTGATCTTCAGATAGTTCCTGACTATGGAACTGAACTTCTCCAGGCCGAGGGACTGACAACCTCAAATTCTACGACTTTAAGGGTGATGGACTGATTACATCGTCTTCTCTACTGTTCCTGCCTACTTTCTGTATTCGACTGAAGAAGCCTACTGTGTAGGCGAAACGTTTCGGAATAAAGTTGCCTAACTGTTGCCTATGTGTCTTAACTACCAACCTGTCGGTATTGTATACCATTTTAATGTTCATCTTGTCAGACACTGCAACACTTGGCATCTTGATACAGAAAACACCTTGGACAAACTTTTCAAGTGAGAATTGTTGGATCTGAGAGGGACCTGACCTTTCAGTGGCTACATTCTCACTACTACTACTACTCTGCACCTCTCCTTCCGACAGTATTTAAGTCTCCGCACTGTCGCTTGATCTTCAGATAGTTCCTGACTATGGAACTGAACTTCTCCAGGCCGAGGGACTGACAACCTCAAATTTCTACGACTTTAAGGGTGATGGACTGATTACATCGTCTTCTCTACTGTTCCTGCCTACTTTCTGTATTCGACTGAAGAAGCCTACTGTGTAGGCGAAACGTTTCGGAATAAAGTTGCCTAACTGTTGCCTATGTGTCTTAACTACCAACCTGTCGGTATTGTAATACCATTTTAATGTTCATCTTGTCAGACACTGCAACACTTGGCATCTTGATACAGAAAACACCTTGGACAAACTTTTCAAGTGAGAATTGTTGGATCTGAGAGGGACCTGACCTTTCAGTGGCTACATTCTCACTACTACTACTACTCTGCACCTCTCCTTCCGACAGTATTTAAGTCTCCGCACTGTCGCTTGATCTTCAGATAGTTCCTGACTATGGAACTGAACTTCTCCAGGCCGAGGGACTGACAACCTCAAATTCTACGACTTTAAGGGTGATGGACTGATTACATCGTCTTCTCTACTGTTCCTGCCTACTTTCTGTATTCGACTGAAGAAGCCTACTGTGTAGGCGAAACGTTTCGGAATAAAGTTGCCTAACTGTTGCCTATGTGTCTTAACTACCAACCTGTCGGTATTGTATACCATTTTAATGTTCATCTTGTCAGACACTGCAACACTTGGCATCTTGATACAGAAAACACCTTGGACAAACTTTTCAAGTGAGAATTGTTGGATCTGAGAGGGACCTGACCTTTCAGTGGCTACATTCTCACTACTACTACTACTCTGCACCTCTCCTTCCGACAGTATTTAAGTCTCCGCACTGTCGCTTGATCTTCAGATAGTTCCTGACTATGGAACTGAACTTCTCCAGGCCGAGGGACTGACAACCTCAAATTCTACGACTTTAAGGGTGATGGACTGATTACATCGTCTTCTCTACTGTTCCTGCCTACTTTCTGTATTCGACTGAAGAAGCCTACTGTGTAGGCGAAACGTTTCGGAATAAAGTTGCCTAACTGTTGCCTATGTGTCTTAACTACCAACCTGTCGGTATTGTATACCATTTTAATGTTCATCTTGTCAGACACTGCAACACTTGGCATCTTGATACAGAAAACACCTTGGACAAACTTTTCAAGTGAGAAGTGTTGGATCTGAGAGGGACCTGACCTTTCAGTGGCTACATTCTCACTACTACTACTACTCTGCACCTCTCCTTCCGACAGTATTTAAGTCTCCGCACTGTCGCTTGATCTTCAGATAGTTCCTGACTATGGAACTGAACTTCTCCAGGCCGAGGGACTGACAACCTCAAATTCTACGACTTTAAGGGTGATGGACTGATTACATCGTCTTCTCTACTGTTCCTGCCTACTTTCTGTATTCGACTGAAGAAGCCTACTGTGTAGGCGAAACGTTTCGGAATAAAGTTGCCTAACTGTTGCCTATGTGTCTTAACTACCATCTACAACTCTGTTAGAAAACCAGTACTTACCTATGTCCTTTCTAAATCTAAATTTATCCAACTTAAATCCATTATTCCTGGTTCTTACCTGGTTCGACACCCTCAGTACTTTATTAATGTCTCCCTTGTTTATGCCCGTCATCCACTTATACATTTCAATGATATCTCCCCTTATTCTACGCCTCTCCAGAGAGTGGAGATTTAAGGCTTTAAGTCTGTCTTCATACGGGAGGTTCCTTACACAGTAAATCATTTTAGTCATTCTTCTCTGTATGTTCTCTAATGAGTCTATGTCCATCCTGTAGTAAGGGGACCAAAACTGAGCAGCATAATCTAAATGAGGCCTCACTAGTGATGTATAGAGCTGTAAAATAACTTTTGGACTTCTGTTACTTATACTTCTTGAGATAAATCCAATTAATCTGTTGGCCTTGTTGCGCACACTAAGGCACTGCTGTCTTGGCTTTAGATTTCTGCTTACCATGACTCCCAAGTCTTTTTCACATTCTGTATGACCAAGCTCTACTTCACCTAGATTATAGCTTCGAGGGCCACTTTCATTACCAAGGGCAAGTACCTTACACTTATCCACATTAAACTTCATCTGCCATTTTTCAGACCAAGACATTAATTTGTTCAAATCGTCCTGGAGTTCATTGATATCCTCCTCAGAGTGAATTATACGGCCTATCTTTGTATCATCAGCAAACTTACTCATGTCACTAGTAATCCCTTCATCAAGGTCATTAATGTAAATTATGAACAGGAGAGGGCCTAAAACTGATCCTTGTGGAACGCCACTAGTGACTAATCCCCATTCAGATTTCACTCCATTAATGGTAACTCTCTGCTTTCTGTTGGTAAGCCATGCCTCAATCCATGCTAGAACTTTACCTCCTATACCATGGGCTGCCACTTTTCTTAAGAGTCTCTTGTGAGGTACTCTGTCGAAGGCTTTACTAAAATCCAAATAAACAATATCATATTCCTTATCACTGTCAACTGCCTCAAATGTTCTATTGAAGAATGTCAGTAAGTTTGTCAGGCAGGAACGACCTCTCGTGAATCCATGCTGAGATTCATTTATCAAGTTATGCTCTTCAAGGTGACTTCTGATAATGACCCTGCCACACCTTCCTCAGGTGTTGCTTCTGCAAGCCTTGTCTGTACCTTTGCTTTTTGCTTCTACCTATAGTGTTGCTACTGTTCCTTGCTGTAGTTTTTCTCCTTTTCACGGCTGAAGTGTTGATTTTTGTCTTGGTTGTAGTCTCTTTTCTTATATGGCATTAGTATTCTTTCTATTCTTGAATGAGGTGCTCTTTCTTGTCATGGTTGTAGTTTTTGTTTTTGTTTGGGTTCCAGTATTGCTTCTGCAGACTAGGACTGTAGTCTAACTTTGTCATGCTTGTAGTGGTGCTTCTTGTCTGTAGCGTTGCTTCTTCTAGCTGCGTTGCATCTTGCCTTGTCTGTGGGGTTGCTTCTCATTCTGTCTGTAGTGTTGCTTTGTGTCCAACTGAAGCTTTGCTTCTTAACGAGGCTGCAATGTTGCCTCTTGTGATACTTTTTATCTAGATGTAGTGTCAGGTCATGTCCTCCTAGCTGTAGTGTCAGCTCATGTCCTCCTAGCTGTAGTGTCAGGTCATGCCCTCCTAGCTGTAGTGTCAGATCATGTCCTCCTAGCTGTAGTGTCAGGTCATGTCCTTCTAGCTGTAGTGTCAGATCATGTCCTCCTAGCTGTAGTGTCAGCTCATGTCCTCCTAGCTGTAGTGTCAGATCATGTCCTCCTAGCTGTAGTGTCAGGTCATGTCCTTCTAGCTGTAGTGTCAGGTCATGTCCTCCTAGCTGTAGTGTCAGGTCATGTCCTCCTACCTGTAGCGTCAGGTCATGTCCTCTTAGCTGTAGTGTCAGATCATGATCTGCTAGCTGTAGTGTCAGATCATGTCCTCCTAGCTGTAGTGTCAGGTCATGTCCTCCTAGCTGTAGTGTCAGATCATGACCTCGTAGTTGTAGTGTCAGGTCATGTCGTCCTAGCTGTAGTGTCAGGTCATGTCCTCTTAGCTGTAGTGTCAGATCATGACCTGCTAGCTGTAGTGTCAGATGATGTCCTCCTAGAAATAGTGTCAGATCATGTCTTCGCTCTAATGTCATCTCTCATCCGGGCTCTAGAGACATCTCATCCAGACTCTAATGTCACCCATCATCCAGGCTGAACTAACACCTCATCCAGACTCTAGTGTCACATATCATCCAGGCTCTAATGTCAAGTCTCATCCAGGCTGTAATGACGCATTTCATCCAGGCTATAGTAAGACCTAATCCTGGATTTAGTGTCACCTCATCCAGGCTCTAGTTTCACCTCTCATCCAGGCTCTGGTTTCACCTCTCATCCAGATTCTAGTGTCACCTCTCATTCAGGTTCTAGTGGCACCTCTCATCCAGGCTCTAGTGTTATCTCTCATCCAGGGTCTAGTGCCACCTCTCATCCAGGCTCTAGTGTCACCTCTCATTCAGGTTCTAGTGTCACCTCTCATCCAGGCTCTAGTGTCACCTCTTATCCAGGCTCTAGTGTCACCTCTCATTCAGGTTCTAGTGTCACCTCTCATTCAGGTTCTAGTGTCACCTCTCATCCAGGCTCTAGTGTCACCTCTCATCCAGGCTCTAGTGTCACCTCTTATCCAGGCTCTAGTGTCACCTCTCATCCAGGCTCTAGTGTCACCTCTTATCCAGGCTCTGGTTTCACCTCTCATCCAGATTCTAGTGTCACCTCTCATCCAGGTTCCAGTGGCACCTTTCATCCAGATTCTATTGTCACCTCTCATCCAGGTTCCAGTGGCACCTTTCGTCCAGATTCTATTGTCACCTCTCATTCAGGTTCTAGTGGCACTTCTCATCCAGGCTCTAGTGTCAACTCTCATCCAGGCTCTAGTGTCACCTCTTATCCAGGCTCTAGTGTCACCTCTTATCCAGGCTCTGGTTTCACCTCTCATCCAGATTCTAGTGTCGCCTCTCATCCAGGTTCCAGTGGCAACTCTCATCCAGGTTCTAGTCTCACCTCTCATCCAGGTTTTAGTCTCACCACTCATCCAGATTCTAGTGTCACCTCTCATCCAGATTCTAGTGTCGCCTCTCATCCAGGTTCCAGTGGCACCTCTCATCCAAGTTCTAGTCTCACCTCTCATCCAGGTTCTAGTCTCACCTCTCATCCAGGTTTTAGTGCCACCTCTCATCCAGGTTCTAGTGCCACCTCTCATCCAGGTTCTAGTGTCACCTCTCATCCAGGTTCTAGTGTCATCTCTCATCCAGGTTCTAGTGTCACCTCTCATCCAGGTTCTAGCGTCATCTCTCATCCAGGTTCTAGTGTCACCTCTCATCCAGGTTCTAGTATCACCTCTCATCCAGGTTCTAGTGTCATCTCACATCTAGGTTCTAGTGTCACCGCTCATCCAGGTTCTAGTGTCATCTCACATCCAGGTTCTAGTGTCATCTCTCATCCAGGTTCTAGTGTCATCTCTCATCCAGGTTCTAGTGTCATCTCTCATCCAGGTTCTAGTGTCATCTCTCATCCAGGTTCTAGTGTCATCTCACATCCAGGTTCTAGTGTCATCTCACATCCAGGTTCTAGTGTCATCTCTCATCCAGGTTCTAGTGTCATCTCTCATCCAGGTTCTAGTGTCACCTCTCATCCAGGTTCTAGTGTCATCTCTCATCCAGGTTCTAGTGTCATCTCTCATCCAGGTTCTAGTGTCATCTCACATCCAGGTTCTAGTGTCATCTCTCATCCAGGTTCTAGTGTCATCTCTCATCCAGGTTCTAGTGTCATCTCTCATCCAGGTTCTAGTGTCATCTCTCATCCAGGTTCTAGTGTCATCTCTCATCCAGGTTCTAGCGTCATCTCTCATCCAGGTTCTAGTGTCATCTCTCATCCAGGTTCTAGTGTCATCTCTCATCCAGGTTCTAGTGTCATCTCTCATCCAGGTTCTAGTGTCATCTCTCATCCAGGTTCTAGTGTCATCTCTCATCCAGGTTCTAGTGTCATCTCTCATCCAGGTTCTAGTGTCATCTCACATCTAGGTTCTAGTGTCACCGCTCATCCAGGTTCTAGTGTCATCTCACATCCAGATTCTAGTGTCACCGCTCATCCAGGTTCTAGTGTCATCTCACATCCAGATTCTAGTGTCACCGCTCATCCAGGTTCTAGTGTCATCTCACATCCAGATTCTAGTGTCACCGCTCATCCAGGTTCTAGTGTCACCGCTCATCCAGGTTCTAGTGTCACCTCCAGTGTTGTCTCTTGTGTTTCCATAAGACACCTGCTGTCCCTGTCCCTGTTCACCCATCAGTTTAAAATGGGTATCTGGGTGTTAGTGGACTGGTGTGGGTCGCATCCTGGGTGTTAGTGGACAGGTGTGGGTCGCATCCTGGGAAAAAACTGAAATAATTTGCGGGAAATGCTCAGCATAATAAGGGGCTTTCTATATAGTAGTATGTCATTGATGTCAGCTACGGTCTGTATACCTTGTACATGTACTTGTGGTAAATAAAGATATATTATTATTATTATTAGCTGCAGTGTTGTCTCCTCTCCTAGCTGCAGTGTTGCCTCTCGCCCTAGCTGCAGTGTTGCCTCTCGTCCTAGCTGCTGTGTTGCCTCTCGTCCTAGCTGCAGTGTTGCCTCTCGTCCTAGCTGCAGTGTTGCCTCTCGTCCTAGCTGCAGTGTTGCCTCTCGTCCTAGCTGCAGTGTTGCCTCTCGTCCTAGCTGCAGTGTTGCCTCTCGTCCTAGCTCCAGTGTTGCCTCTCGTCCTAGCTGCAGTGTTGCCTCTCGTCCTAGCTGCAGTGTTGCCTCTCGTCCTAGCTACAGTGTTGCCTCTTGTCCTAGTTGGACTGTTGCTTCTCGTCATAGCTGCAGTGCTGTCTCTCGTCCTAGCTGCAGTGTTGCCTCTCGTCCTAGCTGCAGTGTTGCCTCTCGTCATAGCTGTAGTGTTGCCTGTCGTCCTAGCTGCAGCGTTGCCTCTTGTCCTAGCTGCAGTGTTGCCACTCGTCCTAGCTGCAGTGTTGCCTCTCGTCCTAGCTGCAGTGTTGCCTCTCGTCCTAGCTGCAGTGTTGCCTCTCGTCCTAGCTGCAGTGTTGCCTCTCGTCCTAGCTGCAGTGTTGCCACTCGTCCTAGCTGCAGGGTTGCCACTCGTCCTAGCTGCAGCGTTGCCACTCGTCGTAGCTACAGTGTTGCCTCTCGTCCTAGCTGCAGTGTTGCCACTCGTCCTAGCTGCAGTGTTGCCACTCGTCCTAGCTACAGTGTTGCCACTCGTCCTAGCTACAGTGTTGCCACTCGTCCTAGCTGCAGTGTTGCCTCTCGTCCTAGCTGCAGTGTTGCCTCTCGTCCTAGCTGCAGTGTTGCCTCTCGTCCTAGCTGCAGTGTTGCCACTCGTCCTAGCTGCAGTGCTGCCACTCGTCCTAGCTGCAGTGTTGCGTCTCGTCCTAGCTGCAGTGTTGCCTCTCGTCTTAGCTGCAGTGTTGCCACTCGTCCTAGCTGCAGTGTTGCCACTCGTCCTAGCTGCAGTGTTGCCACTCGTCCTAGCTGCAGTGTTGCCACTCGTCCTAGCTGCAGTGTTGCCACTCGTCCTAGCTGCAGTGTTGCCACTCGTCCTAGCTGCAGTGTTGCCACTCGTCCTAGCTGCAGTGTTGCCACTCGTCCTAGCTGCAGTGTTGCCACTCGTCCTAGCTGCAGTGTTGCCACTCGTCCTAGCTGCAGTGTTGCCACTCGTCCTAGCTGCAGTGTTGCCACTCGGCTTGAATCTAATCTCTTCATTTCTCAAGCTTTAGTTTTGTCTCTTTTCTTCTCTGTTCAGTTTTTTTTTTTTGTTTGTTCTGGAGTTTTTTCATCTTGTGTCCCGGCCTTAGTATTGCTGCTTGGCTCTAGTGGGACTACTACTGGCTCTAGTGGGACTACTACTGGCTCTAGTGGGACTACTACTGGCTCTAGTGGGACTACTACTGGCTCTAGTGGGACTACTACTGGCTCTAGTGGGACTACTGGCTCTAGTGGGACTACTACTGGCTCTGGTGGGACTACTACTGGCTCTAGAGGGACTACTACTGGCTCCAGTGGGACTACTACTGGCTCTAGTGGGACTACTACTGGCACTAGTGGGACTACTACTGGCTCTAGTGGGACTACTACTGGCTCTAGTGGGACTACTGGCTCTAGTGGGACTACTACTGGCTCTGGTGGGACTACTACTGGCTCTAGAGGGACTACTACTGGCTCTAGTGGGACTACTACTGGCTCTAGTGGGACTACTACTGGCACTAGTGGGACTACTACTGGCTCTAGTGGGACTACTACTGGCTCTGGTGGGACTACTACTGGCTCTAGTGGGACTACTACTGGCTCTAGTGGGACTACTACTGTCTCTAGTGGGACTACTACTGGCTCTAGTGGGACTACTACTGGCTCTAGTGGGACTACTACTGGCTCTAGTGGGACTACTACTGGCTCTAGTGGGACTACTACTGGCTCTGGTGGGACTACTACTGGCTCTAGAGGGACTACTACTGGCTCTAGTGGGACTACTACTGGCTCTAGTGGGACTACTACTGGCACTAGTGGGACTACTACTGGCTCTAGTGGGACTACTACTGGCTCTAGTGGGACTACTACTGGCTCTAGTGGGACTACTGGCTCTGGTGGGACTACTACTGGCTCTAAAGGGACTACTACTGGCTCTAGTGGGACTACTACTGGCTCTAGTGGGACTACTACTGGCACTAGTGGGACTACTACTGGCTCTAGTGGGACTACTACTGGCTCTGGTGGGACTACTACTGGCTCTAGTGGGACTCTAGTGGGACTACTACTGGCTCTAGTGGGACTACTACTGGCTCTAGTGGGACTACTACTGGCTCTAGTGGGACTACTACTGGCTCTAGTGGGACTACTACTGGCTCTAGTGGGACTACTACTGGCTCTAGTGGGACTACTACTGGCTCTGGTGGGAATACTACTGGCTCTAGTGGGA
The DNA here is from genome assembly GCF_026875155.1 of Cherax quadricarinatus. Taxonomy (NCBI): domain Eukaryota; kingdom Metazoa; phylum Arthropoda; class Malacostraca; order Decapoda; family Parastacidae; genus Cherax; species Cherax quadricarinatus. The sequence continues at coordinate 30,387,678 of NC_069456.1, read as the reverse complement.
CTACTACTGGCTCTAGTGGGACTACTACTGGCTCTAGTGGGACTACTACTGGCTCTAGTGGGACTACTACTGGCTCTAGTGGGACTACTACTGGCACTAGTGGGACTACTACTGGCTCTAGTGGGACTACTACTGGCTCTGGTGGGAATACTACTGGCTCTAGTGGGACTACTACTGGCTCTAGTGGGACTACTACTGGCTCTAGTGGGACTATTACTGGCTCTAGTGGGACTACTACTGGCTCTAGTGGGACTACTACTGGCTCTAGTGGGACTACTACTGGCTCTAGTGGGACTACTACTGGCTCTAGTGGGACTACTACTGCCTCTGGTGGGACTACTACTGGCTCTAGTGGGACTACTACTGGCTCTGGTGGGACTACTACTGGCTCTAGTGGGACTACTACTGGCTCTAGTGGGACTACTACTGGCTCTAGTGGGACTACTACTGGCTCTAGTGGGACTACTACTGGCTCTAGTGGGACTACTACTGGCTCTAGTGGGACTACTAGCTCTGTGGGACTGCTACGCTCTAGTGGGACTACTACTGGCTCTAGTGGGACTACTACTGGCTCTAGTGGGACTACTACTGGCTCTAGTGGGACTACTACTGGGCTCTAGTGGGACTACTACTGACTCTAGTGGGACTTACGCTTGGCTACTAGCCTATGGGACTCTATGCTCTAGTGGAACTACTACTACGACTACCATAGTGTTGTCCTGACCATAGTGTTGTCCTGGCCATAGTGTTGTCCTGGCCATAGTGTTGTCCTGACCACAGTGTTGTCCTGACCACAGAGTTGTCCTGACCATAGTGTTGTCCTGACCGTAGTGTTGTGCTGACCATAGTGTTGTCCTGACCATCAGTGTTGTCCTGACAAGTGTTGTCTACCACAGTTGTCTGACTATGTTGTTGACCAGTGTTGTCCTGACACAGTAGTTGTCCTGACCGTAGTGTTGTCCTGACCGTAGTGTTGTCCTGACCATAGTGTTGTCCTGACCACAGTTGCTGATGTCCTGACCACAGTGTTGTCCTGACCAGAGTGTTGTCCTGACCTCAGTGTTGTCCTGACCACAGTGTTGTCCTGACCACAGTGTTGTCCTGACCGTAGTGTTGTCCTGACCGTAGTGTTGTCCTGACCGTAGTGTTGTCCTGACCATCGTGTTGTCCTGACCATAGTGTTGTCCTGACCACAGTGCTGTCCTGACCGTAGTGTTGTCCTGACCGTAGTGTTGTCCTGACCATAGTGTTGTCCTGACCATAGTGTTGTCCTGACCATAGTGCTGTCCTGACCGTAGTGTTGTCCTGACAGTAGTGTTGTCCTGGCCATAGTGTTGTCCTGACCATAGTGTTGTCCTGACCACAGTGCTGTCCTGACCATAGTGTTGTCCTGACCGTAGTGTTGTCCTGACCGTAGTGTTGTCCTGACCACAGTGTTGTCCTGACCATAGTGTTGTCCTGACCCTAGTGTTGTCCTGACCGTAGTGTTGTCTTGACCACAGTGTTGTCCTGACCACAGTGTTGTCCTGACCACAGTGTTGTCCTGACCGTAGTGTTGTCCTGACCAGAGTGTTGTCCTGACCACAGTGTTGTCCTGACCCTAGTGTTGTCCTGACCACAGTGTTGTCCTGACCACAGTGTTGTCCTGACCACAGTGTTGTCCTGACCACAGTGTTGTCCTGACCACAGTGTTGTCCTGACCATAGTGTTGTCCTGACCATAGTGTTGTCCTGACCATAGTGTTGTCCTGACCATAGTGTTGTCCTGACCATAGTGTTGTCCTGACCACAGTGTTGTCCTGACCACAGTGTTGTCCTGACCAAAGTGTTGTCCTGACCACAGTGTTGTCCTGACCACAGTGTTGTCCTGACCGAGTGTTGTCCTGACCATCAGTGTTGTCCTGACCACAGTGTTGTCCTGACCACAGTGTTGTCCTGACCACAGTGTTGTCCTGACCACAGTGTTGTCCTGACCACAGTGTTGTCCTGACCATAGTGTTGTCCTGACCACAGTGTTGTCCTGACCACAGTGTTGTCCTGACCACAGTGTTGTCCTGACCATAGTGTTGTCCTGACCATAGTGTTGTCCTGACCGTTGTGTTGTCCTGACCATAGTGTTGTCCTGACCATAGTGTTGTCCTGACCATAGTGTTGTCCTGACCATAGTGTTGTCCTGACCATAGTGTTGTCCTGACCATAGTGTTGTCCTGACCATAGTGTTGTCCTGACCATAGTGTTGTCCTGACCATAGTGTTGTCCTGACCATAGTGTTGTCCTGACCTTAGTGTTGTCCTGACCATAGTGTTGTCCTGACCATAGTGTTGTCCTGACCACAGTGTTGTCCTGACCCTAGTGTTGTCCTGACCATAGTGTTGTCCTGACCATAGTGTTGTCCTGACCACAGTGTTGTCCTGACCATAGTGTTGTCCTGACCATAGTGTTGTCCTGACCATAGTGTTGTCCTGACCATAGTGTTGTCCTGACCATAGTGTTGTCCTGACCATAGTGTTGTCCTGACCTTAGTGTTGTCCTGACCTTAGTGTTGTCCTGACCATAGTGTTGTCCTGACCACAGTGTTGTCCTGACCACAGTGTTGTCCTGACCACAGTGTTGTCCTGACCACAGTGTTGTCCTGACCAAGTGTTGTCCTGACCATAGTGTTGTCTGACCTAGTGTTGTCCTGACCACAGTGTTGTCCTGACCCTAGTGTTGTCCTGACCCTAGTGTTGTCCTGACCACAGTGTTGTCCTGACCACAGTGTTGTCCTGACCACAGTGTTGTCCTGACCACAGTGTTGTCCTGACCGTAGTGTTGTCCTGACCATAGTGTTGTCCTGACCATAGTGTTGTCCTGACCTTAGTGTTGTCCTGACCTTAGTGTTGTCCTGACCACTAGTGTTGTCCTGACCATAATTTTTGTCCTGACCACAGTGTTGTCCTGACCACAGTGTTGTCCTGACCACAGTGTTGTCCTGACCTTAGTGTTGTCCTGACCATAGTGTTGTCCTGACCATGAGTGTTGTCCTGACCACAGTGTTGTCCTGACCTTAGTGTTTCTACACGTGTTTCCGACCTATCAGTTTTGTCTGACCACAGTGTTTCCTACCTTATGTTGTCCTGACTCATATGTTGTCCTGACCAATAGTTTTGTCCTGACCACTATGGTTGTCCTACAGCAGTTTGTATGCCTAGACACAGGGTTGTCCTGGCCTGAGTTTAACCACTGTTTTTCCTCATATATGGAGTTTTGTGTTATATTCAACCATTTACTATAATCATACATATAACTTATTTTTACTCTTGTTATTTTTTATTTATTTTTTATCTTGTATTTTAATATTTTATATTCTCACAAGGACTCGCTAAACTCCAATGGTTTCTCATATGAGAACCATGTAATTAAAGTCAATTCAGACTCTAGCAAAGGAAGGATGGCAGCTCCATTCCTTGATTTAGCAGCCCTTCACTGGTAATCAATGTTCCTCTCAGAGGAGTTTCAAGATGCACGGAACGCAATACACATTGCAAACAAATCCAGGCAGTCCAGTTGTTAACGCACTTGACTCTATGTTTAACGACTCAACTGCCACGGGTTAAATTCTCACCCGGTCGGTGATTTAGCTGATTTACTGTGATTTACTGTGATTTACGGTGATTTACAGATGCTCTTTCCATAACATCTCTGCCTCTTCTCTATTTCTTTTCCCCTCTTCTATTTAGCCATGATGATCCTTCAAAGCTTAGCATATTCATTACAAATAGAAATAATCTTTCTTCATTTGTTTGCTAATCCGTTGACACGAGTAACTTGCTTTTATTAGCGTGACTTTCTTCTTGAGGTGGGTTAGGATGAGAGGACACTGCAACATTACTCTTTGTACATTACTCTGGTGATGTCTAATCTGTATGAATTTGACGCTTACTGGGTACATAGTTTTGCAAAGCGAGTTGCAGATTCTCTCAAGGATGGTGATAGTGCTGTCTTTAAATATATGTATAAGTATTATAAGAATTCTGGCGCAGATGATAATTGCTGGCTCTACGTACCTTGTCTGCTGCGTCGTTGACTGTTGACGCTATGGAAGCAATCAGATTTTTTAGAACTGGGAAGGATCCTTCCTTTTGCAATTAGTTACTTCTACTGGCTGATGGGGAAATTTCACGGACTATGCTTAGGAGATTGTTATCTTCTAAGCCAGTCCACGGACAGCGTCGAATATTATATGTAAAGATTTCAAGGATGTATGGCCAAACCGGTTTTAGCTACTTCCCGTTTTGTACAGGAAGTGAAAGGGATTTCTTCGTAACGTCATGATGTTGAGTTTAGTTTTGCATAGCTGATTTATGCTAGGAGAATGGCTCATATGTTTTATATTTTGTATTGCTGGTGTGTCGGGTGCTTTATACCTTGAGTGTGTAGGGCTCTGTATACCTATCTTGTCGGGTAGTGTGTAAATGTAGGGTGTTGTATATCTGTGTGTCAGGTGTCGTATATCTGTGTGTCAGGTGTTGTATGTCTGTGTGTCAGGTGTTGTATATCTGTGTGTCAGGTGTTGTGTATCTGTGTGTCAGGTGTTGAATATCTGTGTGACAGGTGTTGCATATCTGTGTTAGGTGTTGTATATCCGTGTCAGCTGTTGTATATCCGTGTCTGCTGTTGTATATCCGTGTCAGCTGTTGTATATCCGTGTCAGCTGTTGTGTATCTGTTGTTTAATATTCTGTACAGCTGGGTTATGTCGCTGCTGTATAGCGCTGAGGCTCAGCACATTCCATAAGCTAATTGTTTCCCTAACTCTGCCACTGGAGGAACCGCTGTATATCACACAGCTGTATATCACACAGCTGTATATCACACAGCTGTATATGGTGTGGACAGTTGTTCTTAACGAGTGAGAGGTGGCTGAAGACAAGGATTTTAAAGCTTTACACACGTTTTTTCATACATTTTGATTTTGTTATCAGTAACAGCAGCACTTTCTTAACTGTATTGCCTCCTGTCTAAAAGCTGTATTTCGTCCAATGTCTTATTGTATTGCGTCGTGAGACTGGTTGTATTACATCAAGTAAGTAATTGGATCGCGTATACTAGTCGGTTTCATTTCCTTGGGTTAGTGGTTGTGTCTCGTCTCGTGGGTGGCCGTAAGGCGTTCCATGTCTGATTGTGTTGTGTACAGGGGGACGGTAACGCGCTCCATGTCTGATTGTGTTGTGTAGTGGGGGACCGTAACGCGTTCCATGTCTGGTTGTGTTGTGTACAGGGTGGCCGTAACGCGTTCCATGTCTGATTGTGTTGTGTAGTGGGGGACCGTAAGGCGTTCTATATCTGGTTGTGTTGTGTACAGGGGGACGGTAACGCGCTCCATGTCTGATTGTGTTGTGTACTGGGGGACCGTAACGCGTTCCATGTCTGGTTGTGTTGTGTACTGGGGGACCGTAACGCGTTCCATGTCTGGTTGTGTTGTGTACAGGGTGGCCGTAACGCGTTCCATGTCTGATTGTGTTGTGTACAGGGGGACCGTAAGGCGTTCCATATCTGGTTGTGTTGTGTACAGGGGGACGGTAACGCGCTCCATGTCTGATTGTGTTGTGTACTGGGGGACCGTAACGCGTTCCATGTCTGGTTGTGTTGTGTACTGGGGGACCGTAACGCGTTCAATGTCTGGTTGTGTTGTGTACAGGGGGACCGTAAGGCGTTCCATATCTGGTTGTGTTGTGTACAGGGTGGCCGTAACGCGTTCCATGTCTGATTGTGTTGTGTACTGGGGGACCGTAAGGCGTTCCATATCTGGTTGTGTTGTGTACAGGGGGACCGTAAGGCGTTCCATGTCTGGTTGTGTTGTGTACAGGGTGGCCGTAACGCATTCCATGTCTGGTTGTGTTGTGTACAAGGTGGCCGTAACGCGTTCAATGTCTGGTTGTGATGAATGGTTTGAAAAACCGACAAGTTGAAGATTGAGACACTTATGCAGCATATGGGAATCTTTATTCAGGAAACGTTTCGCCACACAGTGGCTTCATCAGTCCAATACAAAGAGGAAGGCGTAAGGAGAGGAGGAGTATGAGGTAATCAGTCCCTCAGCCTGGAGTCGATGTGTTCAGTCCATCAATCTTGTAGATGGACTGAACACATCGACTCCAGGCTGAGGGACTGATTACCTCATACTCCTCCTCTCCTTACGCCTTCCTCTTTGTATTGGACTGATGAAGCCACTGTGTGGCGAAACGTTTCCTGAATAAAGATTCCCATATGCTGCATAAGTGTCTCAATCTTCAACATGTCTGGTTGTGTTGTGTACAGGGTGGCCGTAACGCGTTCCATGTCTGGTTGTGTTGTGTACAGGGTGGCCGTAACGCGTTCCATGTCTGGTTGTGTTGTGTACAGGGTGGCCGCAACACGTTCCATGTCTGGTTGTGTTGTGTACAGTGTCTATCTTCATCAAATTTCGTAAATTGTTATATTGTGGTCTGTGGATGGTTTTACAATGTCCTATGTTAGCTTATACAGCTTTCTGTCTAATTTCACTGCGTCGCGCTCTGTGACAAGTTGTATTTTGCCCTGTGGCTGGTCGCGGATATTAATATTAATTCCATTTTGCATGGAGTAACCTTTTCTTTACACTGATATAAATATATGAGCTTTGAAGCAGAATTTATTATAACATCACTAATACACAGAGTCACAGAGTCTGAGCTCTGAGCCTGGACCATGGCCGGGCTCAGAGAGTAAACTCTCGAAACTCTTCAAAGGTATATCTCTTCAAATGAAATACTTTTTTTATGAATCTTTTACAATGCATTCTTCATGGAGGAATAAACGTAATGATTGGTTATACCTCTAGTAATGTCATTCCTGGTGAATAGACAAATATTGCCCTTAATAATTTGCATCTTGTCATGGAACATCCACTGCTTTAAGATTAAGCGAATTTAATCATTGGTTGTACATCGTTTGTATTAAGTATACTGATGTTGATAATATGGTATCCCGGTGGTTCCCAGACTTCTTCAGGTCCCCCCTTTCAGCCCCCTCCCCTCCCTTCCCACACATACACACACATACGAACACACCTTTTTCTTGGTATTAAGTTTACTGCAAATAAAAAAAAACAACTAATCTAACACAATAAACAAGCGTATTTATTTTACAAATAAAAATTGATACAGTAAACCAATTTATTTAACAATATGAAAGGGTAAATTTTCGTCTCAACTGTAACTACTTGTGGTAACTGATTTTCCCTCCGCCTGCTTCACCTCACCTCACTACAGTATATAAGCCACGTCTACGGCCCTATGTAAGACGGGTCATAGCAAGATTGGGACCCGTGCCAGGACTATGGTCTTGGCGAACATTATACATACCTATGCTGTACATTCTACAAGATTGATGGACTGAACACATCGACTCCAGGCTGAGGGACTGATTACCTCATACTCCTCCTCTCCTTATGCCTTCCTCTTTGTATTGGACTGATGAAGCCACTCTGTGGCGAAACGTTTCCTGAATAAAGATTCCCATATGCTGCATAAGTGTCTCAATCTTCAACTTGTCGGTTTTTCAAACCATTCATCACACACATAAAATTCCATGGAAATGATTTGACACAGAGACATTCATAGTTAAGGGGAAAATCAGGGAACCTTTAGGTCTTGATCTCACTGTTTGTGAACATTTGCCTCCGAGAATCTAAATTTTGTCATGTTGCAGGTTTTCCTGCAACTTGGTAACCGTTGCTTTTTTACAGTCAGAATGTTCATATTGTAATGTCCTGTATAATAGACTAATAAAAAACTGCTTAACTAAATGGCGTTTTTTTATTTGCATAAATATTACACGAAATAAGATACAGAACACAGGCAGATCATCTAGAACATAAACAACAACAGAGAACACAATACGGTAAAAGGAAGCCAACACAAGGAAAATTACTGGGTGGATTATACGAACCTTCATAAGAAAATAACAAAAAAGTCACAATACCGTGACTGGAACGATACACAAATAACCCGCACATAAAAGAGAGAAGCTTACGACGACGTTTCGGTCCGACCTGGACCACTGACAAAGTCACACTAACCAGAGGTACGAACGAACGAACGAAAGTTCAGGTAAGATCCCAAATGGGATGAGCGGGGAAGACGGGACAGACGAAGAATAGTGCTGGAGAGGAGTGTTCTTAGTCGTAGAAATAGAGCCAGGGCTTAACCCAGCAGCAAAGGCGATCGTGGGACAGATATTGAAAAGAGAAATTCCGGTTCTTCTGTTGGGACTCCGGTGGGGTGAGCTGGGAGTAAGGGACTTGCGACCTTTAGAGCTAGAGAGGAGTGCAGAACTGAGTCATGTCTTAACCCAAAAAAGCTAAGGCGAACGTGGGTCAGAGAATGGTACCTGTCTTAGAAGGTACCTGTCAGCGGATCCAAGGTTATTTGTAAGTAGGGTTAGGAGCAGGATCATGCAAGGAGTAGAAAAGGTTGTGTTGGTTTGTGGGTCTGCGAATGTCTTCGTCAAGGAGAGAGGTCCAGTAGTCATGTCGTGTCTCAAGTTTGTCTGTCTGTCACTGAGCCTCTTCCAGTACAGATTCAGCGCAGGGACGTCTAACTGGGCATGGAGAGACTCGCTTGTGGCGAAGTCCTCCCATCTGACATCAAGCACCCAGCGCAGCGCCTTGTTCTGGACACGCTGCAGTTTAAGTAAGTTTGTTTTTGCTGCAAGAGAGAGGGCTAGAAGAGAGTAAGTTATCAGAGGACGTATTAGGGATTTGTAGAGGTGTAGTTTGGTGCGTTGAGAGGTATGTTTCAGCTTGTAGAGGCCCGCAAGGGCCTTACTAGCTATTGCATGCCTTGAGTGATGTGTCCGTGTAAACGAAGAAGGTAGTCAAGATTAACGCCAAGGACAGTGACAGATTGTGTGATAGGGAAGTAAGTGCGGGTGTCAGCTGTTCTGAGTTCGACAGGTAATGGAGGATCACGTTTCCTGTAGTTAAAATACGTAATGCTGGATTTTGCTGCATTGGTTTTGATCCTCCATTTTTGTTCCCAGATGGCTATCCTGTCAACCTCATTTGTGTTTTGTGTGTGAGTGTATCTATATTGGCATGAGTGATAAGTTGTGTAATGTCGTCTGCATAGGCTAGTGTGATGGAGTTGTGGTATATAGGTGTTGGAATGTCGTTAGTGTATAAAATGTAGAGGGTAGGGGAAAGGACAGATCCCTGGGGTACTCCAGCATTTAGTGTGAAGTAGTCAGAGTAACAGCCTTGGAATTTGATTCTCATGGTACGGCCGTCTAGGAAGTTGCAGAGGAGTTTACGAGTATTGAGAGGCAGGTTGAAGTGAACACTTCGACAGTGAGAAGCGATCAAGCGACTTAGCTCGAGTTTACCTGGAGTTTACCTGGAGAGAGTTCCGGGGGTCAACGCCCCCGCGGCCCGGTCTGAGACCAGGCGTGTGCTTACCTAACACATCGACGATCTCGCCTCTCTCGAAATTACCCCGTGTTGAGTAGTGCTTTGAGTAGTGCTTGCTGGACCTTCGTCTTCCTCTCCACCATCAGGATTGGTGCGTCGGTGGTTGCCGACCGAAGGGCAGGAAGCCGCTTGCTGCCTGAATTCTCTTCGCCTGTTGACTGCACGCCATACAGCCAGTCTCGCCACCACTCAGGATATACAGTGCTCCATCAAGCTACAGTTCACCTCCTCAGTGTCCTGCGCCAGGCAAGTACGTGTCTACTTACACGTACTTGCCTAGCTGAGTACTCTCACTTTTTGGCCGATTGTCACCTCCAATTACATCTTATTCGTAATTAGACGATGCCTTCGTTGCCTTCCACCTCCCACCCCCCTTCCACTCTCCCCCAACCTCCCACACCTGCCTCTGCTTCTACTAAATCCAATTCCTTCTCGCTAAACCTCAAATTTTCTAATCCTGATGCCACTATCTGTCCGGAAAATTTATTATATCAGATCACTGGTGCACCTCAACTTAAAGTCTTCAAAACCAACCCAGGGTTCAAACTCCTTCTTGACAAACATTCCTACGAAGCGTACACCTCAAGCGATACCAGACAAAAACTTCTCAACGCAGGCTTCACCATTATTTGGACTCCTGAGCACCGTGCCAAAAGCACAGTCATTGCTAAACACGTAGACTACTCTCTCCTGACAGCCTATGACACAGACAAAGAAGACTTAATAAAAGATATCAGTACTAAGAACAAAGTCTCTGTTGACGATATTTACAGACCAGAAAACTCTACCATTCTCAAAATACGCTGTTCTACTCCTGCTGACGCCTCTACAACTCTTCAGTCAAGGAATCTTTGCCAAGATCATCCGCATTCCTCCAAACGCTCTCTTCACTCCGAACTTCCACCAATCACACAATGTCTTAAATGCTACAAATTCGGCCACGACAAAAACACATGCACATCATACACAAGTCTGCTCCAGATGTTCAGCAACTGGCCACTTCTGGAATACTTGCAACCTCCCCCTTAAATGTTCTAACTGCGGCGGGTCACACACTGCAGTTGCAAATTCCTGCCCTTCTAGAAAGCACATTCTCTCCTCCCTCAGAGCAAACCAACCTCCCTCCCTACCCAACCCCTTCCCTGCTCCTCCCTCCCATTCCTTACCTCCCTCCCCTTCCACACCTCCCTCCCCTACCCCCAATGCCTGGGCCTCCCCACGCACTTGGTCTACCTCTTCTACTCTACACACATCAAACACCAACACACAGACTACAAGCACTTCTCCTTCTACACCCACACTAGACTACAAAACTAACTAACTAACCAGAGGTGGAGTAGGACGGCTATATATAGGCAGGAAGAGGTGATGGTAGTAGTAGTAGTAGTAGTACAAGAATGGTATATAATACCGACAAGATGAAATTAAGACACATGCGCAACACCCGGGCATCCCTATCGTAGACGTTTCGCCATCCAGCCAGCGACTGGATGGCGAAACGTCCACAACAAAGAACATAAGAACGAAGGAACACTGCAGAAGGCCTGGCCCATGCGAGGCACATCCAAGTCTCAACATAAGAACATAAGAATGTAGGAACACTGCAGAAGGCCTACTGGCCCATACGAGGCAGGTCCTTATCAAAACGATCTCTACCTAAAGCCACCCAAGAAATAACTCCCGTACCCAATGACACCAATCAAACCCAGCCCCTCCCACTCATATATTTATCCAGTCTCTTCTTAAAGCTACACAAGGTCCTAGCCTCTATCACCCCACTAGGAAGACTGTTCCACGCATCTACAACTCTGTTAGAAAACCAGTACTTACCAATGTCCTTTCTAAATCTAAATTTATACAACTTATATCCATTATTTCTGGTTCTTACCTGGTTCGACACCCTCAGTACTATATTAATATCTCCCTTGTTTATGCCTGTCATCCACTTATACACTTCAATGATATCTCCTCTCGTTCTACGCCTCTCCAGAGAGTGGAGATTTAAGGCTTTAAGTCTATCTTCATACGGGAGGTTCCTTACACAGTAAATCATTTTAGTCATTCTTCTCTGTATGCTCTCTAATGAGTCTATATCCATCCTGTAGTAAGGAGACCAAAACTGAGCAGCATAATCTAAATGAGGCCTCACTAGTGATGTATAGAGCTGCAAAATAACTTTTGGACTTCTGTTACTTATACTTCTTGAGATAAATCCAAGTAATCTGTTGGCCTTGTTGCGCACACTAAGGCACTGCTGTCTTGGCTTTAGATTTCTGCTTACCATGACTCCCAAGTCTTTTTCACATTCTGTATGATCAAGCTCTACTTCACCTAGATTATAGCTTCGAGGGTTATTTTCATTACCAAGGGCAAGTACCTTACACTTATCCACATTGAACTTCATCTGCCATTTTTCAGACCAAGGCATTAATTTGTCCAAATCGTTCTGGAGTTCATTGATATCCTCCTCAGAGTGAATTATGCGGCCTATCTTTGTATCATCAGCAAATTTACTCATGTCACTCGTAATCCCTTCATCAAGGTCATTAATGTAAATTATGAACAAGAGAGGGCCTAAAACTGATCCTTGTGGAACGCCACTAGTGACTAATCCCCATTCAGATTTCACTCCATTAATGGTAACTCTCTGCTTTCTATTGGTAAGCCATGCCTCGATCCATGCTAGAACTTTACCTCCTATACCATGAGCTGCCACTTTTCTTAAGAGTCTCTTGTGAGGTACTCTGTCGAAGGCTTTACTAAAATCCAAATAAACAATATCATATTCCTTATCACTGTCAACTGCCTAAAATGTTTTATTGAAGAACGTCAGTAAGTTTGTCAGGTAGGAACGACCTCTCGTGAATCCATGCTGAGATTCATTTATCAAGTTATGCTCTTCAAGGTGACTTCTGATAATGTCAGCTATAATTGATTCTAATAACTTGCCCACTATAGATGTCAGGCTTATTGGACGGTAATTTGAAGGAGTGGACTTATCCCCTGATTTGAATATAGGAACCACATTAGCCATCTTCCACATCTCTGGCACAACACTGGTAAGGATGGACGCATTGAATACACTCATTAATGGCTGACTAAGCTCCATCTTGCATTCCTTAAGTACCCTTGAAAACAACTCATCGGGTCCCGGGGACTTATTTTGTTTCAGTTTGTCTATCTGTTTAATAACCATGTCCCTCGTGACAGTAATATTAGTTAACTTAAATTCATCAGGAACTAAATAATTGTTAATTACTGGAATCTCATTTACATCTTCCTGTTGTAAAAACTGACAAAAAATAGTCATTAAATAAGGAACACATTTCCAGTTCATTATCCGTCAGCTGTCCATTCCCAGATTTCAGAGGTCCTACTTTTTCCTTCACCTTCGTCCTATACACTTGATTAGTCTTTGATTCATTAGCGACTCTAATTTCATAGTCACGTTTAGCCTTTCTAATCGCCTTTTTTACTTCTCTTTTAAGCTGAACATATTGGTCAGTAAGGTTAACCTCTCTTCTTCTGATGAGCCTATAAATTCCCCTTTTCTCCCCTAATAGATGCTTTAGCCTCCTGTTAACCCATTTGGGATCGTTATTATTAGACCTAATTTCTCTCTGGGGAATGTATATACTCTGGGCACTGTGTACATTATTAAGAAAACAATCATAAAAGCAGATCCCTTCATATTCATAAGTATGATTATCGTCAATAAAATCATTAGCTAGATAACCCCAATCAAGATTAGACAGATGTTCCCTAAGTCCATTATAATCGGCAGAACGAAAATCGGGGATTTTTACTGTATTATCATTATTCATGCATTCCCAATTAATGCTAAAGGTGATGGATTTGTGATCACTTGCGCCAAGCTCTTCAGTGATCTCCAGATTATTCACGAGTGTTTTCCTTATTTGACAAGACTAGGTCTAAGCAAATTATTACCCCTGGTAGGTTCAGTTACACTCTGTTTCAGAAAACAGTCCTGAACTGTTTCCATGAAGTCACTGGACTCTATATTACCTGTCAAAGAATTCCAGTCAATTTGGCTAAAGTTAAAGTCCCCTACTATGACTACGTTACTGTGTCCAGAAGCCCTAACAATTTCGTCCCAAAGAAGTCTCCCTCTATCGTGATCCAAGCCTGGAGGTCGGTATATTACACCTAGAATTAGTTTTTCTTGACCCTCCACGAACTCTACCCAAACAGACTCTGTTACTGCTCCATCTATTTTTATACCTGTTTTTATGCAACAATTAATATTTTCTCGAACATACAATGCAACTCCTCCCCCTTCCCATTACATCTATCCACATTGAATAACTTAAATCCCTGAATATTACACTCAGCAGTCATATCCCGACTCTTTAAATCATACCACGTTTCAGTTAATGCAATGATATCAAAGTTCCCAGCACATGCTACCAAACGTAGTTCATTAATTTTATTTCTTGCACTTCGACTGTTAGCATAAAATACCATCATATGTTTTTTCTTCTGCACATTTTTCCTATTCATCTTTGTTTTTACACAATTTCTGAAATTATCATTACCCAAGTTACTACATGACAGTTACTATTAAGATTCTTAATATCAGAGCATAAGTCAATATATCCATACTCATATTAATCATTTCTAAACCCATACCTCTAACTAATCCTAGTTTTAAAGTCCTAACAACCCCCTCAACTGAGTTAGCAAGAAAACTCACACCTGCCCTGGATAAGTGAACCCCATCCCTGGCATACATGTCATTTCGGCCATAGAAGTTGTCCCAGTTTGTCAATGAATGGTACTGCATTATCCTTACAGTGTTTATCCACCCAACAATTAATACCAATTGCTCTGGACAACCATTCATTACCAACACCTCTTCTTGGCAAAATGCCACATATAACAGGGCGCCCCCCCTTCTTCCTAATCATGTCTATAGCTGTCCTGAACTTTTCTAACTAAATCCTCACTTCTACGCTTGCCTACATCATTGCCTCCAGCACTGAGGCAAATAATAGGATTGATCCCATTACCGTTCATGATGTTGTCAAGCCGGCTAACAATGTCCTCCATCCCAGCCCCAGGAAAGCATACCCTTTGTCTCCTACTCCTGTCCTTCAAGCAGAATGCCCTATCCATGTATCTAACCTGGCTATCCCCAACAACAACAATATTCTTACCTTCCTTGTTGTCGTTCGTCGTGACGATCCCAGCAGTAGACTCACATTCGTCGGGTAGCACCGAGAATGCGTTGGAGGTTTCCACGGGAGTTTCCACAGCAGTCTCTTTCTTCTTCATCGTTTCTGGCTTTCCATTCGTCTTCTTGATCGTCAACTTCGTCGTCCCCTGCTGTCCAGCCACTGACCACGATCCCTTCTTGACCTGAGGACTCGAAACAGGAGGACTACTACGAATCCTCTTGTTTTCCTCGGTCAATCGCCGTATCTCCATCTTCGCTGCCCTCAATTCTTCCTTAAGTTGCTGGTAAAATTGCTCGATGGAGGGCATCTTGGTTCAGTCCACGGAGCAAACAAGACACTTCTTCACAGAGTTAAGTATAGGTCAGCACTCAAAGTACAGGTCTCCTACCGGCTTAAGCCAATGAACCCAACCTAGTCAGGTCAGGTCACATTGACTTAAGGGAGGAACACGGCAACCGACCTGGTAGCACAAGCTATCAGGTCCAACTCACACCCACCCACATCCACTCATGTATTTATCCAACCTATTTTTAAAGCTACACAACGTTCTGGTCTCTATAACTGTACTCGGGAGTTTGTTCCACTCATCCACAACTCTATTACCAAATCAGTACTTTCCTATATCCTTCCTGAATCTGAATTTTTCCAACTTAAAACCATTGCTGCCTTCCTGTCTAGGCTAGATATTTTCAGCACACTATTTACATCCCCTTTATTTATTCCTGTCTTCCATTTATACACCTCAATCATATCCCCCCTAATTCTACGTCTTTCTAGACAGAGAGTGCAGATTCAGGGCCCTTAGTCTATCCTCATAGGGAAGGTTTCTGATACATGGGATCAACTTTGTCATCCTCCTTTGTACATTTTCCAGAGAATTTATATCCATTCTGTAATACGGTGACTAAAACTGTGCAGCATAATCTAAATGAGGCCTAACCAAGGAAGTATAGAGTTAAAGAACAATCTGAGGACTCCTATTATTTATGCTTCTTGATATGAAGCCAAGGATTCTATTAGCTTTATTGCGAACACTTATGCACTGTTGTCTTGGTTTCAGATTACTGCTAACCAGAACTCCTAAATCTTTTTCGCAATCCGTAATATTAAGATCTACATTATTTAGTTAATATGTGGTATGGTTATTGTCCTGTCCAACATGGCCTATTTTGGTGTCATCGGCAAACTTGCCGATATCGCTCTCTATGCCCTCATCTATGTCGTTTATGTATATTGTGAACAGCAGGGGGCCCAACACTGACCCCTGTGGAACACCGCTCGTGACGCTTCCCCACTCTGATTTCTCCCCATTTATGCAAACTCTCTGCTGCCTATTTGTCAACCATGCCTCTATCCAGGAAAAAATTTCTCCTCCTATTCCATGTGCCTTAATTTTCCTCATTAGTCTCTGATGTGGGACCCTGTCAAAAGCCTTACTGAAGTCCATATACACAATATCATATTCATTACCATGATCTACCTCCTCAAATACCTTAGTGAAAAAAGTTAATAAATTCGTAAGGCAGGAACGCCCCTTTGTAAAACCATGCTGAGATTCGTTGATTAATTTATGCTTTTCAAGGTGGCTACGAACTGCCTCGGCAATTATTGATTCCATAAATTTTCCCACTATGGAGGTTAGGCTTATTGGTCTATAGTTCGAAGCTAAGGACCTGTCACCTGCTTTAAAAATAGGTATCACATTTGCCATTTTCCACTTATCTGGCACCATGCCAGTTTGTAGTGATATGTTGAAAAGATTAGCCAAAGGTGTGCTAAGCTCCGCTTTACATTCCTTTAGAACCCTTGCATACAGTTCATCAGGGCCTGGGGATTTGTTAGGTTTTAATTTATCTATTTGCCTAAGGACCATGTCACTTGTGACCCTAATCGTGCACAGTTTATTATCGACCTGTTTTACATAATTTATCATTACTGGAATATCGCTGGTATCCTCCTGTGTAAAAACTGAGAGGAAGTATGTGTTAAAAATTCTACACATTTCCTTATCACTGTCAATGAGCTGACCCGAGGAACTTTTGAGTGGGCCTATCTTGTCCCTGATCTTACTTCTGTATACCTGAAAGAATCCTTTTGGGTTAGTCTTCGAATCTCTTGCAACTTTAACCTCATAATCTCTTTTTGCTTTTCTAATTCCCTTTTTTATTTCTCTCTTTAACTGAATATATCGATTTCTTAATTGCCCCTCTCCTCTTTTGATTTGCCTATATATGCCTCTCTTTTGACCAATTAGATATTTTAATCTATTGTTCATCCATTTAGGATCATTTTTGTTTGATCTGATTTCCCTATTAGGAACATAATTTGACTGAGCAGCTAGAACTATGCCCTGGAAAGCATCATATCGGCAACCATCACCACCTACCTGACCCTTAGTCAGGTCATTCCAGTTCAGCCCACCTAAGTAATTTTTCAGTCCTATGAAATCAGCCAAGCGAAAGTCAGGGATGGAGACTTGATTGCCATTATAAGGGAAATTCCATGATATATTAAAACTGAGTGATTTGTGATCACTTTCCCCAAGCTCATCATTAACCTCAAGATTATTAATTAGTGTTTCCCTACTGGCAAGAACCAAGTCAAGGAGGTTATTTCCTCTAGTTGGCTCTGTCACAAACTGTTTTAAAAAACAATCCTGGATCGTATCAAGAAAGTCACCTGACTCTAAATTTCCTGTCAAATTGGTCCAGTCAATCTGTCTATAGTTGAAATCTACCATTACCACAACATTTTCGTATGTAGATGCCTTACGAATTTCGTCCCATAGAAGTTTACTGCACTCCCTTTCAAGATTTGGGGCCCTGTAAATCACACCCAAAATTAGTTTTTCTCGGCCATCGAGAAGCTGTAACCAAACAGATTCAGTGGCTGACGCTTCTACTTTTATATCTTGTCTAACACAACAATTTAAATTGTCTCTGACTTACATCGCTACTCCACCACCCTTTCTGTTGACCCTGTCAGTGTGGAATAATTTATAGCCTTGTATGTGACATTCAGAGGGCATCTCTCTATCTTTCAGATTGAGCCAGGTCTCTGTTATAGCAATAATATCTATGTTTCCTGCACTTGCAATTAATCTTAGCTCATCTATCTTATTTCTTACACTCCTGCTATTAGTATAGTAAACCTTAAGGGAGCTAGTCCCTTGCTGTCCTCTGCTGCCCCCCTTTGTTTGCTGACCTGATCTATTGTCTTTATTTATAACTTCATGCTGAATGCCTTTTATACATTTACTGATTCCTACCCTAGTGTTGCAACCTGCTTGTTTCCCACACACACCCATACCTCTATCTTCTATCAGTTTAAAATCATAGGCATTTCACCAATGGCCTTCTCAATCGAGTCTGCAAGTGCTACCACCCCAGCCCCAGAGAGATGTACCCCATCCCTTGCATACATATCATGTTTGCCATAAAAGTTGTTCCAGTTGTCAATGAATGGGATTGCAAGTTCCTTGCAGTATCTGTCTAGCCAGCAATTTACACCAATTGCCCTAGACAACCATTCATTTCCTACTCCCCTTCTAGGCAAGATGCTACATATGATTTGGACCCCTCCCTTAGACTTAATGAAATCTATAGCTGACCTGTACTTACCTAGCAGCTCTTCTGTCCTATCCTTCCCAACATCATTTCCACCAGCACTGAGACAAATAACGGGCTTGTTCCCATTACCCGACATGATATTATCCAGCCTGTCAACTATGTCCTCAACACCAGCTCCAGGGAAGCACACTCTATCTCTCATCTTCTTATTCCTTTTACAAAAAGCACGGTCAATATATCTTACCTGAGAATCACCAACCACAAGAATGTGCTTACCTCTGTTAGCAGGGGCAGTAGTACCCTTACCTTCACTGGCCACTGAAGTACATTCATCCTGAAGAACAGAGAAGCGATTTCCTACCTTCAGATCTTCACTCTTAACTTTCCTTATTCTGATTCTCCTCCCATTACTGGTTGCCACTCGCCACTTGTAGCAGGTGCTGGACTGCACCTCACTGCTGGTAGCCGTTGCTACCTCCCCACCTACAGCCACCTCACAGCGAGAGACAGACTGCACCTCACTGCTAGAAGCCTCATTCCCCACAATTCCAGCCACCTCACACTCTCTCCCAGACCCACTGAGGTGGACCTTCAGCCTCCTAATCTCCTCCTGGAGAAGCAAGACCTCCTCCTTCAACTCTCCAACCTCAATTTTTAAAACACTGCAGAAGCAAGCCATGCTTTGTAACCGTCCACGCTAATCCCCAAAGCAGCTCAGGGTCTGTGACCTCACGTGACGCCGCACATGTGTCTTAATTTCAGCAGTAGTTGTAGTAGTAGTAGTAGTAGTAGTAGTAGTAGTAGTAGTAGAGGTAGTAGTAGTAGTAGAGGTAGTAGTAGTGGTAGTGGTAGAAGTGGGAAATAAGGAGGACGAGCCAGTCAAATACAAAGGAAGGGGAGCACTGCAAGAGAGCTAGGTGCCCACTGAGGGAGAGCAAGCGCACAGAATTGCGTGAAAGGGGAAGTGGGAAATAAATGAAGAAGGAACAGAAACACGAGACAGAAGAAAGAACACCCATTATAATATGTAATAGATCGCACTGAGTGTGTTACCCCTACGTGCAGTCATAATAACTTTAAGGAATGAGTGACGTGAAAAAGTGTTGAATAAACTCAGTGAAAATCAGAGTGGTAAAAACACAAATATCACTGTCAATATCTGTAGTCCAAGACTCGTCAGTTTGCTACCAGCAGACATCAGAAAAATTTCCGAAGCCTAGGTAGTTGTTTTAAAATTGTAATTGGACGTTTATGTACTGTGTTTGATCAGCCGGGTTGAGATGGCTTTGAGGGCTTGCACGACGCTAGCCCAAAAGCCTAGTTGACTGCACAGTCTACATCCCGGCTTCTACAGCCTGGCTTGGCCTAACCTCAAACTAGGTATTATAATTCTCGAAAACAGTAACAGGTATATGCAACTCGTTGTTTGCCTTTGATTGCTCTATTTTTTTTTTTTTTCATTTTGTCCAGAATCTCTTTTGCACTTTGACGATTTTACTTGCAGTCCCTTACTCTGGAAACCACCTCCTTGTGAGTCCTGTTGTGATTAACTCGTATAATTTCTTATAGTATCACGTCTCACAGTCTTAAATACTGGGTCTCCAGTTTATGTGAATCACTGCAGTTACACCCATTTATGCATCAGATTATCGAGTTGCTCAACTGCCGTGCCATCAGAGTTTTTCTCAATTTTTCTTATTATCAACCTCTTTGTTTTTATCGTCGAACTCATTTGCAATTCAAACTTGTAAGTGGATATTTTTTTTAAATGCTACATGGACCGGGCCGCGGGGGCGTTGATCCCCGGAATAACCTCCAGGTAACCTCCAGGTATCCAATTTTTTCCCCTCACTGAAGACTCGCCTGTTAACCAGCTGTTTCGGTGTATCGTTTTCAAACAGTCAAGGGATCAATTAGTGAAAACTGCACTATGTTTGCAGCTAAACCTTATTACAATGTTTCATCCATGAGGGAACCCCTTGACTGAGGAGTATTACTACATCATATTTATTACGGTTTCCATTTCCCTGATCGTGGTGTGGCAGTAGGTATGGAAATGGTTTACAAAGTATTGCTTTCTATTAAAGGAGCAAAGGTGGCTGATCTCATCTGACTTCTATCGGGCATTACTTTGCCCAGGTGTTCAAAGAGCCGACCTTGTCTGCTACTTATTTTCAGTCTTAAACCTCCAGGAAATAATTTTTCTAGAATTTTGCCTCTCAGGTGGTTGATTAAATCATTGTTTTATTTATACTACTTGAACTCACGTCTGTGTTGTCAGTGTCACGCAACAGCAGCTGGACCTGATAACATGAAAGTCCCTATACTTCAAAGCTTACACCCTTATACATTTGTTTTTTTTTACCATTCCTCTACAACTGGATTTAATCTTCCTTTGTGTTAACTGTGCCATGGAAATCTGCAGTGATCCTTCCTTTTCGTCATTGAAACTGCAGCTGTTGCACAAAAGATCCATAACTATTACTAGCTCCCTTTTAAAACTGTTGTAACACATGGTTACCGGCATAACAGTGAAGCCACTGTCTTGATATGCACATTCGCAGTGCCTTTGCTGTGCATCAGTTTGTGCTGATGTTTTGCTGACCTCACCTCACTGAGGTAAGGCATCTTATCTCCGACTTTTGCGTCCGCATTGCCAAGTGTATATATACATCCTTAGTCTCTCCTTAATTCTGATCTTTATCAATGGTTGTACCTTTATACTTCCTTATTGGATTTGCTTTTCTCTACATGTTGAAGATTTCACTATTGCTTTACACAAATAACCCGAACATACGAGAGGGATGCTTATGACGCCGTTTCGGTCCGACTTGTACCGTTTACAAGTGTGACTAGTAGATGGTCCAAGTTGGACCGAAAAATCGTCGTCAGCTTCTTCCTCCTATATGCGGCTTATGTGTGTATTGTTCCTGTCACGGTATTGTACCTTTTTGTTCTCTATGGACCACTCTTGCTAGTGTTGGTACGTACATTAATCTAGATCATTCCGCAAGGATCTTGATTACCTGTTTGAAAAATGAATTATTTCACATTATCAAGACGACCTGTGTTTATATGCTCTATCTGAATATGACTGTTTCTAGGAGCATTTCAGTCGTTCACTGTTGAAAATCATTATGTAAACATTGTATTGCGGTCTTTGTATGACCGACACGACCATCAATCTCTCCGCTACTCTGCCTACATGATCCAAATGATTCTCCGCTTGAATTTATGCATGAAAATTATGAAGCCACTATCAAGCCTTCAATAATTACTTCTGTTTTTATTCATGAACCATTTAGAGGTGTCTGTCCAGTCCAGAGTGAGAATACTCGTCCACTCTCACTAACGTCTAGCAGTACAAATGTATGTTCACACGTTCTATAGTTCAAATTTACGAACTATCATCTGTACGTTCCATCCGCCGCCAGCAATGGGACCGGTCGTCTGCCGGTCATTCCATTCCCAGCTGTCCAGCAGAACGAATGTTCTTATCACTCTAACGTTCACTGCTACTTGTTTGTCCTCATTTTTGTGTATGATAAAATCTCAAAGGCATAATATAGTAGTATATATCATTTACAAAGTGTCTGGTACCGATACCAAGTGTGACCTGGGAAAAAATGTTAATGCGATAACGTTCTTGGTAGCATAATTTCTTTGATTCCTCTACATATCTTTGCTAACTTTGCTTAATTTTTCTTTCTCTCCGTTCTCATTACTCTCATTGAATCCTGTTTTTCTGTTGTAAATCTCACAGCATTCGTCTTCTGCACTTCTACTAATTGTCTAGTTCTCTTTTGACAATTCCCCTGTCCCACTAATTTCTCTAGTACTACCTCGTCTCTAACATGTCACCTTTCTCACCACCCTTTCTCACTGGATGGAGATAAATGATATAAAATGCCGACAAGATGGGAAAATGAACAAGAAATCAGTATAATGCGAGTCTTTATTGACTCCGATTTACCCACACAGTGGACTTTATAAGAACATAAGAACATAAGAAAGGAGGAACACTGCAGGAGGCCTGCTGGCCCATACTAGGCAGGTCCTTTACAATTCATCTCACTAACAAAACATTTGCCCAACCCAATTTTCAATGCCACCCAAGAAATAAGCTCTGATGTGAAAGTCCCACTCAAATCCAACCCCTCCCACTCATGTACTTATCCAACCTAGATTTGAAACTACCCAAAGTCCCAGCCTCAATAACCCAACTAGGTAGACTGTTCCACTCATCAACTACCCTATTTCCAAACCAATACTTTCCTATGTCCTTTCTAAATCTAAACTTATCTAATTTAAATCCATTACTGCGCGTTCTCTCTTGGAGAGACATCCTCAAGACCTTATTAATATCCCCTTTATTAATACCTATCTTCCACTTATACACTTCGATCAGGTCTCCCCTCATTCTTCGTCTAACAAGTGAATGTAACTTAAGAGTCTTCAATCTTTCTTCATAAGGAAGATTTCTGATGCTATGCATTAATTTAGTCATCCTACGCTGAATGTCTTCTAACGAATTTATGTCCATTTTGTAATACGGAGACCAGAACTGAGCTGCATAATCAAGGTGAGGCCTTACTAATGATGTATAAAGCTGCAGTATGACCTCTGGACTTCTGTTGCTTACACTTCTTGATATAAATCCCAGTAATCTATTTGCCTTATTACGTACGCTTAGGCATTGCTGTCTTGGTTTAAGGTTGCTGCTCACCATAACCCCCAAGTCCTTTTCGCAATCTGTATGGCTAAGTTCTACATCATTTAATTTATAAGTACTAGGGTTATGGGCACTCCCAAGCTTCAGAACCTTGCATTTATCTACATTGAACTGCATCTGCCACTTTTCTGACCAAGAATAGAGTTTGTTTAAATCCTCCTGAAGTTCCCTAACATCTACGTTTGAATCAATTATCCTACCTATCTTCGTGTCATCGGCGAATTTGATCATATCACTAGTAATTCCCTCATCAAGATCATTGATATATATTATAAACAACAACAGGCCCAAGACTGATCCCTGTGGAACGCCACTTGTTACAGATCCCCACTCGGATTTAACCCCATTTATGGACACTCTCTGCTTCCTGTCAGTGAGCCATGACTCGATCCACGAGAGCACTTTTCCCCCAATGCCATGAGCTGCCACTTTCTTTAACAGTCTATGGTGCGGAACTCTATCAAAAGCCTTACTAAAATCTAAGTAAATAATATCAAATTCTTTATTGTGGTCAACAGCCTCAAAAGCTTTACTGAAGAAAGTTAATAAATTAGTTAGACAAGACCGGCCTCTTGTGAATCCATGCTGAGTATCATTAATCAAGCTATGCTTATCGAGATGGCTTCTTATAATCTCAGCTATAATTGACTCTAGTAATTTGCCTACAATTGAGGTCAGGCTTATTGGGCGGTAATTTGACGATAACGACTTGTCCCCTGTTTTTTAAAAATAGGAGTTACATTAGCCATCTTCCACATATCAGACACTACACCTGTTTGAAGAGATAAATTAAAAATATTAGTTAATGGTTCACAGAGTTCCATTTTGCATTCCTTAAGAACCCTTGAAAAAACCTCATCAGGACCCGGCGACTTATTTTGCTTCAGTCTGTCTATCTGCCTCACAACCATCTCACTAGTGACTGTGATGTTACATAATTTATCTTCTTCTAGCCCACTGTAAAAATTAATTACTGGAATATTGTTAGTGTCTTCCTGTGTAAAAACTGAGAGAAAATAATTATTTAAAATCAAGCACATTTCATTCTCATTGTCAGTAAGGTGCCCATATTATTTTTAAGGGGACCTATCTTATCTCTAACTTTTGTTTTATAGACCTGGAAAAAAACTTTTTGGGTTAGTTTTAGAATCCCTAGCAACTTTAATTTCATAGTCCCTTTTAGCTTTTCTTATCCCCTTTTTAATGTCCCTCTTAATGTCAATATACTGATTCATAAGATGACCCTCACCTCTTTTGATACGCCTATAAATTCCTTTCTTATGCCCTAGTAGATATTTGAGCCTATTATTCATCCATTTTGGGTCATTTCTATTTGATCTAATTTCTTTATATAGGATAAACGCTCTTTGAGCAGCATGTATAGTGTTCAGAAAACTGTCATATTGATAGCTCTCTTCGTTACCCCAGTCAACAGATGATAAGTGTTCTCTAAGCCCATCGTAATCTGCTAAGCGAAAATCTGGGACTGTTACTGAGTTATCGCTACTATCGTACTTCCATTCAATGCTAAATGTAATTGATTTGTGGTTGCTAGCACCCAGTTCCTCTGAAATTTCTAAATTATTAACAAGGGATTCATTGTTTGCCATAACTAAGTCAAGCAGGTTATTTCCCCTTGTAGGTTCTGTGCTGTATAATCCTCCGGGTTTAGCGCTTCCCCCTTGATTATAATAATAATAATTGTAGGTTCTGTCACAAACTGCTTCAAAAAACAATCCTGAAATACTTCTAAGAAGTCGTACGATTCTAAATTCCCAGTCAAGAAATTCCAATCAACATGACTAAAGTTAAAGTCTCCTAGAATTACTACATTATCGTGCCTTGTGGCCTTAACAATTTCCTCCCATAGTAGTTTCCCTTGGTTTGTGACTTGATAAAGCACACTGTGTGAGCGAAACGAAGTCATTAAAGCATCGCATTATATTGCATTTGTGTTTATTTTTCCATCCCTTTCTTGCTCCCGTTATCACTCACTGTCTGCTCTCCACCATCAGCTGCCTTCATCATCATCACCTTACTCTCCGTCACGTCATTCATATATCATTTCGGGGAATACTCACCATGGTGCACTCTGGGAAGACTCACGTTTCGAGGGTTTATAAGAAATAAGAAAGGAGAAACACCGCAGCAGGCCTACCGGCACATACTTGGCACATCCTTGTCAAACCGAAACCCACTAAAAAATATTCGCCCAACATATTAACAGTGTCACGCAAGAAATATGCTTTCAAAGCCCTATTAACTCAAGTGCAATTCCATCTTAAATCCAACCCCTCACTCATGTATTTATCTAACCTATATTTGAAGCTACCCATTCATTACCAACTCCTCTCCATGGAAAATTCCAAGTATGACAGGGCACCATCCCATCTTCATTATTATCTCTATTGCTGACATATACCTGCATATCAGGTCCTCAAATGATTGACAACATAGTTCTCTCCAGCACTGAGACAGATAATAGGATTGCTCCCATTACCTTCCATGATGCTGCTCAGACGGCTAACTTTATCCTGCATCCCTGCTCCAGGAAATCATAACCTCTGCCTCCTCTTCCTAACTCTAAGAAAAAAACCCTATCCACAAACTTAACCTGACTATCCTTAACTAAATCTTCGCTGGATGTGTTTGACGTGACGTTCTCGACTGTCTTCGTTGGGATGGTATTCGCTGGGATGTCTTGGGTCGTAAATTCACATTCGTATGTCAACTCTGAGAAGGGATTACTGGTCTTCCTCAGCTTCATCTTCGTTCCATTCGTTCCAGCCAGCATCCAATCATTGATACGTCTATTCTCGTCGACATTGATCTGGGGATAATTCTTGCACAAATCTTTCAGTTGTTGAATATGTCTTCTAGTTTCCATTAACTCTGTCTTCAGCTGTAGATACAGGTGCTCATATTCGAGGGAAGCCATCATCACAATCTCAGTAACCACTCTGGAGCACCCTGGAAACACTCTCTGATACTTACTATGCTGTCTCTAATATCTGTGATGTTGTTGAGAGACCTGTAAATGGATTGAGAGTAATCACACACTCGGTTAATCTTAAAGTATCAGTGTTTATGTATGTGTGTGTACTCGCCCATTTGTGGTTTCAGGGGGCGAGTCACAGCTCCTGGTCTGTGTTTTTTTATTTGAATGACAATGTGAGTAAGGACATGAAAGCCCTCAGGTTCTATTTCCTTTTTCCAATGTTGTATTGTTTTATATACATATATATACATATATACATATATATACATATATTTCATATATTGTTTCATTGACAGTGATATAAAAAAAAATATTTTTCGATCAAAACTAATTTGGATTATTATTATAATCAAGGGGGAAGCGCTAAACCCGGAGGATTATACAGCGCCTGAGGGGGGGGGGGGATGTGGAAGGCATTCAGGCTTAATTCGGGGAACTGGAGCACAGATCCAATTCCCTAAATCAAGAACCCCAGCGACGGGCTGGAGTTTTGAGACTCTATGACCGCGGGTTCAATCCCGGCCGGGGGTATGGTTTATTTGCAATCGTGTCATTACGATTTCTTAAGTCAAGAGCCCCTCACCAACATCAAGGAACCTTCCTTGAGGGGATAAAAAAAAAAAAACTAATTTGGAAACCTCAACAAACCTTACTAATAGAAGAGAATAACGGATTTCAAAGAAAACTCAGTAGGTTTTTCTCAGTGATTCTTCTCGTAACATCCTCTATTAGCTATATTCGTGAATTTTATCAGAAAATAAAATATTTTGTAAAGATACAATGGTAAGGAGAACCATATACATGATATGAAGGATTTTACACTTCAGTACCTCATTAGCACTACACCGGTCAGTCGTGTGTTCACAATGCTGCGGGAACTTTCTCTCTGGATTGCAACATTGAGTCTCCGGCTAAGGAAACTGGTAGCTCTTGTGTCCTTGGTTTCCATAATGAGTTTGTCACCTAACTCTTTAAGGAATCTTAGAGCACACTTGTCCTACTTTCCGAGGGTCACCGATCGTATTGCGATGAATTTATATTATGGTGCAAACCCATTATATGCTACCCTTCCGAGGGTAGCTTGGGGACTCCGACACGACGCTTCTGACTTTTATCGAGCCTCGGAACCTGGGGTTCCCGTTCTGCTGGGCAACGGGCTGTGGCGAGACTTTGCTTGATGTCGCTCACCTTTTCGTGTCTGGCACACTTTCCCTTCCGACGTATGACAGACGAGACCAGGGAGCTCAAATTGATCAGTTAACGCCCTGTCTCGGGCTTTAAAGTTAGTGGAACCTCCTTTTGCTTGCTTTAGAAGTTCTGAGAATTTCCCTGCATCAGATCAACAAGCAATTTTGAGGAAATGAGACATAGTCTTGTTAACCCTATATTTGAACGCCACCTAAAGGTCATCGTAATTGAGGAGGTTGCTAGTGGAGGTTTCAGATGCCTGTGGAAGCTGCGGGAAGTAAATGTGACCTAGCATATCCATTGTGTACATAAATGACATCACTTTTAAAGAGGGCCCGTTTGCTCCAAATACCTGAGAAGTCACTTTTCTCCTATGCTTAGGTGCACTGTTTCCCTGGCTCTAGGGCTGGCTATCTGCAACAGCTGCCATCCCTTAAATTGTGCAGTCAACCTAACTCGGAACGAAAAGTACACGTGTGGGTGAGGGTCCAATGGACGTGTGCTTCATTGTGCCAGAAGAGAAGCAGGGGGGACAAACAGTGGTCCGAAGTGCTGTGGTTGGTTGCCTCAGGAGGAAAAGGGAGGGAGCGAGCAAGGTGCTGCTGTAAAGTTGCTGATTCAAGTTACTTACTGCTGATACAAGAGCCATATTTTTAATAAAGAGAGCGCATTCCTAACTTAACCTAAATATATTTAAGACAACTAACAAATTCTACAGGCAACTAATAGATCTATAATCAACAAGCATAATATCGATACAACAAATACATTACTGAAACAATTAACATACACGTAGTGACCAATTTATTAGGTACACCTTTCTTGCACCGGGTAGGATGAATTCTTCGTGGACACATTCCTTAGAGATCCTTTTCCAAGTTAACACGATAGTATCACGCAGTTGCTGAAGGTTTGTCGGCTGCACATTTATGCTGCAAATCCCTTTCCACCACATCCCAAAGGTTTGCACCAAATTCTGATCCTATCAACCGTATTTCGCAGTAGAGGTTCTGATTCCTCAAACCAGGCAACGTTTTTTCTTTTTTTTCATTCTTCAACTATCCAGTTTTGGTGAGCCTGTAAGCTGTCTTCTGCTGCTGTAGCCCTTCAACTGCAAGGATCGATGTGTTTTGCATTCAGTGGTGTTTTTCTGCATACCAGTGTTGTAATGTGCTTTTATTTGACTTAATGTCACCTTCATGTGAGCTTGAAACATTCTCCTCCGATCTCCGTCATTATAAAGACTGCTTACTGGATGTTGTACGTGAAAATCCTTGGTTATCAGCAACTTCTGAAAAACTCAAAACATGTCGGTCGGCACCAATATTTATTCCACTGTGTAAGCAACTTATATCACATATCTTTCCCTGTCTGATCTTTGATCTGAACGATTACTTAACCTCTTGACCATGTCTGCATGCCTGTAGGGCATTAAGGTGTTGCACCACGTGAATGTCTGATTAGATATTTGCATTAACGAGTAGGTGTGCTGATTTTCTTAATAAAGTAGTCACTGAGTGCATCTCTGACACAACTAATGCATTATTATTATATGTTAAATATTTCTGAGACAACTAAAATATTCTTAATACAACCAACATGCCCTGGTACAAACCAATATATTTCTGATAAAATAAAATAGTCTACAATATAACTAACGAGTCTTTGATACAATCAACATACCTCTGATAAAAACACAAATATGACACAAGTTAAACATCTGAGAAACAAACACATCATTGATACACAAAAGCACAACTCGGATTTCATATTACAAAAAATTATGTCCCACTGGCGATGGCTTAAGAATATATCTTTTAATGATTAACTGAAAAAATATTTCTAGATTTTTGCTTTTAGTGAGGCTCACTTTGTCTCACTTATGTTAATGAATTAATCAAATGATAATTTTTGAGGAAGCTTCCAGGTCTCTACGTCTTATATTCATACGAAGTTAATCTTCGAGTTTTAACTGACCTCGACCCCGCGATATTGGTTTCTTAACTTTGGAATAAACTTCTAAAATGGAGATTAATTTTCTTTATGAGAGCGGATATCTGAGATTTGACTGTGTTAGTTGTGTGCTCACTCAGTGTTGACTGTGTGTTAGTTGTGTGCTCACTCAGTGTTGACTGTGTGTTAGTTGTGTGCTCACTCAGTGATGACTGTGTGTTAGTTGTGTGCTCACTCAGTGTTGACTGTTTTAGTTGTGTGCTCACTCAGTGTTGACTGTGTTGAAGAATTGAGACACTTATGCAACACATGGGAATCTTTATTGAAGAAACGTTTCGCCACACAGTGGCTTCATCAGTCCAATACAAAGCAAAAATGGGTAAGGAGAGGAGAAGTTCGAGGTGATCAGTCCCTCAACCTGGAATCGATGTGTTCAGTCCATCACTATTGTAGGAAGTGCAGCATAGGGCCAGAGAAGTGGCTTATATACTGCAGTCAGATGAGTCGAAGCAGGAGGAGGCGGGATCACAGTGGGACCTGCCACTAGTGTAAGTAGGTCGTCGTCCAAAGGTTGGGCAAGCGTTGAAGTCTTTGTACCAAGATTCCATGATGTTGCAGTGTCTGACAGATGTGATGAATGGTTTAGAAAACCGACAAGTTGAAGAATTGTGACACTTATTCAACACATGGGAATCTTTATTGAAGAAACGTTTCGCCACACAGTGGCTTTGTCAGTCCAATACAAAGTAGAAATGGGTAAGGAGAGGAGAAGTTCGAGGTAATCAGTCCCTCAACCTGGAATCGATGTGTTCATATGTTGCATAAGTGCATAAGCTCTCAAAAACATTGATGAGAAAACAGACAGTTTAACTCTATCTTGATGTGAAGAATAATAGTGGACATAGGAACAGTTGTAGGTTTTCTGTACATTTTAAATTTGAATTCATTATTACCCTTAATAATTAAAACATCTAGAAAAGGCAATGAGTTATTTTCTTCAAACTCAACAGTAAAGTTTATAGAATGGGCTAAGCTATTTAATTTTCCAAGGAAATGGTGTATATCTACATTTTTGGGCATAAGACACAAAATATCATCAACATATCTGAACCACTTAGCTCTATTAGGGAGGATTGTGTTAAGCAACCTTGTTTAAAAAAAATCCATGTATAGGTTACTAAGAACAGGTGAAAGAAGATTTCCCGTTGCCATACCAAACTTCTGAGTGTAAAACTTATCATTAAATACAAATTTTGCATCAACAATGGCAATAGGAAATCCTCTTTCACCTGTTCTTAGTAACCTATACATGGATTTTTTTGAAACAAGGCTGCTTAACACAATCCTCCTTAATAGAGCTAAATGGTTGATATGCCTTCTCTTCTTTAGACTTTTAATATCTAAGTTGTATTCAAAAATCTTGATACAGTAAAAAAAACTTTTGATAAAGAATTCCCCCCAAAATGCTGACGGATGTGTGTATAAGATTCCTTGTAAAATTTGCGATAAAGTTTATTACGGTCAAACTGGTAAAAGTCTCGAACTAAGATTAAAACAACATAAATATAGCATTATAACTGGACAAGATTCCAATACTCTATTTAGTCATGTGAGAGATTTTAACCATCGAATTGGTTTTCAAAAAGTTGAGAAAGTTGTATCAAGCAAGTCCATGGTCGACAGGAATGTAATTGAATCTTGTTTCATAAAAAAGCAGTTTTGACAATAATATGAATATTTCCTTTGGTTTATATAAGAACATAAGAACATAAGAAAGGAGGAACACTGCAGCAGGCCTGTTGACCCATACTAGGCAGGTCCTTTACAATCCATCCCACTAAAAAAACATTTGCCCAACCCATTCATCACACCAATTTTCAATGCTCCCCAAGAAATAAGGTCTGATAACTCTATCCACTCATTTGCAAGTCCCACTCAAATCCAATCCCTCTCACTCATATATTCATCCAACCTAAATTTGAAGCTACCTAAAGTCCAAGCCTCAATAACCCAGATAGGTAGACTGTTCCACTCATCAACTACCCTATTTCCAAACCAATACTTTCCTATGTCCTTTCTAAATCTAAACTTGTCTAATTTAAATCCATTACTGCGGGTTCTCTCTTGGAGAGATATCCTCAAGACCTTATTAATATCCCCTTTATTAATACCTATCTTCCACTTATGCACTTCGATCATGTCTCTCCTCATTCTTCGTCTAACAAGTGAATGTAATTTAAGAGTCTTCAATCTTTCTTCATAAGGAAGATTTCTAATGCTATGTATTAATTTAGTCATTCTACGCTGAATGTTTTCTAACGAATTTATGTCCACTCTGTAGTATGGAGACCCCATTTATGGACACTCTCTCCTTCCTGTCTGTGAGCCATGACTCAATCCACGAGAGCACCCTTCCCCCAAAGCCATGAGCTGCCACTTTCTTTAACAGTCTTTGGTGCGGAACTCTATCAAAAGCCTTACTAAAATCTAAGTAAATAATATCAAATTCTTTATCGTGGTCAACAGCCTCAAAAGCTTTACTGAAGGAAGTTAATAAATTAGTTAGACAAGACCGGCCTCTTGTGAATCCATGCTGAGTATCATTAATGAAGCTATGCTTATGGAGATTGCTTCTTATAATCTCAGCTATAATTGACTCTAGTAATTTGCCTACAATTGAGGTCAGGCTTATTGGGCGGTAATTTGACGGTAACTACTTGTCTCTTGCTTTAAAAATAGGAATTACATTAGCCATCTTGCACATATCAGACACTACACCTGTTTGAAGAGATAAATTAAAAATATTAGTTAATGGTTCACAGAGTTCCATTTTGCATTCCTTAAGAACCCTTGAAAAAACCTCATCAGGACCCGGCGACTTATTTTGCTTCAGTCGGTCTATTTGTTTCACAACCATTTCACTAGTGACTGTGATGTTACATAATTTATCTTCTTCTAGCCCACTATAAATATTAATTACTGGAATATTGTTAGTGTCTTCCTGTGTAAAAACCGAGAGGAAATAATTATTTAAAATTGAGCACATTTCATTCTCTTTGTCAGTAAGATGTCCATAGTTATTTTTAAGGGGACCTATCTTATCTCTAACTTTCGTTCTATACACCTGGAAAAAACTTTTTGGGTTAGTTTTCGAATCCATAGCAACTTTAATTTCATAGTCCCTTTTAGCTTTTCTTATCCCCTTTTTAACGTCCCTCTTTATGTCAATATACTGATTCATAAGATGACCCTCACCTCTTTTGATACGCCTATAAATAACTTTCTTATGCCCTAGTAGATATTTCAGCCTATTATTCATCCATTTTGGGTCATTTCTATTTGATCTAATTTCTTTATACGGGATAAACGTTCTTTGAGCAGCATGTATGGTGTTCAGAAAACTGTCATATTGATAGCTCTCTTCGTTACCCCAGTCAACAGATGATAAATGTTCTCTAAGCCCATTGTCAACTGCTAAACGAAAATCTGGAACTGTTACTGAGTTGTCCCTATCATACTTCCATTCTATGCTAAATGTAATTGATTTGTGATCGCTTGTGCCGAGTTCCTCATTAATTTCCAAATTATTAACAAGAGTTTCCTTGTTCGCCAGAACCAAATCAAGAAGGTTATTTTCCCTTTTAGCTTCTGTCAAAAACTGCTTCAAAAAACATTCCTGAACTACTTCTAAGAAGTCATTTGATTCTAAATTCCCAGTCAAGAAATTCCAATCAATGTGACTAAATTTAAAGTCCCCTAGAATTACTACATTATAGGGCCATGTGGCCTTAATTTCCTCCCACAGTAATTTCCCTTGGTCCCTATCTAAGTTTGGAGGACGGTATATCACTCCTAGAATAAATTTTTTATGCCCCTCTGAAAATTCTATCCAGACAGACTCTGTATGTGTTACTTTAGACTTAATACCCGTTTTTATGCAACAGTTCAAGTGATCTCGGACATACACTGCCACCCCACCTCCCTTACTGATATTTCTATCTACTTGGAACAATTTAAAACCCTGAATGTGACATTCCGAAGGCATGTCCCGACTTTTAGAATTAAACCATGTCTCATTGATTGCAAATACATCAATGTTACCTGCACTAGCAACTAATCTCAACTCATCCATCTTATTCCTAGCACTACGGATATCAGCATAATATAATTTTAAAGACCCTACTTTCTCTTTACCCTTCCTGCTCATATCTGTTTTTTCACTAAACCTATTACTGTCCTTGTCGCCTAGTGCCATTGGCTTTCCAATATCCACCTCATTCTTCCTATTACTAGTTCCCCTAGAACTCATAGTTTTACTATACTGGGACTTTGCTGTATTTTCGTCAAAACCCATACCACTATATATTCCTAGTTTAAAACCCTAACAGCTCCCTCCACTGCCTTTGCCAGTGCCCCCACCCCAGACCTAGATAAGTGAACCCCATCCCTGGCATACATGTCATTCCTGCCATAGAAGAGGTCCCAGTTGTCAATGAATGTTACCACATTCTCCTTACAGTATTTGTCCAGCCAGCAATTGACACCAATTGCCCTGGACAACTATTCGTTTCCAACTCCTCTCCTTGGCAAAATACCACATATGACAGGGTTCCCACCCATCTTCCTAATTATCTCTATTGCTGACCTATACTTGCTAATCAGGTCCTTACTCCTACGTCTGCCAACATCGTTGCCTCCCGCACTGAGGCAGATAATAGGATTGCTCCCATTACCTTTCATGATGTCGTCCAGATGGCTAACAATATCCCCCATCCCAGCCCAAGAAAAACATACCCTGAGCCTCCTCTTCCTGCCCCTAAGAAAAAAGGCCCTATCCATAAACTTAACCTGACTGTCTCCAACTAAAACAATGTTCTTACCTTCATTTGTGGAATTTGTCATGACGTTCTTGATGGTCTTCGTTGGGGTATCAAGGGATGTCTCACTCAAGTCTGCCAATGCTCCCTTGGTGCTCGTTGTGACGCTCCCAGTAGACAACCCACATTCGTCTGGTAACACCGAAAATGGGTTGGAAGTCTCCACAGCAACCTTCTGGATCTTCGTTGTTTCTGCCACTTCAACAGACTTCTTAATTTTCAGCTTTGTTACATGTTGGCCGGCCACTGACCAGGTTCCTCTCTTGACCTGATGACTCACAACAGGAGGATTACTTCGAATCCTCTTGTTTTCCTCCGTCAGTCGCCGTATCTCAAGCTTAGCATCCCTAAGCTCCTCTTTCAGCAGCTGGTACTGTTGCTCAAGAGAGGACATCTTGTGCAGATTCACTAGATCCATTTATGATTAATAGAATTTGGGAAGAATTTAATAATACATTGGACAAATAATAAATTTTAAAATTCTTAATTCTTGGGTAGAATAATTTGTTGGTGGGTTGCATGAAGGACCTGTCTAGTTGGGCCAGCGTGCCTGCTGCAGTGTTCCCTTTCTTATGAGTAGCACATTAGGTGTTGCTTTGTTGTGGGATGTGATAGTGAGGTTTGGGCTAGACCCTTTATATGCCTTCCTTTGATGCATTACTTTCATTGTTCCTTGATAAGGTGAGTAGTCACGAAAGCGCTTGGAATTTCTCTATTTTTCACAGTGGTTGTTTTGCATATTTTGAAATCTCCCGTTTTACTGTGATCTTATTGCATATATATATATATATATATATATATATATATATATATATATATATATATATATATATATATATATATATATATATATATATATATAATGTAAACACATCGGCCGATTCCAACCAAGGCAGGGTGGCCCGAAAAAGAAAAACTTTCATCATCATTCACTCCATCATTGTCTTGCCAGAGGGGTGCTTTACACTACAGTTATAAAACTACAGTATTAACACCCCTTCTTCAGACACTGTACTTCCTATCTCCAGGACTCAAGTCCGGCCAGCCGGTTTCCCCGAATCTCTTCATAAATGTTACTTTGTTCACACTCCAACAGCACGTCAAGTATTAAAAATAATTTGTCTCCATTCACTCCTATCAAATATGCTTATGCACGCTTGCTGGAAGTCCAAGCCCCTCGCACACAGAACCTCCTTTACCCTCTCCCTCCAACCCTTCCTAGGCCGACCCCTACCCTTCTTTCTCTCCACTACAGATTTATACACTCTCGAAGTCAATCTGTTTTGTTCCATTCTCTCTACTTGTCCGAACCTCCTCAACAGCCCCTCCTCCTGGATAATAGTTTTGGTAATCCCACACCTCCTAATTTCCAAACTACGTTTTCTTTGCATTATATTCACACCACACATTGCCCTCAGACATGACATCTCCACTGCTTCCAGCCTTATCCTCGTTGCAGCATTCATCACCCATGATTCACACCCATACAAGAGTGTTGGTACAACTATGCTCTCATACATTCCCCTTTTTGCTTCCACGGGACAGACTCCTAAGTGCACCGCTCACCCTTTTCCCCTCATCATTTCTGTGATTCACCTCATCCTTCATAGACATCTCTGCCGACTCATCTACTCTTAAATATCTGAATACATTCACCTCCTCCATACTCTCTCCCTCCAATCTGATATCCAGTCTTCTATTACCTAATCTTTTTGTTATTCTCATAACCTTACTCTTTCCTATATTCACATTTAATTTTCTTCTTTTTAATATCCTACCAAATTCATCCACCAACCTCTGCAACTTCTCTTCAGAATCTCCCAAAAGCACTGTGTCATCAGCAAAGAGCAACTGTGACAACTCCCACATTGTGTTTGATTCTTTATCTTTACCTCCACACCTTTTACCTGGAGACCTGGAGTTTACCTGGAGAGAGTTCCGGGGGTCAACGCCCCCGCGGCCCGGTCTGTGACCAGGCCTCCTGGTGGATCAGAGCCTGATCAACCAGGCTGTTGCTGCTGGCTGCACGCAAACTAACGTACGAGCCACAGCCTGGCTGATCAGGAACTGACTTTAGGTGCTTGTCCAGTGCCAGCTTGAAGACTGCCAGGGGTCTGTTGGTAATCCCCCTTATGTGTGCTGGGAGGCAGTTGAACAGTCTCGGGCCCCTGACACTTATTGTATGGTCTCTTAACGTGCTAGTGATACCCCTGCTTTTCATTGGGGGGATGGTGCATCGTCTGCCAAGTCTTTTGCTTTCGTAGTGAGTGATTTTCGTGTGCAAGTTCGGTACTAGTCCCTCTAGGATTTTCCAGGTGTATATAATCATGTATCTCTCCCTCCTGCGTTTCAGGGAATACAGGTTTAGGAACCACAAGCGCTCCCAATAATTGAGGTGTTTTATCTCCGTTATGCGCGCCGTGAAAGTTCTCTGTACATTTTCTAGGTCGGCAATTTCACCTGCCTTGAAAGGTGCTGTTAGTGTGCAGCAATATTCCAGCCTAGATAGAACAAGTGACCTGAAGAGTGTCATCATGGGCTTGGCCTCCCTAGTTTTGAAGGTTCTCATTATCCATCCTGTCATTTTTCTAGCAGATGCGATTGATACAATGTTATGGTCCTTGAAGGTGAGATCCTCCGACATGATCACTCCCAGGTCTTTGACGTTGGTGTTTCGCTCTATTTTGTGGCCAAAATTTGTTTTGTACTCTGATGAAGATTTAATTTCCTCATGTTTACCATATCTGAGTAATTGAAATTTCTCATCGTTGAACTTCATATTGTTTTCTGCAGCCCACTGAAAGATTTGGTTGATGTCCGCCTGGAGCTTTGCAGTGTCTGCAATGGAAGACACTGTCATGCAGATTCGGGTGTCATCTGCAAAGGAAGACACGGTGCTGTGGCTGACATCCTTGGCTATGTCGGATATGAGGATGAGGAACAAGATGGGAGCGAGTACTGTGCCTTGTGGAACAGAGCTTTTCACCGTAGCTACCTCGGACTTTACTCTGTTGACGACTACTCTCTGTGTTCTGTTAGTGAGGAAATTATAGATCCATCGACCGACTTTTCCTGTTATTCCTTTAGCACGCATTTTGTGCGCTATTAAGCCATGGTCACACTTGTCGAAGGCTTTTGCAAAGTCTGTATATATTACATCTGCATTCTTTTTGTCTTCTAGTGCATTTAGGACCTTGTCGTAGTGATCCAATAGTTGAGACAGACAGGAGGGACCTGTTCTAAACCCATGTTG
Source organism: Cherax quadricarinatus (assembly GCF_026875155.1). NCBI lineage: Eukaryota > Metazoa > Arthropoda > Malacostraca > Decapoda > Parastacidae > Cherax > Cherax quadricarinatus. The sequence goes on along the minus strand of NC_069456.1, from coordinate 30,350,443 downwards.
CCCTGGGTTGTGTAACTGATGGGTTTCTAGATGGGTGGTGATCTTGCTTCTTAGGACCCTTTCAAAGATTTTTGTGATATGGGATGTTAGTGCTATTGGTCTGTAGTTCTTTGCTGTTGCTTTACTGCCCCCTTTGTGGAGTGGGGCTATGTCTGTTGTTTTTAGTAACTGTGGGACGACCCCCGTGTCCATGCTCCCTCTCCATAGGATGGAAAAGGTTCGTGATAGGGGCTTCTTGCAGTTCTTGATGAACACAGAGTTCCATGAGTCTGGCCCTGGGGCAGAGTGCATGGGCATGTCATTTATCGCCTGTTCGAAGTCATTTGGCGTCAGGATAACATCGGATAGGCTTGTGTTAATCAAATTTTGTGGCTCTCTCATAAAAAATTCATTTTGATCTTCGACTCTCAGTCTGGTTAGTGGCTTGCTAAAAACTGAGTCATATTGGGACTTGAGTAGCTCACTCATTTCCTTGCTGTCATCTGTGTAGGACCCATCTTGTTTAAGTAGGGGCCCAATACTGGACGTTGTTCTCGATTTTGATTTGGCATAGGAGAAGAAATACTTTGGGTTTCTTTCGATTTCATTTATGGCTTTTAGTTCTTCCCGCGATTCCTGACTCCTAAAGGATTCTTTTAGCTTAAGTTCGATGCTTGCTATTTCTCTGACCAGTGTCTCCCAACGCATTTCAGATATATTGACCTCTTTTAGCCGCTCTGTTATTCTTTTCCGTCGCCTGTAAAGGGAGCGCCTGTCTCTTTCTGTTTTACATCTACTCCTCCTTTTTCTTAGAGGAATAAGCCTTGTGCATACATCGAGTGCCACCGAGTTAATCTGTTCTAGGCGTAAGTTGGGGTCTGTGTTGCTTAGTATATCTTCCCAGCTTATATCGGTTAGGACTTGGTTTACTTGGTCCCACTTTATGTTTTTGTTATTGAAGTTGAATTTGGTGAATGCTCCCTCGTGACTAATCTCATTATGTCGGTCTGGGCTCCGCGCATACATGACTGAACCTCAATTATGTTGTGATCTGAGTATATTGTTTTTGATATGGTGACATTTCTTATCAGATCATCATTGTTAGTGAAGATGAGGTCTAGTGTATTCTCCAGTCTAGTAGGCTCTATTATTTGCTGGTTTAAATTGAAATTTGTGCAGAGATTTAAAAGCTCGCGTGAGTGTGAGTTTTCATCAGAGCTGCCTCCTGGTGTTATTACTGCAACAATATTATTTGCTATATTCCTCCATTTCAGGTGCCTTAAGTTGAAATCCCCCAGGAGCAAGATGTTGGGTGCAGGAGCTGGAAGATTTTCCAGACAGTGGTCAATTTTTAACAGCTGTTCCTGGAATTGCTGGGATGTTGCATCCGGAGGCTTGTAGACTACCACAATGACTAGGTTTTGGTTCTCGACCTTTACTGCTAAAACTTCCACTACATCATTTGAGGCATTTAGCAGTTCTGTGCAAACAAGTGACTCTGCAATGTATAGGCCAACCCCTCCCCCTTTTGCCTGTTCACTCTGTCACATCTGTGTAGGTTGTAACCTGGGATCCATATTTCGTTGTCCAAGTGATCCTTTATGTGGGTCTCAGTGAAAGCCGCGAACATTGGCTTTGCCTCTGCAAGCAGTCCACGGATGAAAGGTATTTTGTTGTTTGTTGCTTTATTTATACCCTGTATATTTGCAAAGAAGAATGTTATCGGACTGGTGGCATTGTTGGTACTGGGGGGGGGGATTTTTTTCCGGCATTAGTATCTGTATCTGTTGGTTTGGAGTGGAGGCCATCGACTGTGGTTCCACTCCAGGAATGACTGGATTTGGTGTACGATTTCTGCCATTTCCTGCCAGTTTTTTTTTCCTTCCTGGCACTAAAAAACCTCTCCCTCTTGAGTGGCTGTGGCTACCCAGGTTTTCCCATGGCCTGGATGTTTTGTATCTTTTTGTCCCCTTTAGATGGTATGCCTGGCAATTTAAGTTATAGCACAGTCTTTCCTGTACTGAAGAGGTACACAGTTCAGGGTGAAAAAGCTTACAGGAAGGGAGTTTGCAATTTCCTGTTGTCATATGGGCATGGCATTTTCTAGGGTGGTCATAGTTGCACGTCCCATCTGTTTTTCCAGATTTCCCATACCAGCAGATACCTTTTGCCAAGATCCTAGTATTCACTTCTCTTACAACCCCATCTATATTGAACAACCACGGTGACATCACACATCCTTGTCTAAGGCCTACTTTTACTGGGAAATAATCTCCCTCTCTCCTACATACTCTAACCTGAGCCTCACTATCCTCGTAAAAACTCTTCACTGCTTTCAGTAACCTACCTCCTATACCAAACATCTGCAACATTTGCCACATTGCTTCCCTATCCACCCTGTCATATGCCTTTTCTGAATCCATAAATAGCTAAAAAACCTCTTTACCCTTATCTAAATACTGTTCACCTATATGTTTTACTGTAAACACTTGGTCTACACACCCCCAACCCTTCCTAAAGCCTCTCTACCTAGCCTATTCTACTCTGTCTTACTCTTAATTTTTTTCAATAATAACTCTACCGTACTCTTAACCATGTATACTCAACAGACTTATTCCTCTATCATTTTTGCACTCTCTTTTATCCCCTTTGCCTTTATACAAAGGAACTATGCATGCTCTCTGCCAATCCCTAGGTACCTTACCCTCTTTCAAACATTTATTAAATAATCGCACCAACCACTAAAAAACTATATCTCCTAATGCTTTCAACATATATATATATATGTATATATATATATATATATATATATATATATATATATATATATATATATATATAATATATATATATATATATATATATATATGTCGTGCCGAATATGTAAAACTGGTCAATTAGCAAGAACTCATTTAAAATTAAGTCCTTTCTCCTATACGTTTAAAGATATATTTTTTTCATTAATGTTAATGTAAAAAATTTTAATTTTGCACGAAAAGAATCTTAGAAAACTTACCTAACCTTATTATAACAAGAACAATTTATTTTAGCCTACCCCAACTAAATATATTTTAAATACGTTTGCAATAATTTAGTACTAAACATTCACAATCAAATATATTTTTTTCGTTAGGTTCAGAATGATTTTGGCGAAATTATTGCATACACAAATTTTCACTTGTCATGTATGGAAAGATGAGCGTTGCTATTTAAGCCAAGATGGCAAGTTCTGCCTGTTCTGCACGACATATATATATATATATATATATATATATATATATATATATAATATATATATATATATATATATATATAATATATATATATATATTATTATTATTATTATTATTATTATTATTATTAAAGTAACATTCACATCCTACACTGTACACTACTATAACCAACATCACCACACTCCAGTTCACCTTTACCCAGTACTCACATTACCTCACTAGCACACTGCTACTAGTGAGTAAACTAAAATATGTAAACATGTATGAACAGGGAGGCTCCATGACACCCAGTCCCTTTCTGCCGGTCTGTCTACCAACAGGCAAAAACACTGTACGAGTACTCTCCAAAAATTTAAACAGGCCTCTGCACACTAGGGCCATACAAATGAACATGAGAGCATTTAAACACAAATAAAATTACCTATAGTATACACTAAAAAAGAACTCAACAGCTCACCTACTTACACCACTACATCTTGTTCAGTGTGCTGTGCTTCACCTACTGCACAAATACACCTCACTCTCTCCTCTCCTGGCCACTGACTGACCAGCAATATTATGCATCCGGCTTCAGAACAATTGCAGAAGTATGGAGCATCCATAATACATGGAGAGATATTGTCCAGTCCAATCACCTTTGAGGTATCTAGCTCACTTAGCGGCCTCTTTACTTCTTCCTCAGTTGTATGTATTGTGTCCAGCACTAGATGGTGCACCCTACCTCTCCATTTTTCTCATATATACTCAGTCATTTCTTGTGATCTCCCCTCCTTACTTCCTCAGCCTGATTACCTGGTCCTTAACTGTTGTTTTCCTCTTGATGAGATTGTACAACAGCTTTGGGCCACAATTGTCTTTCGCTGCTATGACATTTTCATATTGTCGCTGGGCCTCTCTTCTTACCTGTGCATATTCATTCTGGCTCTATGGCTCTTCTTCTTATTCTCCTGGATCCATTGCCTTCTATACTTCTACCATTCTTTAGCACACTTGCTTTTGGCCTGTCAACACCTTTGGGTGAACCAAGGGCTCATCCTGGCATTCTCGTTATTTCTGTTACCATAGGGTACAATCCTCTCCTCAACTTGTATATTGTTGTCACATATTCCATCATCTCATTTACTGACTCCCCTGCCAGTTCTCTTTCCCACTGAACCCTATGCAGGAAATTCTTCATACCTGTTAGTCCCCTCTCTTGTAGTTTGATTTCATTTGTTCTCCCCTTCTTGCTTCCCACTTCACTTGTAACTCTACTATGCATTCTTATCTAAGAGCAACGTAATCAATGACCCTGAGGGGTCTTTCATATGTGATGTCCTCAATATTTGCATTACTCAACGTGAATACTAGGTCCAGTCTTGCTGGTTCATCCTTTCCTCTCTCTGGTAGTGACCCTTACGTGTTGGTGCATGAGGTTTTCCAGTTCCATCTCCATCATCTTAACCCTTCACGTGTCTGGTCCTCCATGTGGCTTCAGATTCTCCCAGTCGATTTCCTTTTGATTGGAGTCTCCCACAATCAGCAGCTTTGCCCTGTTCACATGAGCTCTTCAGGTCCCTTCAGTCAATGTGTCAACCATCGCCCTATTTCTCTCATCATACTCTTGCCTTGGCCTCCTTCTATTCTATGTTTTTTCACATCACTGGAATTACCGCCTTAGGACCTCCAGACTGGAGTGTTCCTATTATGTAGTGTCTTGTTTCTCCTCTGTGTCCTGTCTCCAGCTCAACAAAACCCCATTGGTTTATGATGAGCTGTACGATTGCTCCACCCTCTCTGTTACCTCTGTCTTTCCTCAGGATCTGATATCCTAGTGGAAAGATGGCATCTGTTATCATTCCCCTGAGCTTTGTTTCTGTGAGAGCTATGATATCCGGTGATGCCTTTTTGGCTCTTTCGTGCCACTCCTCCCACTTATTCATTATTCCATCAGTGTTGGTGAACCATACCTTCACTTACCTCTCCAACACTTTGTTCTGGGAGGTCTGTGAGGGTGGGGGACCTGCCAGTGTGCCGGGGGATTCTACAACAGTGTGGGGTGGGGGCTGTAAGTGTAGATTGTGGGTTGTGTTTGGATAGCATGTTTGGCTGTGGGGTTCTGATGGTACTTCTGTGTGTGCTTGCGCTTGTTGCTCTGCTTTGCTCTGGTTGTCCTCTGCTGACTGTCCTTGTCTCTCTTCCTAGCCCCTTTCATTTTTGTGTCTTCTCCTTCAGTTACTGTCATTCTGCTCTTGTTCTGTTGCAGTCTAGGAACACCTTCTTGCATGTTGAGTATTTCTTCAGCCATGGTTTCTCTTGCAGGATCCTGTTCTGCACATTTCTTGAATATCAGTTTGACTAGCCGATTTCTCCATTTCGAGTACCCCTCCTATTCTTTAAAAATTTAATATCTCAGCCATGTTCACATCACCTGTTTCTTTGATTTTTTTCAATTTTCTGTTTTTCTTTCTGCCTCCTTTCATTGATTGTCATCCCCTTGCTCTCCTGAAGCTCATAAATAAACACTGAATTTCCCATCTCCTCCTCCCATTGCCTTTCTCTCTGTGTCTCTGGATTCTGTATGTAAATGGCGATTGTCACCATTATTTTTTCCAGTAACTCACTGTGTCATGGTTTTGCTTCTGCACAGTACCTGTCACATCGTCCACCTTCTCCCCCATCACTTACTGCTATCCCAGCTCCCAACAGTTCTTCCCCTCATTCCTTAGCCCTGCTTGGTGGACTGATACAACCTTAGTGTAAGTATTGTCTCCTTCCTTTCCGCAGGGCTTCTCGTTCAGTAAGGGTGTACATGCTTCACATGCCATGTCTCCTCTAGGCAATAACCCTGAAACTCACTTCAGCCTATTTACCTCATATTCTAGGGCCTGTATCCTGGCTTCAGCAGCTTTGGCTTGCATTCCCATTTCTTCTTCTCTGTCTCCATCCTCTTCTCCATTTTCATAGAAAACTCACCTAGTTTGGTCTTCCATTCTTGTTCCATCATTTTACATTGCTCTTCCATCCATTCTTCCTTACAAGGACCATCTTCCTCCGATCCCCTGAGCCTTCGACTTCCCCTCTGAGCCCCATTTTTTTATTAATGGGTTAGATGTTGGAATGTGTACATGTGCTGACTGTGTGCGTGTGTGTGGGGGGAAGTTTTAGGGGGGAGAGAGATGGAGAGAGGGAGGGAGGAAGAGAGAGATAGAGTGATTGGGAGGTGTAGAGAGAGTGTGAAGGAGGGAGAGGGAGAGAAAGGGAGGGAGGGAGGTAGGAGGGAAAAGAGAGATAGGGGGAATGGAGGGGAGGGATAGAGAAAGGATCGAGAGAGAGAGAGAGAGAGGGATGGGCAAAGGGGGGGAGAGAGGGAGAGGGAGAAGTAGGGGGAGGAAGAGGGTCAGAAGGGGGGAGGAGGAGGAGGAGGAGGAGGAGGAGGAGGAGGAGGATTAGGAAGAGGAGGAAAGCGAGGGAGCGAGAGAGAGCGAGAGAGAGCGAGAGAGAGCGAGAGAGAGAGAGAGAGAGAGAGAGAGAGAGAGAGAGAGAGAGAGAGAGAGAGAGAGAGAGAGAGAGAGAGAGAGCCAGTGGGCAAGAGAGACCAGTAATATGCACTAGACCCCTGCAGCCACTATCATATAAGTACACTCACACTATACAATATGCCGCACACAATATTTAGGTCAGAATATACTTCAATATTAAGCATATAAACGACTGCTTCCAACATCATCTCGCCTCTCATAACATTCAGATTAAATTTATCTTCCTTGCACTTATCTTACGTTATGACAGTCACCCGACAGTTTTTATTACACTTGAAAAATGCATTTGGGTCACGCAGGTCCCGGGAGCTGAGTCACTACTCGCTCATTATGTGAATGATACAGCCCTTCATTTGTGACTAGTGCACGCCCTCATATGTGAGTCACGCACGCCCTCATATGTGAGTCACGCACGCCCTCATATGTGAGTCACGCACGCCCTCATATGTGAGTCACGCACGCCCTCATATGTGAGTCACGCACGCCCTCATAAGTGAGTCACACACGCCCTCATATGTGAATCACACACGCCCTCTTTGTATGTAAATTACACATTCTCAGGTATGTGAATGACGCTTCATCTCATATGTGACTCCTACACACGTTCATGTGTGTACCACGAACTCCCTTGTGTGTGCTTCATGTACACTCTTTTGTGTGCTTCATACACACTCTTTGTAAATTACTCATGTACTCCTAAATGAGTGATGCACGCCCTCCTGTCTCTTGCGCGCCCTCCTGTCTCTTACATGCCCTCCTGTCTCTTGCACGCCCTCCTGTCTCTTACATGCCCTCCTGTCTCTTGCACGCCCTCCTGTCTCTCACATGTCCTGTCTCTTGCACAACATCTGTCTCTTACACGCCCTCCTGTCTCTTGCACGCCCTTCTGTCTCTTGCACGCCCTCCTTTCTCTTGCACGCCCTGTCTCTTGCACGCCCTCCTTTCTCTTGCACGCCCTGTCTCTTGCACACCCTCCTGTCTCTTGCACGCCCCCTGTCTCTTCCACACCCTCCTGTCTCTTGCACGCCCTGTCTCTTGCACGCCCTGTCTCTTGCACGCCCTCCTTTCTCTTGCACGCCCTCCTTTCTCTTGCACGCCCTCCTTTCTCTTGCACACCCTCCTGTCTCTTGCACGCCCCCTGTCTCTTCCACACCCTCCTGTCTCTTGCACGCCCTCCTGTCTCTTACATACCCTGTCTCTTGCACCTCTTCCTGTCTCTTCAACTCCCTCCTGTCTTTTGCACGCCCTCCTACGTGCCTAATGAACGCCTATGTTTCATCCTATGTTTCTCATAGATTATAAATTACCCCTAGGGGGTGTTATGTCAGCATATTTCATTCACTGATGGCTGACAAACTTACTTGTGTGGACTCAAAAGTCTGCACCTAACTGCCGACTATAGGTTGATTACAAACTCCTTGAGACTCAAGAACTGCGCAGTCCCCCGTACTACAAGAAATTCGCAACCTACCTTGCTCTTGTAGCGTGAGCTATGGTGTTCTTCACACCTTCGACAGATATCGGTGACTTGATAGAAGCTGAAGTGTCCTTGGATGTCCATGTCTTCCATAGTCTAGGAATACACACACTGGTACACTATGTTCCACAAGATTTGTCTTTATTGTTCACAATCTTATCACTAAAGCTGATCACACTTCTCTTAAGTGTTTATTGTGTTTTATGAGACACTTTGTTCACACTAATGCACAGATCGTTCTTTGTTGGTTATCCTGGCGTCAGTGTCACTCTCAGAGTCAAAAGTAATCTGAAGATGCCACAACGCCCCACGCCGTCACTGCCCCCAGCACAAAGGAAAAGCTGACCTAGTACTTTTGCTTCCTTGCCACTTCCTCGATGAAGCAAAGCAGAATGTTTGATTCTTGCTGCCTTAAGCATAGACAACAATGTCCACTATCTTTACCATGGTAATAAAGTGGGAGTAGGATTTTCCTTAATTGTCCTGCTAAGGTAAGAGATGAACTGTCTTTTATTAAGCTACACTTTGCAACACAGGACCGCACGGAGCGGCGGTCGCTTGACCACAGGTCGTATACTGGTACTGCATCTGGGATCAATTACTCGCTGTAGCAGTAAACAAGATATTTGCCCCTTCTGAGAGGGCTGGGCCCCTCAGGGCTGAAAGGGGCTGAAGGGGGCTGATACCTCCTCCTGGAGAAAATTTCTCCACATCTCTCATACACTCTGTAGCATGTCCTCATACACTTTCTCGCACTCAGTCACGTCTTGGAATGGTTACATATCCTGTCTTATTTCAGGTATGTTTTCTTTTGTTTGTGAGTACTGTAAGGTCTCGTACATTACATGTGAGTCGCGCCCTCACTCATATGTGACACAGATACACACTGGTGTGTAAATCAGACACGCACTCCTATGTAACACTCCCCTTCCTATGTGACTCGTATAATCCATCGTAAATAATTCAGGAACGTCCTCTAAGTTACTATGCACGCCCTCGTATATAAGACACATTTCTGCTTATTTGAGTCACGCACTTTTTCGTGTATGAATCACGAATGCTGTCGTATACACGTCACGTACGGTAATGTATGCGAGTCACTTACGTTGTTATTTAAATATAGGTAATTGTGAGTCCATCACCCATAAACATGACAGAATATTTCAGTGCACTAGGAATAAATAGAACAAGATAACTTGTATAGTTTGTCTTTGAATACTCAACTAAGATCGAGGATAACTAAGGGAAGTGAGCTGAGCGCTGAGACAGAAATAAACTTCTACACCAGTTCAAAATCTATGACTGAGATTTTTATGTCAGTTGATAGTCAGGAGTTAGCACCAAAGGTTAAAACTCTTTGTTATTCCTATTTCCCAATAATCTGTAAGATGGTAATTTCCAAGTGGTAGTAGCTCCACCTTTGTTGGAACAAAACCACTTAAGTTCCGCGGCTGCTGAATCAGCATCAGAATAATAATTGGCGATATCAGTTGTCCTTGTAATGTCTGTCAGCTCAGACTGTCAGTTTCAACCTTGCAGGATATCCACTCTGAGTGATGGAATACAACAATAAATCATATCTGCCATTTGTTCTCACTGGATAAAATTCAAATTAAATAATGAAGCAGCACATTGCTATAATATCCAGAATATATAAAAACAATGAAAAAAAAAAACTGAAGCAGGTAAATATCAGCATTTAGACAGACGAACCTGCAGACACATTATGACACGTAACATGATGTAACCAGTCAGTATGACATAAACGTAAGGAAAAAAAATCACATTTTTCAGTAGATCGGAATTAATGCTTTTGTTGAGGGCATCAAATGCAGAGCAAGTCAGTGTTGGTGCTGGAAACCATCAATACCAACAGTATTTGTGCTGGACACCAATGATAGGGCTGGACAACATCAATGATGGTGCTGGACACCATATCAGAAGAGGCCTCCAGGAAGTGGTACTGCCATAGACAAGGTGTATGTCATAAATAAGGAAAGAAGTGAAGTTACCAGCAGAAGAGTGAAAACACTTGAGGGGCCTGTGGATATATATATATATATATATATATATATATATATATATATATATATATATATATATATATATATAAACACTGATCTCTGACTGAAGGAGACTCGAACCTACGAACCTTGGGACAAGGTACGCAGTGCTTTACCAATCTGCCCACACTGGACAATACCTTGGCGTGTAGCTAGCGCTACACGTTGATCCAAGGCAGCCAGCTTTCAGGGAGAAGGCTTGCAGCTTTTCATCTCATCCCCTGCATGCATCAGCCTTAGTAGAGATTTTAACAATGCAAGGAATTCGCAAGAGCAGGCGATATATACACAAACACTGATCTCTGGCTGAAGGAGACTCGAACTTACGAACCTTGGGACAAGGTACGCAGTGCTTTACCAATCTGCCCACACTAGACAATACCTTGGCGTGAAGCTAGCGCTACACGTTTGATCCAAGGCAGCCGAATAGGCAGAACTTGCGATCTTGGCTTAAATAGCAACGCTCATCTTGCCATATAGGACAAGTGAAAATTTGTGTATGCAAGAATTTCGCCAAAATCATTCTGAACCTAACGATAAAAATATATTTCACTGTCTTTGTTTAGTATTAAATTATTGTAAACAAATCTAAAATATATTTAGTTGGGTTAGGCTAAAATAAATTATTTTTGTTATAATAAGGTTAGGTAAGTTTTCTAAGATTCTTTTGGTGCAAAATTATAAATTTTTACATCAACATTAATGAAAAAAATATATCTTTAAACGTACAAGAGAAATTTTTAGAAAGGACTTAATTTTAAATGAGTTCTTGCTAATTGACCAGTTTTACATATTCGGCACGACATATATAATATATATATATATATATATATATATATATATATATATATATATATATATATATATATATCGTGCCGAATAGGCAGAACTTGCGATCTTGGCTTAAATAGCAACGCTCATCTTGCCATATAGGACAAGCGAAAATTTGTGTATGCAATAATTTCGCCAAAATCATTCTGAACCCAACGAAAAAAAATATATTTCATTGTGTTTGTTTAGTATTAAATTACTGTAAAAGTATTTAAAATATATTCAGTAGGATTAGGCTAAAATAAATTGTTCTTGTTATAATAAGGTTAGGTAAGTTTTCTAAGATTCTTTTAGTGCAAAATTAAAAATTTTTACATTAACATTAATGAAAAAAATATATCTTTGAACGTATAAGAGAAATTTTTTGATAGGACTTAATTTTAAATGAGTTCTTGCTAATTGACCAGTTTTACATATTCGGCACGACATATATATATATATATATATATATATATATATATATATATATATATATATATATATATATATATATATATATATATACTAGATAGTAAGACATTCTCTCAGCAGAGAGCAACAATGAGACAACCACTTCTCTGCCAAACGCATGTAATATTCATCTAGTTGGGGTTGCAGTAGCACCAGTCTCTGCATGCTGGAAACTAATGGTCACTCCTGAAGCTGCCAGAATTAAAGTAAACAATATTATTTACTAGCATTTAATAGCATTTACTAAGGTGTAGGAGAGTTAAGAAAGGGATGATGGTTCGCTATTGAAGGGATCCACCAGTACACATACAAACAAATGTGCACTCACAAGTACCCACATACACACACACGCACGCACACACACACACACACACACACACACACACACACACACACACACACACACACACACACACACACTTGTATGTGTGTGTTTATTCAGGCACTTGTAGAAGCAGAGAGTAGACTTGGTATCATTGACAGGTAGATTGGGTAAGGAGGAGTAAGCAAGGAGGGTTATTTTCCATGCTCACTCTCACTCTCACACACACACATTAGGCAGCTAGGAATCTAGGAAGTAGGAATTCTAAGAAGAAGGATAAACAAAGAGGAAACTAGCATGTAGGTGGCTGGGTCAAGATCAGGTCAAAGTCAGGCCAGTGAATCTAATATGCAAGAGGACTGTACAAACATTCTGAGTGCTCACACATTCGCATAATGCACACACACATCCACGCACATAATAAACCCAAAACTGATGCTCACACAGGCATACACGTATATATACATGTACACAGGCCAATTGACCCCTCACTGTGACTTGATACCTACTCGTTTCCTGACACCTCTCTCTCTCTCTCTCTCTCTCTCTCTCTCTCTCTCTCTCTCTTTTCTCTTCCTCTTCCTCCCTCCATTTCTCCCTGTCTTTTCTTTCTTCCCTCTCTCCCTACCCTCCTTTCTCTCCCTCTAGCCCCCTTCACACTCTCAACCCCCAATCACTCTCCCTGTAACCCTTTCTCCCTCTCTGCATCTATCTCCCCCTTACAACTCTCCAGGCTTCACCTCCTTCACCCCTCAAGGAAGGTTCCTTGATGTTGGTGAGGGGCTCTTGACTTAGGGAATTGGATCTATGCTCCAGTTCCCCGAATTAAGCCTGAATGCCTTCCACATCCCCCCCAGGCGCTGTATAATCCTCCGGGTTTAGCGCTTCCCCCTTGATTGTAATAATAATAATAATTCACCTCCTTCATCCCTCTTTCTCTCAAGCTCTCTCTTTTTCTCTCCACCTCTCTTTCTCTTCCTCTGCATCTTTTTCTCTCCACCTCTCCCTCTCTATCAACCTTCACCATTCACTTCTTTTATTCTTTATCTCGACTTGTCTCTCTTTCTCTCTACCTCTCTATTCCTCTTCTCTCTCTTCCTTCACCCCTCTTTCTATCCACCTCTCTCTCCCTCTCTACAACTCTCTACAACACACACACACATACACAGACACTCTTCCCTCATTCCTTCTCGCTCTCCACCTCTCCATCAGTCTGTCACCTCCCACTCCCCATCTCTCTCCCACTTACAACTCCCCAACCCTCACACACATGCACATATGCATGCACATACAAAAACAGCACACACACACATTGCAACAACTAGCCTGTCTGTGTATCTCTGTGTATCTCTCCCTCTCCCTCTACCCCTTCCCATTCTCTTTTCATCTCTTCATCACTCTGTTCCAATCACTTTGTCACCTCGACCCCCCCCACACACACACTCACTTCATAACACCTAACCCGTAAAAATGGTGGCTCAGAGAAGCTGAAGGCTCATGGGTTCAGAGGAAGATGGTTCTGGTAAGGAATGCATGGAATAGCAATGTGAAAGGATGGAACAAGGGTGGGAGAGCAAACTAGTTGAGATTTCTATGAAAATGGAGAAGAGGATGGAGGCAGAGAAGAAGAAATAGGATTCCAAGAAGAAACTGCAGAAGCCAAGATATGGACCCTAGAATATGTGTCAGGTGGGTGTTCTGGAGATATTAGATAGTTGAAGAAATACACACTAGGTGCGTTTGTAACATATATTGAGTCTTGTGAGGGAGCCCTGGAGCCATGCCTTGTCCTCCTCTGTCTACCCAGAGGAAAGGCCTGCGGCCTAGCCCTTACATGCCAGGCTGCGTGACGTCACAGGTAGCCATGGAGCCTAGCTGGACGGGGAGCCTATATATATATAATATAGCTTGTACTATCTGCATATACTACACAAGTATATTACATAAGAAATCAGTGACACTACTGACATATGAAACAAGCAGGCTGAAGCACGCTAGAGGGTTATTGCCATGAGATATAGCATCTGAAGCCCAGTGACTTACAAAGTTGTACCAATGAATGAAGAGGGAGAGCTATTGGAGGCATGCATAGCAGTAAGAGAGGGGGGAGAAGGTGGAAAGGGGCATAGGTCCCATGGAGAAGCATGACCATGCCACCAAGAGTTACAGGAAAAAATAAGGGAGGCAATGGCCATGGACAATTGGACCCAGAGGCACAGAGAAAAAGGAAATGAGAGGAGGATAGGGAGAAGTCAGTGTTTATTAATGGGTTTTAGGAGAGCAAGGGTAGGACACACAATGAAAGATGGCAGGAAGAAAAGCCGAAGATTGAAAACATCATCAAAGAAATAGGCGAGGAGGACATGACTGAAACAGGGAGAAACCGGCCAGGCAGTCTGACAGAAACGGTGTGGAACAGGATCCTGCAAGAGAACCAAAGCTGAACCATCTACATACATGATGGTGTTCCTAGACTGAAACAGAATTATAACAGAACAGCAGCAGCTGAGGGAAAGGACACAGAAATGACAGAGTTAGGAGAGGACAACCAGAGCAGGGCAGAGCAACAAGCACAAGCACATACAGAACCATCCCCAGAACCCCACAACCAAACATGCTATCCCAACACAAACCACAGTCCACACTTACAGCCCCCACCCCACACTACGCTGCAGAATCCCACAGTACACTGTCAGGTTCTCCACCCTCACAGACCCCTTGAATACAATGTTGGAGATGAAACTGAAGATATGGTACACCAATGCTGATTGAATAACGAATAAGTGGGAGGAGTGGCACGAGAGTGTCAATGAGGCATCACTGGGCATCACAGCTTTCGCAGAAACCAAGCTCACAGGAATGATAACAGATGCCATCTTTCCAATGGGTTATCAGATCCTGAGGAAAAACATAGGAAACAGAGGGGATGGAGGAGTGATACTGTTCATCAAAAACCAATGGGATTTTGACGAGCTGCAGAGAGGAGGCAGAGGAGAAGCAAGAGACTACATAATAGGAACACTTCAGTATGGAGGTGCCAAGGTGGTAATTGCAGTGATGTATAACCCACCACAGAACAGCAGGAGGCTAAGGCAAGAGTAAGATGAGAGTAACAGAGCGATGGCTGACACACTGCCTGAAGTGGTCAGAAGGGCACATGTGAGTAGGGCAAAGCTACTGATTGATCATGACTTAAATTACAAAGAAATTGACTGGGAGAACTTGGAACCACATGGGGGCCCAGAAAAGTGGAGGGCTAAGATGATGGAGGTGGTACTGGAAAACCTCAAGTACCAACACGTAAGGGACACTACCAGAGAGAGAGATGAGAGGATGATCCAGCAAGACTGGACCTCGCACTCACCTTGAATATTGCAGGTATTGAGGACATCACATATTAAAGACCCTCAGGGCCAGTGACTAGGTGGTTGTGGAGAGGGAAGCAGGAAGGGCAGGACGAACTAAGCCAAACTACAAGAGAAAGGACTACAGAGGCATGAAGAATTTCCTGCACGAGGTTCAGTGGGACAGAGCACTGGCAGGGAAGTCAGTAAATGAGATGATGGAATAGGTGACAACAATATGCAAGGAACCTGAGGAGAGGGTTGTACCCAAGGGTAACAGAAATAACGAGAAAGCTAGGATTAGCCCTTCACCAAGTGTGCTACAGAATGGAAGAAGTATAGAAGGCAAAGGACCCAGGAGAATAGGAAGAGCAATCGTAGAGCCAGAATTGAATATACTCAGGTAAGAAGGGAGGCCCAACGACAATTCGAAAATGACATAGCAGTGAAAGCCAAATCTGACCCAAAGCTGTTGTACAGCTACAACAGGAGGAAAACAATGGTCAAGAACCAGGTAATCATGCTGAGTAAGGAAGAAGTATGTGAGGAACTTAACATGAGATTCAAAGAAGTGTTCACAGAGAAGACAGAAGGGGCTCCAAAAAGACGGAGAGGTGGGGAACACCATCAAGTAATGGATACAATACATACAACCGAGGAAGAAGTGAAGAGGCTCCTAAGCAAACTAGATACCTCAAAGGCGATGGGACCGGGTAACATCTCTCCATGGGTCCTGAGAGAGGAAGCAGAGGTGCTTTCTTCCATACCTCAGGTATGGAAGAAAGCAAATGTAGTCCCAATTTTTAAAAAAGGAATCAGACACGAAGCATTAAACTGCAGTTAATTGTCAATGATATGTATAGCATGCAAAGTAAAGGAGAAGATTATCAGAAGATTAGTGGAGCACCTAGAGAGAAATGAGCTTTTCAATGACAGCCAGCACGGTTTCAGGAATGGGGAATCCTGTGTCACAAAAGTATTGAAGTTCTATGGCAGGGTGACAACAGTAAGACAAGAGAGAGAAAGGGGCAGGTAGATTGCATTTTCTTGGATTGTAAGAAGACGTTTGACTCAGTTCCACACAAGAGATTAGTGCAAAAGCCGGAAGACAAAGCAGGGATAACAGGAAAGGCACTGCAGTGGATCAGGGAATACCTGTCAGGAAGACAACAGCTAGTCAGGGTACGTGGCAAGGTGTCAGTTTGGGCGACTGTGATGAGCGCGGTATCACAAGTGTCAATCCTAGGACCGGTGCAGTTTCTGGTATTTATGAACGACATAACGACAGGAATAGACTCAGAAGCGTCCCTGTTTACAGATGATGTGAGTTTAATGAGAAAAATTCAATTGTACGAGAATCAGGCAGAACTACGAAGAGATCTGGACAGGCTTCAGGCTTGGTCCAGCAACTGGCTCCTGTAGTTCAACCCCACCAAGGGTAAAATCATGAAGATTGGGGAAGGGTAAAGAAGACCGCAAATAGAGTAGAGTTTAAGGGCCCAGAGACTACAAACCTCACTCAAGGAAAAAGGATCTTGGGGTGAGTATAACACAGGGCATATCTCCTGAGGAACACGTCAACCAAATAACTGCTGCAGCATACGGGCTTTGCAAACCTAAGAATAGCATTCCAACATCTCAATAAGGAATCGTTCAGGACCCTGTACACTGTGCATGCTGGACCTATATAGGAGTAGGCAACTCTAGTTTGGAAGTCACACCTAGCCAAGCACGTAAGGAAACTAGAAAAAGTGCAAGGAACAGCTACTGAAAATCGATTACTGTTTGGAAAACTTTCCAGCTCCATCCCCAAACATCTTAAAGCTTGGTGATTTCAACCTAAGGCATACAAAATGGAAGAATGTAGCAAATAATGTTATAGCTGAAACAATCCCCGGAGGTAGCGCAGATGAAAGGTCACACACACATGAGCTACTAAGTCTCTGCGAAAAACACACCTTAAGCCAGCAGATAGTGGAGCCAACAAGACTAGAAAACACACTTGACCTTATCTTCACAAATAATGAGGACCTGATAAGAGACATAAGAATATCAAAAACAACTAATTCCGATCACAGTCTAAACGAAGTCCAGACGTACATACATAGGGGTCCTGAACAGCAGAATGCATGTACCTGTGAAGGTGTCTTCACAAAATACAATTTCAACAACAAGAACATCAACTGGGACCAGGTAAACCATGTCCTAAACGAAACATGTTGGGAAGATGTCTTAAATGACATGGATCCAAACCAGTGCCTTGAAAGGATCAACTTCCTGGTAGCCGAAGCATGTTCTAGGCATATTCCCCTAAGAAAGAAGAAGAGCAGGAGTAAACTGGAGAGAAAAAGACGCTCCCTCTACAGAAGACGACGAAGAGTCACTGAGCTCCTCAGGAGTGCTAGAATATCTGATACACGAAAGGAGGCGCTGACCAGGGAAGTGGAAACTATCGAACTTAAGCTAAATGACTCTTACAGGAACCAGGAGAGGCAGGAGGAGCTTAAAGCTATTAGTGAAATTGAAAGAAATTCAAAATATTTCTTTTCATATGCCAAAAACAAGGCAAATACCACATCTAGTATCGGGCCTTACTCAGACAGGATGGGACTTACACAGACGACAACAAGGAAATGAGTGAAATATTGAAATCCCAGTACGACTCTGTGTTTAGTGAACCACTAATCGGTCTGAGGATCGACGACCCAAATGATTTCTTCATGAATGAGCCTCAAAACTCCATAATGTATGCCAGATTTCCGACATTACCCTAACTCCGATAGATTTCGAAAAAGCCATTGACAACATGCCTATGCACTCAGCCCGGGCCCAGACTCGTGGAACTCTGTTTTCATTAAGAACTGCAAGAAACCCCTCTCGCGTGCCCTAAGTACACTATGGAGGAGGAGCTTGGACATGGGTGAAATTCCACAGTCACTTAAAACAACGGATATAGCCCCACTCCATAAAGGTGGCAGCAAAGCATTAGCTAAGAACTATAGACCAATAGCTCTGACGTCCCACATCATAAAAATCTTTGAAAGAGTGCTAAGAAGCAGGATTGCAAATCACCTGGATTCCCAAAATCTGCACAATCCAGGGCAACATGGGTTCAGGGCAGGTGGCTCCTGCCTCTCACAACTACTGGATCACTATGACATGGCCTTGGATGCACTGGAAGAAAATCAGAATGCAGATGTAATATACACAGACTTTGCAAAAGCAATTGACAAATGCGATCATGGCGTAATAGCCCATAAAATACGTGCTAAAGGAATAACTGGGAAAGTGGGGAGATGGATCTTCAACTTCCTAACAAATCGAACACAAAGAGTAGTGGTCAACAGAGTTAAATCGGAGGCTGCCATAGTGAAGAGCTCTGTTCCACAAGGCACAGTACTCGCCCCCATCTTATTCCTTATCCTCATATCAGACATAAACAGAGATATACACCACAGCACCGTATCATCCTTTGCGGATGATACTAGGATCTGCATGAGGCTGTCATCTGCTGAGGACGCGGTTAACCTCCAAGAAGATATAAACAAAGTTTTCCAGTGGGCAACGGTAAACAATATGATGTTCAATGAGGACAAATTCCAACTACTCCGTTATGGAAAACTGGAGGAGATAATAACTAGAACAGAGTATACTACTGACTCCGGCCATACAATAGAGCGGAAAAATAATGTAAGGGACCTGGGAGTAGTAATGTCTGAGGATCTCACTTTCAAGGATCACAACAGTGCCACGATCGCACGTGCAAAGAAAATGATAGGATGGATAATGAGAACTTTCAAAACGAGAGATGCCAAGCCCATGATGATCCTTTTCAAATCACTTGTTCTCTCTAGGCTGGAATACTACTGTACATTAACATCTCCATTCAAAGCAAGTGAAATCGCAGATCTAGAGATTGTACAGAAATCCTTTACTGCACGTATAAGTTCTGTCAAGCACCTTAACTACTGGGAACGCTTGGAAGCACTTGACTTGTACTCGTTGGAACGCAGGAGGGAGAGATATATCATAATCTACACTTGGAAAATCTTGGAAGGAATGGTCCCAAATCTGCACACAGAAATCACTCCCTACGAAAGTAAAAGACTGGGCAGGCGATGCAAAATGCCGCCAATAAAAAGTAGGGGCGCCATTGGTACACTAAGAGAAAACACCATAAGTGTCCGGGGCCCAAAACTGTTCAACAGCCTCCCATCAAGCATTAGGGAAATTGCCAATAAACCCCTGGCTGCCTTCAAGAGAGAGCTGGACAGATACCTAAAGTCAGTGCCGGATCAGCCGGGCTGTGGCTCGTACGTTGGACTGCGTGCGGCCAGCAGTAACAGCCTAGTTGATCAGGCCCTGATCCATCGGGAGGCCTGGTCATGGACCGGGCCGCGGGGGCGTTGATCCCCGGAATAACCTCCAGGTAACCTCCAGGTAACCTCCAGGTAACCTCCAGGTAACCTCCAGATAACCTCCAGGTAACCTCCAGGTAACCTCCAGATAACCTCCAGGTAACCTCCAGGTAACCTCCAGATAACCTCCAGGTAACCTCCAGGTAACCTCCAGGTAACCTCCAGGTAACCTCCAGTTAACCTCCAGGTAACCTCCAGGTAACCTCCAGGTAACCTCCAGATAACCTCCAGGTAACCTCCAGATAACCTCCAGGTAACCTCCAGGTAAGTAAAAAATCATAATACTTGGGTAGAATATTATATACTATTTTTATTTGTATATATACAGTTGACCGCCAATTAAAACAGTTTTCCTTTAAAACGTTTTCTCCATTAAATTGTCAGATTGTAGCATATTTTCGTTCTACACTTGGTAAAATTCAATTTAAACGGTTCTCCCTCTCGATTGGGAAAAAATTTCAGCACCGAAAGCTGGATGAATGACTTATTGACTGACCTGGTTTACTGATTTTCTGAATGACTTACTGACTTGACTGATTTACTGAATGATTTGACATATTTCCTGAATGACTTACTTGACTGACCTACTGATGTGATGTGATGTGCTTGACTGACCAACTTGACTGATATTCTGAATAACTTTACTGATTTACTGAATGATTTGATTGAAATACTGACTGCTTACTGACTTGAATGACCGACTTAACTAATTTACTGAATGACTTGGCTGACTGCCTGACTCACTAGACTGACTTACTGACTGGACTACCATCCACCCCAGCCCAGATGGACCTCAGTATACCCCTCAGCTTGTGAAGGCTTATTCACCCCTGTAAGATCTAAATTAAGTTGGTCTTACCAAGGCTGGCTCCTTCTTAGGAAAATTAATGAATAGAAAAAAGAACAATAACCTACAAATATAAACACCTTATTGTTAGAATTAAAAATTTAAAACATTTAAATATTAACTTTTATCCTACTTGAAAGAAAAATGAAAAATTAAATGAAAAAAAATGACATTTGAATTCAACGCTAATATGTACAGTTAAACTGGGGTGTCTGGTTGATGTTGACACCGTCTTCTAGAAATTGTAGCCGTTGCTGATGATGTGGGGGGGGGGGGCTACAGATGTTGAGTGACAACCCAACGACTAGTTCGTCACAGTGTATCTAGCCTTGAATAATCCATCAAGATGATGGGAACACAGGTCTTTCACCACTGCAAAGATGAGAGGTAGTTGCCTGGGGTTGGCTACACTTAGGTATGTAGATAAAAAGTGACGTCCCAGAACTCATGTGAAGTTTGTCTCCTTCAACACTGTTTCTTTGGTTACCAGATGATCCAAGCTGACATTCAAAGAGTTGTGCTGGGAGCTGTGAGTCGAGTGATTATCCATTTGGTTGGAGCCCCACACGTCACCTTCCGGGTGGAAAAAAAAATAGGGGGGCCTGGTGGTTAACGCTCTCGCTTCACACGGTGAGGGCCTGGGTTCGATTCCCAGCCAGAGTAGAAACATTGGACGTGTTTCTTTCCACCTGTTGTCTATGTTCCCCATCAGTAAAATGGGTACTTGGGTGTTAGTCGACTGGTGTGGGTCGCATCCTGGGACACTGACCTAAGGAGGCCTGGTCACAGACCGGGCCGCGGGGGCGTTGACCCCCGGAACTCTCTCCAGATAAACTCCAGATAAACTCCAGTTAGCGGGAGCTAGACACTGACCCTACCTTAACAAGCAGACTGGCAATCAAACTATCGTTACCATATACTCGCTCGCTACTCCTATCTGTTGAACTTTTCCCTCACACTCCCCCATACCAAGACTTATAGTCAAGGAGTATAAGAAGAATAGGCGAGGAAAAAGTTCTAAACCGGGAAAGCCGCATAAGGTACCAAATTGTCTACTGACTGTCACGACTTAACCAGCCAGAGAAATAATTGGATGAACCATTCATATACACAATATGAAACTTAAAAGCTTGGAGTGCCAATGTCCACCTCAAGAGGCGACTGTTGGTTCCCTTAAAAGTTTCTAGGTATATCAAAGGTTTGTGATCCGTCTCTAAAATGAATTCTTTTCCCAGTAAATAAAATTTAAGTTTGGAGATACCTCACACAAGGGCTATACATCCCTTTTGTATGGTGGAGTATCTCGTTTCTGCAGGAGTGAAGTTTTAGATTTAGTAAATATACAGGAAACAGGAGAGTGTATTTTGTGCTGTAAGCACCTGACACCTATTGCAAAACCTATACCTCTTTGTAACCTGCAAGTACATGCTTGGCCAAAAATAAGTGTGCTTGAGTTTATGCCACATCTTACGATGGGCCAAGTGTTCGGTCACCGGCAAAGCATGGTTTAGGAACAACAAGGAGGAAAAAATCTATTGCTGAAGAATGAGATTTAAATACAGATTTGTATAAAATACCATTAATATATTCAAACTTATGAGATACGTATCTCCCATGGATAACTTTGTTGTTAAAAGCTTGATTATGACAATCCCGAAGTGAAGGGCAATTGCGCTGTATATTGACAGAGTCATTCTTGGACATAAAATCTGGGAAAATGAAAGGACTTATGGTGGGAGAAGAAGAGGTAGGAGAAGCCGGGGTTATGGTCTGAGCCCGAGTCAAAACATTGACGAGTGAACAGGTGATCCTGCTACCTCACTATCGAGAGCAGTATCATCTGTTTCTACCCCCAGATGAATCGTATGAGACAATGCAGCTTCCGGTGCAGAATTGTTAAGGGACTTATTTAACTTGCAAGGAAGAGGAGCTGGAAAACTTAGTTCCACGGGTGGTGATGAAAGATCCGCCTCCGAAGGAAGAACGTCACCTTTAACGTTACCCACTATTATAGAACAAGTAATTGGGACTAGTACCGCATTAGTCCAACCTGTGAACCATTTAGTTTTCAAGTAACAACGTATTGTAGGGAAAGTATTTTCACGACCCAAGTTGTCTGAAAGAATAGAGGACACATGAAAGGTTTAAAAGTTAGGGAGCAGTTTGTCCGAAATTACGATGCACGTACATCCAGTGTCACGTAATATGTCTGAGACTTTTATACCATTAACTGTTCCTGAACAGAAGGGTGCTGGGCCATTACCATCAACAAAACATCTGCCAACTTTCTCTATTTTCTTGGAAGGACAATGTGGACGTTTATGTCCGATACCACCACATCGATGACACATTGGTATAATAGCTGGTGACTTTTTTTCTACTGTAGGCTTCTTAACCTTTGGTTCAGGTGAACCATTGCCCTTAGGGATCGATCCCTTTAGGTCTTTATAGGAATTGTGAGCCTCAGCATAAAAGTCAGTGACCTCTGCAACTTCCTCAACTTTAATCAGGTTACGTTCTCTAATGAATGTTCGTATCTGGCGAGGAAGAGCTGTCAGAACTGGTCAGCAACCATGAAGTCTCTAAGAGATTCATAATTGTGATCAACTCCTGAGATCTCTATCCAGAAGTCGAACAAACGAAAGGGTGTTACCTGTAACTTCTGAAAGTTTTGACCATACTGTAAGGTGGCATACCTGAAATGTTTCCTAAAAGAATTTGTGGTCTTTTGGTATGCTTCAAGGATTGCCTTCTTAAGCAGATTATAATTATATATGATATCCTGTGACAAAGTTGCATAGATATTCAAAGCTGTACCAGAAAATAACATACCTAACCTGGTAGCCCAGGTGACAGCTGGCCATTCACAGAGGGTAGTGGTATTTTCAAACCTGATGTATGAAGTTATGTCTTCACACTCTGTGAAGGGAGGTAGATTAGGTGTTGCACTATGTGGAGTAGCTGCATGATGTTCAATTACTCCTTCCTCTAATTTCTGTTTTGAAAAAGTTAGCTTTTTTTTCTAATTCAAGGTGTGCCTTCTCTACCTCATGATCTTTCTGTCTCTCTCGCAACTCATTCTTTCTAGCTTTTTCCTCAAGTTCTCTTAATTTAACTTGTTCCTCACATATTTTAGCTTGTTCCTCACGGACTTCAGCTCTCTCCTCACGATCAAGTCTATCATGCTCCTTTTTGTCTTCTCTCTCTCTTTCTTGATTTTCTCTTTCAATTCGATCTCTCTCCTTTTTCTCCTCTCTCTCGATTCTTTTTCTCTCCTTTTTCTCCTCTCTTTCTCTTTCTGTCTTTCTTGGTTCTCTCCCTATTCTATATCTCTCCTTTTTCTCCTCTTTCTCTTTTTAACTGTCTTGGATCTTAGAGTTGATGAAAGCTTCTAATTTTTTCCCCATTATTCCTAACTTACTCCCAGTGTTCATCCAAAACTGGTATTCCTCCATACTTGCAAGAATAACTTAAACTAGCAGGGGAAAATTAAATGTATATATCAAAGAAAACGTAGGGTTCAATTCCTGCTCCTCTCAAACTGTAAATAAATCGGATGGTTCGATCCCTGCTTCGATTGAACAGTATGTGTGAATGAAAACGGACGGTTCTATGCCAGCTGTGACCAAACAGTAAGTAGAATGGGGTCACTTGACTATCCAATCTTCTCACCAACAAATCAAGAGTGTCATACAACAGTTCCCTTGATATAATAAATAGAGCTCAATGAAAAAACTTGTCACTGGAAAATCTTGGGTCCCTAGAGTCTATTCCTCCAAATCGTTTCAAGCTCAAAAATAAAGGTGACAGAATTAACTAGTATATCATGCCTTGACTTAACTTACAATAAATTTAGACTATAACAATCACCAAATCTTTTAAATACCTGTACTGTAGCCCTACCATAGAGAATGATTACTCATAGCTGGTGGTAACCGTCTGTGGTATGCGGCATTAAAGTTCCAATGGTAGATTAGAGATGGAGTCGAATCTTGATTCGGTCAAGTGATCCTGGTAAGGTCGCCACTTGTGAAGGCTTACTCAGCCCTATTATTATTATTATAATCAAAAAGAAGCGCTAAGCCACGCTCAGCCCTATAAGATCTTAAGTTTGTCTTACCAAGGCTGGCTCCTCTATAGGAAAATTAATGAATAGAAATAAGAACAATAACCTACAAATATAAACACTTTATTGTTAGAATTAAAAATATAAAACATTTAAATATGAACTTTTTTCCTACTTGAAAGAAAAATGAAATGAAAAAAATGACATTTGAATTCAACGCTAATATGTACAATTAAACTGGGGTATCTGGTTGATGTTGACACCGTCTTCTAGAAATTGTAGCCGTTGCTGATGATGTGTGTGGGGGGGGGGGGTTACAAATGTTGAGTGACAAACCAATGACTAGTTCTTCACAGTGCATCTAGCCTTGAATAATCCGTCAAGATGATAGGAATGTAGGTCTTTCACCACTGCAAAGATGAGGGGTTGTTGCCTGGGGTTGGCCACACTCATGTATGTAGATAAGAAGTGACGTCCCAGAACTCATGTGAAGTTCGTCTCCTTCAACACTGTTTCTTTGGTTGCCAGATGACCCAAGCTGACATTTCAAGAGTTGTGCTGGGAGCTGAGTCGAGTGATTATCCATTTGGGTGGAGACCCACACGTCACCTTTCTGGGTGGAAAAAAGGGGGGGGGATAGTGGGAGCTAGACACTGACCCTACCTAACAAGCAGACTGGCAATCAAACTATCGTCACCATATACTCGCTCGCTACTCCTATCTGTTGAACTTTTCCGCTCACACCGCTCCTTCCTTCACAATCATCAGCAGGCATCAGAATCCAATATTTAAGGTTAAAAATATTTCTGATGCATTTTTTAGTCTTAAGCCGTAAGTGATGAACAGCATTTGCGTTATTATTTTTATTTTCGTAAGATTTTGAGACTTACAAACAATGTGTTTGGCTTTTAGGGGGTCCCTGGAACGTAACCCAATTTTTTGCCTATTGGCAATCCCTCTTATGTATGCCGGGAGGCAGATGAACAGTCTTAGGCCCTTGACACATATTGTGTAGTCTCTCAGTATACCCATGATGTCCCTGCTTTTCATTGGGTGTATGTTGCATCGCCTGCCAAGTGTTTTACTATGATAGGGAGTGATTTCTGTGTGCAGATTAGGGACCACTCGCCCTAGGATTTTCCAAGTGTAGATGATATATCTCTCGCCTGCGCTCCAGTGAGTACAAGTCAAGGGCTTCCAAGTGTGTCCAGTAGTTTAGGTGTTTGATGGAACTGATATATGCCGAGTCTTTTGCTGTCATATGGAGTGATTTTCTTGTGCAAGTTTGGTTCCAATCCCTCTGGGATTTTCCATGTATATATTCTTATGCATCTTTCTCGCCTGCGTTCCAGGTAATACAAATTAAGGTACTTCAACCGTTCCCAGAAATTTAGGTGCTTTATCGTACGTATGTGTGCCCTGAAAGTTCTTTGTACACTTTCCAGGTCAGCAATTTCGCCTACCTTGAAGAGGGCAGTTAGTGTACAGCAGTATTCCAGCCTAGAGAGAGCAAGTAATTTAAAGAGAATCATCATGGGCTTGGCATCCCTAGTTTTGAAGGTTCTCATTGTCCATCCTATAATTTTCTAGCAGATGAGATAGATACTTTGTTGTGGTCTTCGAAGGTGAGATCCTCTGATATTATCATTTCCAGGTCCTTCATATTACTCTTTCGCTCTATGGTTAGAATTTGTTGTATTCCCTGATACAATTGTAATTTCCTCAAGTTTTCCATTTTTCAGTTGCTGAAATTTCTCTTCATTCAATTTCATATTGTTTTTGAGTGGCCCATTTGAAGATATGGTTGATGTCCGCTTGGAGTCTTGCGGTGTCTTCGATGTAGGACACTGTCATGGCAATTCGGGTATAATCTGCAATGGAAGACACGGAGCTATGGCTTACATCTCTGTCTATGTCAGATATGAGGATAAGGAATAGGATGGGAGCGAGTACTGTGCCTTGTGGAACAGAGCTTTTCACCGTAGCTTGCTCAGACTTTACTCATATTGCTATTACTCTGTGTTCTATTTCTTAGGAAGGTATAGATCCATCTAACAAATATTCCTGTCATTTCTTTATCCATCATTTTGTGTGCTATTACACCATGGTCACACTCGTCGAAGGCTTTCACAAAGTCTATGTATATTACATACGCATTTTGATTATCCTTCATAGAATCCAGGATCTTGTCATGGGTTGTGTAATTGATGTGTATCTAGGTGGTTGGCGATCTTGCTTCTTAGAACCCTTTCAAAGATTTTTATGATATGGAATATTAGTGATATCGGTCTGTAGTTCTTTGCAATTGCTTTACTGCCACCTTTGTAGAGTGAGGCTATGTCTGTTGTTTTAAATGAGTGTGGATGACCCCAGTGTCAATGCTCCCTCACCATAGAATGCTGAAGGCACCTAACAGGGGCTTCTTGCATTTCTTGATAAACACAGAGTTTCATCAGTCTGGGCCTGGGGCAGAGTGCATGAGCATGGCATTTATTGTCTTTTCAGTCTTCTGGTGTTAGGATAATATCAGTGACTTTTGAGATGGCCAAATTTTGGATCTCAGTCATATAGAATTTATTTAGATTGTCGACCCTTAGTCTGGTTAATGGCTCGCTTAAAGCTGAGTCGTATTGAGACTTTAGTATCTGACTCATTTCTTTGCTGTCATCTGTGTAGGTCCCATCTCGCCTAAGCAGGGACCCAATATTGGACGTTGTTTTACCCTTAGATCTGGCATAAGAGAAGAAATATTTTAGCTTTTTTTCAATTTCCATTATGGCCTGTAGTTCTTCCTGAGATTCTTCTTTCCTGTAAGATTCCTTAAGCTTAAGTTCGATATTTGCTATTTCTCTGATCAGTGCCTCCCTTCGTATTACAGATATATAGGCCCCTCTCAGCACGCCTGTGATTCTTCGCCTTCCTCTGTATAGGGAGCGTCTCTCTCACTAGTTTACATCTTCTCTTTCTTTTTCTTAATGGAATGTGCCTTGAGCAGACCTCAAGTGCCACAGAGTTAATTTTTTCTAGGCAAATGTTCGGATCCGTATTGTTTAGGATATCTTCCCAGCTTGTTTCATTTAGGACATGGTTGACTTGTTACCAGTGAATATTTTTCTTATTGAAGTTGAATTTTGTGAAGACACCCTCATAACCGATTACATTTTGCTGGTCAGGAGCCCTGTGCATACAAGACTATACCTCTGTTATGTTGTGATCTGAGTGAATTGCCTTTGGAATGGTTATATCACATAACAGATCGTCGTTGTTAGTGATGAGGTCCTGCCTATTTTTTAGTCTTGTAGGCTCTAATATTTGCTGGTTTAAAGTGAATTTGGTGCAGAGATTTAATAGCTCGTAGGAGTGTGAATTTTCATCTGAGCTGCCTCCTGGGTGATCTTTGCTAAAATATTATTTCCTACACCCCCTCCATTTTACGTGTCTCAAATTGAAATCTCCCAGTAGTAAGATGTTTGGGGCAGGAGTTAGATTTTCCAGACAGTGGTCAATTTTCGAAAGCTCTTCCTGGAATTGCTGGGAAAATGCATCTGGAGGCTTGTATACTACCACAATGACAAGGTTTTGGTTTTCAGTTTTTACTGCCAAAACTTCAATTACGTCATTTGTGGTGTACAGTAGTTCTGAACAAATGAGCGACTCTGTGACGTACAAGCCAACCCCCCCCCCCCCCCGTTGTTGTCTGTTTAGTCTGTTGCATCTGAATACGTTATAACCTGGGATCTATATTTCGCTAGCAAAATGATCCTTTATGTGAGTCTCTGTGAAAGCTGCAAACAGTTCATTTGACTCCGTGAGCAGTCCCTTGATGTAAGGAATTTTGTTGTTTGTTGATGGCTTTAGACTATGTGTGTTTGCAAAGATAAATGGCGTTATACTAATGAAATTTACGCATATTGTTCCCCAGTGTAATTGCAATTACAAATAATTAACTTTTTCCTCAGATCACTGATGTACAACTAGTAGGTTGAGATTTCATTAATTATTTTGTGTAAGCATTTAGGTACACGGCTTCAAAAAAGTGTGTCAGCAACTGTACTTGTAAACTCAAGATGAGGTCGAATATGAACCCTGCAAATAATATTGCATATTTTTCTGCTAGATACCTAAGTGATTTGCAAAAGATGTCATTAGCAAAGCAAAATTTCACTGGGACATCATTTCAGTCCGGGTTAAAACTTGTTTTCTGCAAAGTGTCTTGTCTTCACTGTTGTGGGCAGCTTAACATTTAATTTTTTTATTGTAAATGTTAGTATGTAGGTTAGCGAAATAATTATAATTAATTATTAGAAAATATTCAGGTGCTTTTTGGTAGTATCGTAAATTCTGTTTTCGAATTTATGTACACTACATATTTTATGTAAATCGATTTTTATTAGAACAGAACCTCAGAATCCTCTTGTCTTCAGTAAGATATAATTAGTCTTCATGTTATTGTTTAATAGAACAGTACAGTGTTATATTATCTTTCTCACAGATAGTATTGTAAAACCTTAATGTTGGGATTTGTCTTATAATTTGGAGAGGGGATTGAGATGGCGGCATGAAACCCTATACGGTGGGCACAGTGGACCTAAAAGATTGTGTATTGTGAACTGCAGGTGCACGCTGGGAGTCTAAAATATTCTTCAGAGTGAATTTTAAGACTGGTTATTGGTTCGATCCCCACCCGTTCTGTGACTTGAAACACCGTGTACATTTAGCAGTATGATTATTCCAGTGAATAACTGGAGGACGATCACTTGTTGGTTGTGAAGGGCTGCTAGAAGGGACGAAAAAGAGCTTTAAGTGGAATACCTCACGTGTCGACTGTGGAAAAGAGATAAAGGGGGTTGTGGACTCACGAGGAACCATGTTAATTGTAGAGAAGGAGGTAAAAACGGGTAACCTGACACACTTGTTATTTGTAGTAGGAATAGGGGGGGGGGGCGAAGGGTAAACATTCCAGTTTGATATGTATGTATAAAAAGGAAATGAATTTGTGAACAAGCGAGCATATTTATTTGAAAAAAGGGAAGGGAAGTGGGTTGTGTACTCACAAATATATTGGCTGGGGAAAGTTGGGGGTCGTGGATGGGCAAGCATGGTTTTATGACGTGGAGGGGAGTGTGGGATATAGATGGAGAATATGGATGGTCGTAAATGGAGCACAAACAAAATGGTAAACTGTCTGACCACATCTCGTATTTCAAAAACATAGAGATGAAAGAGTGCGAGAACAGCTTCACTGAGCACAGACCTAACACTTAACGGCATAGTAACGGTTTTTCTTCTAGTGTTCACGGAATTCCTTGCCTGTTTTGATAACTACGAGGAACTGTCAGCATATAATGTGATCTACAAGACTGATGTAGAAACAACCTACATATTGTGAACTCTCTATAGTGACCAAATAAAACTTGTGTAGAGTCAACTACAGCAAGTATTCTCTGTATTTGTAAAAAAACATTTATTACATTTACAACAGGTTTAACCAGTTGCCTCTGGGACATGCTTTACTTTTCGTAAGATAAGTTATAAATGTTAATAATTAATGAACAGTTTTATTTCTAGATTACTTCTTTCGATGGTTTTAAAAGTTTTCTTCCCTCTACTTTCCTTGTCCTGGAACAAGTCTGGAGGATACTGCCCCTGTCCTTGTTCTGTCAGGTGTGAGGCAGGTGTAAGAGAGAAGGGAGAAACACAAACACCTGCCTTGTGAGGAAGTGGGTCTGGAAGACTCGTTACCTGGAGGTTACCTGGAGGTTATTCCGGGGATCAACGCCCCCGCGGCCCGGTCCATGACCAGGCCTCCCGATGGATCAGGGCCTGATCAACTAGGCTGTTACTGCTGGCCGCACGCAGTCCAACGTACGAGCCACAGCCCGGCTGATCCGGCACTGACTTTGGGTATCTGTCCAGCTCTCTCTTGAAGGCAGCCAGGGGGTTTATTGGCAATTCCCCTAATGCTTGATGGGAGGCTGTTGAACAGTTTTGGGCCCCGGACACTTATGGTGTTTTCTCTTAGTGTACCAATGGCGCCCCTACTTTTTATTGGCGGCATTTTGCATCGCCTGCCCAGTCTTTTACTTTCGTAGGGAGTGATTTCTGTGTGCAGATTTGGGACCATTCCTTCCAAGATTTTCCAAGTGTAGATTATGATATATCTCTCCCTCCTGCGTTCCAACGAGTACAAGTCAAGTGCTTCAAGCTTTCCCCAGTATTTAAAGGTCTTGACAGAATTATACGTGCAGTAAAGGTCTTTAAAATCCTAGATCGGATTTCACCTCTTGAATGGAGATTTTAAAAGTACAGCGTATTCTAGCCGAGAGAAAAGTGATTTAAAAAGA
Source organism: Cherax quadricarinatus (assembly GCF_026875155.1). Classification (NCBI taxonomy): domain Eukaryota; kingdom Metazoa; phylum Arthropoda; class Malacostraca; order Decapoda; family Parastacidae; genus Cherax; species Cherax quadricarinatus. The sequence goes on along the minus strand of NC_069456.1, from coordinate 30,319,548 downwards.
TCTCGGGCTTGGGGCATCCTCGTTTTAAAAGTTCTCATTATCCATTACATTTTCTTTCACGTGCGATCGTGGCCTGTTGTGACCCTTAAAAGTGAATCCTCGACATTTACTCACAGGCCCCTTAATTTTTTTTCCGCTCTTTGTATGGCCGGAGTCAGTTGTATACTCTGTTCTGTTATTATCCCCTCCAGTTTTCCTAAGGGAGTATTTGGATTTTTGCCCTCTTTTGAACTCATATTGTTTCCCGTTGCCCACGGGAAACTTTGTTTATATCTTTTGGAGGTTAACCGCGTCCTCAGCAGATGACAGCCTATGCAGATCCTAGTTCATCCGCAAAGGAGATACGGGCTGTGGGGTATTTCTTTTTTATGTCTGATATGAGGATAAGGGAAAAAGAGGGGGCAGTCTGTCCCTTTTGGAACAGAGCTTTCACTATGGGGCCTCCCCATTTTAAATCTGTTGACCACTCTCTTTGGTTCGTTTTTTGGAAGTTGAAGATCCATCTCCCCCCTTTTCCCCGTTTTTTCCTTTAGCACTATTTTGGGGTATTACGCCATGATCGATTGTCAAAAGCTTTTGCAAAGTCTGTGTTTTTTACATTGCATTTGTTTTTTCCCCCGCACCAAGGCCCTGTCATAGTGATCCTAGTTGGGAGGCAGGGGCGACCTGCCCTAACCCCTGTTCCCCGGATTTGGGAGATTTGGGGAAACCAGGTGATTTGCATCCTGCTTCTTAGCACCTTTTTAAAGTTTTTATGATGTGGGGGCTCAGAGCTATTGGCTAAGGGTTCTTAGCTAATGCTTTTCTGCCCCTTTATGGATGGGGGTTATCCCCTTGTTTTAAAATGACTGGAAAATTACCCAGTCCAAGCTCCCCTCCTAGTGTACTTAGGGCACGCGGGGGGGGTTTTTTTGCAGTTCTTAAGAAAACAGAGTGCCGAGTTGGGCCCGGGGGTGAGTGGGATAGGCATTTGTCAATGGCTTTTCGAAATTATCAGAGTTGGGGGGAATGTCGGAAATCTGGCATACTTTTGGAGTTTTTTTAGGGTCATTCAGAAGAAATCATTTGGGGGCGTCGATCCTAGAGTGGTGGTTCACTAAAACAGAGTCGTCTGGGATTTCAATATTTCACTCATTTCTTGTTTTCGTCGTGTAAGTCCCATCCTGTCTGAGTAAGGGCCCCCTACTAGATGTGGTATTTGCCTTGTTTTTGGCATATGAAAAGAATATTTTGAATTTTTTTCAATTTTACTAAAAGCTTTAAACTCCCCCTCCTCTCCTGGTTCCTGTAAAGTCATTTAGCTTAATTCGTAGTTTCCACTTCCCTGGTCAGGCCCCCCTTTCGTGTATCAGATATTTAGACTCCTGAGGAGCTCAGGACTTTTTGTCGCTTCTGAAGGGACCCTCTTTTTCTCTCCATTTATCCTGCTTTCTTCTTCTTGGGGAATACCGAAAATGCTTCGGCTACAGGAAGTTGATCCTTTAAAGGCACGGGTTTTGGACCCATGTCATTTAAGACTCTTCCCAAACTTTTGTTTAGGAAGGGTTTTTGGGTCCCAGTTGATTTTTTTTTTTAAAATTTGTATTTTTGAAACACCTTCACAGGTACATCATTTGCGTTGGGCCCCCTATGCATGTACGTCTGGACTTCGATTAGATTGTGACGGAATTAGTTTTTTTTGATATTCTTATGTCTTTATCAGGTCCTTTTTTTGTGAAGATAAGGTTAAGTGTTTTTCTAGTCTTTTTGGCTCCACTATCTGCTGGCTTAAGGTGGTTTTTTCGCAGAACTTAGTAGTCATTTGTGGGGGTTTTTTTATCTGCGTCCTCCGGGGTTTTTTGCTATAAATTTTTGCTACATTCTTCCATTTTGTATTCTTAGTTGAAATACCAATAAATTTTTCGTCAGGGGGCCAGGTGTAAGAGGGGCACTCACCTAAACTTACCTTTTCACAGGTGGGGTGGTGAATTCTCATGCACCGCTTTGTCAATATGTGGGTAGGGAATTCTGCTTCCACACCGCTTTGTTCGTGGGTATGGGGGCTAATCCCAAAACACCCCCTATTCAAAAGGGCGTGAGGGGCTGCTGCCTCTACAGAAGTCTTATCAGGACTCCTTATTACATTTCTTGATGGTGGAAAATGAATACTCTTCAGAGGCAACGTGTTACTTTATTGAGTTATATAGTATATAGGTTAGAAACTGATCCACAGCACGTTGGTACTGGAAGATGCCTTACACAATACGTTTCAAACGAATTGGGATAGCACCATTTACAAAGTGTGACTTTGTAAATGGTGCAAGTCGGACCGAAACGTCGTCGTAAGCTCCTCTCTTCTATATGCGGGTTATTTGTGTAACATTTTCACTTAATTTTGCTAAATACATTTTTTACTATTTTATTTTATAAAGGGCAACATTAATTTAACCTAAATGGATCTTTAAATATAAGAGGGAGAGGGAAGGATACCTCGCCTCGACAAATGAGTTGTTTATCCGAGGAACTGGTGTCCCCGTGACCCGGCTGGCAAAGATCTCGCTTCACACGCGGAGGGCCCAGTTTCGATTCCCGGCGGGGTGGAAACATTTCGACGCGTTTCCTTACACCTGTTGTCCTGTTCACCTAGCAGCAAATAGGTACCTGGGTGTTAGTCGACTGGTGTGGGTCACATCCTGGGGGATAAGACTGAGGACCCCAATGGAAATAAGACAGACGGTCCTCAGTGACTGACTATCTTGGGTTATCCTGGGTGGCTAACCCTCCAGGGTTAAAAATCCAAAAGAAATCTTATATCTTCTGTCCCCTTCGAGCCAAATTTAAATACCTCTCAAAGCTTCCATCTCTTTACTAGGTTTCAGGATGGCCCAACGATAAATAGTTGTCTTCCAAAAGACACAGTGGAACAACTAACGACTCTGTATCGACAGCTCATACTAGTCACTCTTGAGGAAGACTCTCCTTCTGGAATCCTGCAGACAATAGTAAGGGACAAAATTCTTCGTCCTCGAGCCCACAGTATCTATGACACAAAAGCGATCGTCACGTTGGACAAAACCTCCACATTATCTGCCAAAAATCTCTTTCAACACAGTGAATGATACAAAGCGAATGACTGTGAGAGGGGGGAAGGGAAAGGGGGAGTTATTTAGGTATTTTCCAACAGTTGGCACCTTAACTGGAAGAGTTGTGGCATCTTTTAGGCATACATATAGTTGTGGAATTCTGAATCTTCTGGTATGTCTTATGTCACCTTCACCTTATATTTGTCTATAGTGAGAATAGGCAAATCAACTTCAACTATTCTCCATACCAGGGAAGGTAATCTAACTTGCTCTTCCATGTTTTGGGTTGTTTTAAATTACGCTTAAGATGCTAGTATTATTGTTTACCAGAAATTATTTTATTTCCTAAAGATTATTTTATTTTTCCTTCAGAGACTAAAGTATTTTAGACAATTTGGAAACCTGTCTCTGATATTATCAGCTTTTGAAGCTTTTGTTACCGTCTGGTAACAGCTGGTAGCATTATTATTATTTTTTTATAATCATAACTAAGCGCTAAACCCATAAGGATCATACAGCGCTGGCATATTGGATCAGATTAGAGACCAGTAACACTATAAGTATTATATATCTATTAAGGGGAGCAAGACAACTGCCACGTCTCCTCTACCATTCCTTGGAGGTTCTGTATCTATATCTGGACTGTGCAACCATCTCTCAAATTGATATCTGAGGCAACATCAGCCGTCCATGAAATTTGTCACCTTCGAGAGAGAACTTTCTCTGTACCAAGACAGTGGAAAGAAAAGTCTTGTGGCGTTTCCGAGGGATAAGTCGCAAAACTATACATAGAGATTTAACTCAAGTTTCATATCCTGTCTCTCTACGACGTCGATTTATGTCTCTTTTTATTGCATTAATATGTCCGAAATTTTTCATTCTTCTATATAACTTCATTTTTTAATATATTTGTTTATAACACTGCGACTAGCCAAGGTGTTGAATCCACGCTGCTTTGGCCCGCCTCATGGTGAGCGAAAACTCACGACGCAGAGGCATCCACACCACCGAATGTCCTTGGATAGCGTGTACAACATTTAGCTTGGCTGGATGCGCAGTTCTTTAGGATTGTGTGGCCCTGTGGACTAAAGCGTCATGAGTTTTCGCTCACCAAGAGGCGGGCCAAAGCAGCATGGCTTCGACTCCTTGGCTAGTCGCAGTGTTGTTATTGATTAATACCACTTGTTTGTGGGTACAATAATATATTAGTTTATATTATTTTTCCAGTGAAATAGTTTTCTAAGCAGGGAATTATTTCCCTGACAGCGAGTAAGCTCACTAACAACTGTGTCCCTTTGCTAATGGTGGCATTGTTGTTAGTACTATCTGACACTCCGGTGTGGGATCGCTCTTCTCCTACACACAATATTAGAGTGATTGTGCCCTTTCCTCTCGTTGGTGAGCAAGATACCAAGTCAGTGTTTCTGAATTAAATTAGGTTGCCTTGTTCTAACGACCTCAGTCTACATGGATGTTCATCGCTTGAAGTGTCTTAGCATACTGTAGGCGCAGCGCCTACACGATGGGAATACACTGCCGCAAGTGCTGGTGTTTCGGCTACCCAGCAAAGTATTGTTGATCATAGGAAGCATTCCCGGAGAGGCTGATCATAATTACAATTTGGTTGTTCATGTCTTGCACCATTTACAATCACAAACATCCTCTCATATCCCCGTCGTTCCGCAGTTTCTTTAATCCACAGCAACTCGATCCCAGCCTCCATCAACACAGTGCATTTTCATACGTCTTTAGATTGTCGAATATTTTCTAAAGAGGTTTTAAAATTAAGACGATTTGTAATTGTACTTACATTTGTACATCCACTCCTTGTAGTATTACATCATAGACTGCCTCTGCTCTTACTTCTTCTACATCTAAGTCAGTCACTGAAATTTTTGCTTACCCGCACTTCTCTTATACCTTCTCTACATGCAGAGGGTTAGTCCAGTCCGTACAAACTTCTCCATCCCTTAAGACACCAAACACCACACAACAACCCTTTTTCTTTTAACTACGTGGCCTGGTCACGGACCGGGCCGTGGGGGCGTTGACCCCTAAACCCCCTTCAGGTATACTCCAGGTATACATATTTCTTCTATCCCTACCTCTTTTTCTTTCATCACACCTTTTTTTCTGACCCAGTTTGCTTAACTAGAAGCAGACTGGTCCAGACATTGGCCATTAAACGGATAACCTTAACGAATAAAGACCAACAACTGTCTTCTAAAACCCCCAAACATATCACACAGCTTTGACCTCAATATTAACTTCAACAATCACTATGAGCAGTTATCAATCTAATACTTTTCAAGCCAATTCACACCATTTTGCTAATGATTGTCAACAATTTATCACACACAACTCTCTCGTTACCACGCTGCCTTTACATCCATATATCGACTCCGCTGATCACTCATGTCTATAGTTAACTCTAACTCTCCTAAACCACTGAATTAGTAATAAACAATAATGATGGAATTTCAGTGGAATAACAGAGGATACAGGAAGACGTTTTGAACATTTCAAACATTGATCTCCAAGGTTATCTATGTTTATATCAGCCAACAAGAATTTAAACTGTGTATAATAAGCAGACTTCCTTATCTCTCGCTACATTCTGTAACAATCTCCTGACCATTTATCCCAACGAGTAGGACAACGAAAGTACTCATCTTGTGAGAAGTGATGATCCGCAGTCTCTAATTTGCATTCCTGCCCAACTTCACATTGTTGTTTGTTACAACTTATATATATATATATATATTATATATATATATATATATATATATATATATATTATATAATATATATATATATATATATATATATATATATACTACCTATAGGTAATAGGTTGGTAGACAGCAACCACCCAGGGAAGTACTACCGTCCTGCCAGATGACTGTGAAAAAAAAACCTGTAACTGTTTTACATGATAGTAGGATTGCTGGTGTCTTTTTCTGTCTCATAAACACGCTAGATAACAGCGATATCTTGCTACTCCTACTTACACTTTGGTCACACTTCACAGACACTCACATGTATGTATATATATATACATACATCTAGGTTTTTCTCCTTTTTCTAAATAGCTCCTTTTCTTCTTTATTTCTTCTATTGTCCATGGGGAAATAGAAAAGAATCTTTCCACAGTCGCTGGAAACTCACCAGGATAACGAGGAGGTCGACAGATCAGGTATTTTGTGCATTGTATGCACGTGTTTATTTAAACTAGGATAATATTAAAAAATAAAGCACCAAAAATCATTTGAAAAATAGTAATGAATAATAATAATAAAATACGAGTATTAATATTAATTATAACAACATGATATTGAAACATTATTGGTGACTGAAAGTTACAATGCCTTCCATATGAAGAATATTTCTGCTGTTATTAGACGAATACTTAGGACAATGTAAACAAAATTTCTTTATAAGAACAGTAACAAAATTAGATGAAAGTTTTCTTAGCGGTGAGTTGAATTTATCCAAGCAAAAGCAACACCAAAATATGACTTTAAATGTAGGAGGAGAATAGGGAAGAGAGATGTGGGTTATTTACAGAGAGACTGGCGTGAAGACGAGGTAAAGCTATGGATTTAACTGAGCTTAGCTGTAACACGCAGAGTTTCCCCTCCAAATTGTAATTGTAGTAGAACTCTGGGAGAGGGTGAGTGCTCCAGTTTATGGAAGGTAGCGGTTATAACTTCCAGACCAGTGCTCTCACTACTGGTAGTAGAGGCCAGTGCTCTCACTACTGGTAGTAGAGGCCAGTGCTCTCACTACTGGTAGTAGAGGCCAGTGCTCTCACTACTGGTAGTAGAGGCCAGTGCTCTCACTACTGGTAGTAGAGACCAGTGCTCTCACTACTGGTAGTACAGGCCAGTGCTCTCACTACTGGTAGTAGAGACCAGTGCTCTCACTACTGGTAGTAGAGACCAGTGCTCTCACTACTGGTAGTAGAGGCCAGTGCTCTCACTACTGGTAGTAGAGGCCAGTGCTCTCACTACTGGTAGTAGAGGCCAGTGCTCTCACTATTGCAGCACTAAATGAATTCCAAAGGGTGAGGAACAGAGTACAGAGACTTATAAAAGGAGCAAAGGCAAAGCACTACTGCTCAAAAATTGAAGAGTATAAGCATAACCCCAGAAAGCTCTGGCAACAACTAAAACAGTTGGGGTATAGCCATAAGCCAGTAGATAGGTCTAACATAGTACTCACTATCGATAATGAGGTATGCCACGAAACATCTAAGGTGGCAAATTGCTTTAATTCCTACTACACATCTGTTGCATCAACACTAGTAAGTAAACTACCAGCTGCATCAAATACCTTTAACACAGACTCTGATAAGTTTCAAACATACTATACCAATAAAGGGGTAACCCCAAACAGTTGTCAACTAGTAAGTGTATCTCATGACTTTATTCAAAAAGAACTAAGCAGGTTAAACCCAACTAAGAGCACAGGCCCTGATAACATCCCGTCTAAGTTCCTAAAAGATGGTGCTTCTGAACTGTCAATCCCTATTGCTCACATAATAAATCTATCAATCACCACTAATACAGTACCAGAGGGGTTCAAGGAGGCCAGAGTCACTCCTATCTTCAAGAAAAATAGTAGGTCTGATGTAAGCAACTATAGGCCTGTTAGTATACTCAGTATAATATCTAAAATTCTAGAGAGGGCGGTGTATTCTCAAGTAGTTAAGTACCTTAATGACAACAACATTCTCCATAGCTATCAATCGGGCTTTAGAAGATCCTACTCAACCGACACCTCCCTTATTAATCTGATGGATTACCTGAGAATTGAAATGTCAAAGGGGAACCTCATAGGCATGGTAACCTTAGACCTGCAAAAGGCCTTCGATACTGTCAACCACAATATATTATGTAATAAACTTCAAGCTATTGGTATAGGTTCTGTAGACTGGTTTAAGTCCTACCTTAGCAACAGGAGACAAATAGTCAAAATCAACAAAACAGAATCAGAACCCCTGCCGATAACATGTGGAGTTCCCCAAGGTAGTATTCTGGGTCCCTTATTATTCTTATGTTATGTCAATGATATGCCTATCAGTGTCAAGTGCAAACTCCTACTGTATGCAGATGACAGTGCTCTGTTAGTGTCAGGTAAAGACCCACAAGATATTGCTAATGTTTTATCACTGGAACTGGAGTCCTGCAGCAAATGGTTAGTAGACAACAAACTATCATTACACCTAGGGAAAACTGAAGCCATTCTCTTTGGCACGAAACATAAACTGAGAAGGGTAAATAATTTTAATGTTCAATGTAATGGGGAGCCCATCACTTTGGTTTCATCAGTAAAATATTTGGGAATCCCCTTTGACCCATGCATGTCAGGAGAATTGATAGGGAACAGTGTAGTAAAGAAAGCGAATGCCAAACTGAAGTTCCTGTATAGACAAGCACAGTGTCTACTACTGAGGCTCGCAGGACCCTATGTCTAGCCCTTATACAATGCCATATGGATTACGCTTGCTCTTCTTGGTACTCTGCCTTGACAAAAAACTGAAAGATAGACTGCAAATCACCCAGAACAAAATCGTAAGATTCATCCTGGGGCTGGGACCAAGAGAACATGTAGGCCAGGATGAATTACAGCAGTTGGATATGCTAAATGTTGAAGACAGAGTAAAACAACTGAAGCTAAATCATGTTTATAAAATTGCTCACAAACAATGTCCAGAATATCTTGCTGTCAGTTTTGTCAAGGTTGGGAACCAAAGCAATCATAGTACTAGGGGGAGAGAGGCACAACTTTGTAGTACCCACAGTCAGTGGCCAGGCTTCAAACACCTTTTATTGTACAGCAATAAAGGAATGGAACAGACTACCCGCACATGTCAAAGCCAGTCATAGCGTGAACCAGTTCAAGAAGAGTGCCAAAAGGTGTCTGATGAATGTAGCTACAGAAAGGGAGGGGAATGATTTTCTATTTTTTAGCTAACATACGTGTAAATTTTACCTTATTCCTTGTAATGACCCTCGTATTGTAGATAGTCTTAATGACCTTGGTGTAGCAGATAGTCTTTTTAGTATGATAATAAGATGTTATCTTCATTGTAGAATAATAAGAAAATATTATAACCTTTATACTATAATAATAAGGTAAAAGGACCCCAATGGAAATAAGTCACTCTGTCTGACTTTTTTGGGTTATCCTAGGTTCCCTACACATATGCTGCTATGTATGATAATTCTATGTAACTGTATTTGTGTTTACCTGAATAAACTTACTTACTTACTTACTTACTTACTGGTAGTAGAGGCCAGTGCTCTCACTACTGGTAGTAGAGGCCAGTGCTCTCACTACTGGTAGTAGAGACCAGTGCTCTCACTACTGGTAGTAGAGGCCAGTGCTCTCACTACTGGTAGTGGAGACCAGTGCTCTCACTACTGGTAGTAGAGACCAGTGCTCTCACTACTGGTAGTAGAGGCCAGTGCTCTCACTACTGGTAGTAGAGGCCAGTCCTCTCACTACTGGTAGTAGAGGCCAGTGCTCTCACTACTGGTAGTAGAGGCCAGTGCTCTCACAACTGGTAGTAGAGGCAAGTGCTCTCACTACTGGTAGTAGGGACCAGTGCTCTCACTACTGGTAGTAGAGGCCAGTGCTCTCACTACTGGTAGTAGAGGTCAGTGCTCTCACTACTGGTAGTAGAGACCAGTGCTCTCACTACTGGTAGTAGAGGAGAGTGCTCTCACTACTGGTAGTAGAGGCCAGTGCTCTCACTACTGGTAGTAGAGGCCAGTGCACTCACTACTGGTAGTAGGGACCAGTTCTCTCACTACTGGTAGTAGAGGCCAGTGCTCTCACTACTGGTAGTAGAGACCAGTGCTCTCACTACTGGTAGTAGAGACCAGTGATCTCACTACAGGTAGTAGAGACCAGTGCTCTCACTACTGGTAGTAGAGGTCAGTGCTCTCACTACTGTTAGTAGAGGTCAGTGCTCTCACTACTGGTAGTAGAGGTCAGTGCTCTCACTACTGGTAGTAGAGGCTAGTGCTCTCACTACTGGTAGTAGAGGCTAGTGGTCTCACTACTGGTAGTAGAGGCCAGTGCTCTCACTACTGGTAGTAGAGGCCAGTGCTCTCACTACTGGTAGTAGAGACCAGTGCTCTCACTACTGGTAGTAGAGACCAGTGCTCTCACTACTGGTAGTAGAGACCAGTGCTCTCACTACTGGTAGTAGAGGCCAGTGCTCTCACTACTGGTAGTAGAGGCCAGTCCTCTCACTACTGGTAGTAGAGGCCAGTGCTCTCACTACTGGTAGTAGAGGCCAGTGCTCTCACAACTGGTAGTAGAGGCAAGTGCTCTCACTACTGGTAGTAGGGACCAGTGCTCTCACTACTGGTAGTAGAGGCCAGTGCTCTCACTACTGGTAGTAGAGGTCAGTGCTCTCACTACTGGTAGTAGAGACCAGTGCTCTCACTACTGGTAGTAGAGGAGAGTGCTCTCACTACTGGTAGTAGAGGCCAGTGCTCTCACTACTGGTAGTAGAGGCCAGTGCACTCACTACTGGTAGTAGGGACCAGTTCTCTCACTACTGGTAGTAGAGGCCAGTGCTCTCACTACTGGTAGTAGAGACCAGTGCTCTCACTACTGGTAGTAGAGACCAGTGATCTCACTACAGGTAGTAGAGACCAGTGCTCTCACTACTGGTAGTAGAGGTCAGTGCTCTCACTACTGTTATTAGAGGTCAGTGCTCTCACTACTGGCAGTAGAGGTCAGTGCTCTCACTACTGGTAGTAGAGGCTAGTGCTCTCACTACTGGTAGTAGAGGCTAGTGGTCTCACTACTGGTAGTAGAGGCCAGTGCTCTCACTACTGGTAGTAGAGGCCAGTGCTCTCACTACTGGTAGTAGAGACCAGTGCTCTCACTACTGGTAGTAGAGGCCAGTGCTCTCACTACTGGTAGTAGAGGCCAGTGCTCTCACTACTGGTAGTAGAGGCCAGTGCTCTCACTACTGGTATTAGAGGCCAGTTCTCTCACTACTGGTAGTAGAGGCCAGTGCTCTCACTACTGGTAGTAGAGGCCAGTGCTCTCACTACTGGTAGGGACCAGTGCTCTCACTACTGGTAGTAGAGGCCAGTGCTCTCACTACTGGTAGTAGAGGCCAGTGCTCTCACTACTGGTAGTAGAGACCAGTGCTCTCACTACTGGTAGTAGAGACCAGTGCTCTCACTACTGGTAGTAGAGGCCAGTGCTCTCACTACTGGTAGTAGGGACCAGTGCTCTCACTACTGGTAGAGGCCAGTGCTCTCACTACTGGTAGTAGAGACCTGTGCTCTCACTACTGGTAGTAGAGGCCAGTGCTCTCACTACTGGTAGTAGAGGCCAGTGCTCTCACTACTGGTAGTAGAGGCCAGTGCTCTCACTACTGGTAGTAGAGGCCAGTGCTCTCACTACTGGTAGTAGAGGCCAGTGCTCTCACTACTGGTAGTAGAGGCCAGTGCTCTCACCTCTGGTAGTAGAGGCCACTGCTCTCACTACTGGTAGTAGAGGCCAGTGCTCTCACTACTGGTAGTAGAGGTTAGTGTTATTACCACTGGTAGTAGACGCCAGTGCTCTCACTAATGGTAGTAGAGGCTAGTGTTATTACCACTGGTAGTAGAGGCCAGTGCTCTCACTACTGGTAGTAGAGGCCAGTGCTCTCACTACTGGTAGTAGTGGCCAGTGCTCTCACTACTGGTAGTAGAGGCCAGTGCTCTCACTAATAGTACTAGAGGCTAGTGTTATTACCACTGGTAGTAGAGGCCAGTGCTCTCACTACTGGTAGTAGAGGCCAGTGCTCTCACTACTGGTAGTAGAGGCCAGTGCTCTCACTACTGGTAGTAGAGACCAGTGCTCTCACTACTGGTAGTAGAAACCAGTGCTCTCACTACTGGTAGTAGAGGCCAGTGCTCTCACTACTGGTAGTAGGGACCAGTGCTCTCACTACTGGTAGAGCCCAGTGCTCTCACTACTGGTAGTAGAGACCTGTGCTCTCACTACTGGTAGTAGAGGCCAGTGCTCTCACTACTGGTAGTAGAGGCCAGTGCTCTCACTACTGGTAGTAGAGGCCAGTGCTCTCACTACTGGTAGTAGAGGCCAGTGCTCTCACTACTGGTAGTAGAGGCCAGTGCTCTCACCTCTGGTAGTAGAGGCCACTGCTCTCACTACTGGTAGTAGAGGCCAGTGCTCTCACTACTGGTAGTAGATGTTAGTGTTATTACCACTGGTAGTAGACGCCAGTGCTCTCACTAATGGTAGTAGAGGCTAGTGTTATTACCACTGGTAGTAGAGGCCAGTGCTCTCACTACTGGTAGTAGAGACCAGTGCTCTCACTACTGGTAGTAGAGACCAGTGCTCTCACTACTGGTAGTAGAGACCAGTGCTCTCACTACTGGTAGTAGAGACCAGTGCTCTCACTACTGGTAGTAGAGGCCAGTGCTCTCACTACTGGTAGTAGAGGCCAGTACTCTCACTACTGGTAGTAGAGACCAGTGCTCTCACTACTGGTAGTAGAGGCCAGTGCTCTCACTACTGGTAGTAGAGGCCAGTGCTCTCACTACTGGTAGTAGAGACCAGTGCTCTCACCACTGGTAGTAGAGGTCACTGCTCTCACTACTGTTAGTAGAAGTCAGTGCTCTCACTACTGGTAGTAGAGGTCAGTGCTCTCACTACTGGTAGTAGAGGCTAGTGCTCTCACTACTGGTAGTAGAGGCTAGTGGTCTCACTACTGGTAGTAGAGGCCAGTGCTCTCACTACTGGTAGTAGAGGCCAGTGCTCTCACTACTGGTAGTAGAGACCAGTGCTCTCACTACTGGTAGTAGAGGCCAGTGCTCTCACTACTGGTAGTAGAGGCCAGTGCTCTCACTACTGGTAGTAGAGGAGAGTGCTCTCACTACTGGTAGTAGAGGCCAGTGCTCTCACTACTGGTAGTAGAGGCCAGTGCTCTCACTACTGGTAGTAGAGGACAGTGCTCTCACTACTGGTAGGGACCAGTGCTCTCACTACTGGTAGTAGAGGCCAGTGCTCTCACTACTGGTAGTAGAGGCCAGTGCTCTCACTACTGGTAGTAGAGGCCAGTGCTCTCACTACTGGTAGTAGAGGCCAGTGCTCTCACTACTGGTAGTAGAGGCCAGTGCTCTCACTACTGGTAGTAGAGGCCAGTGCTCTCACTACTGGTAGTAGAGGCCAGTGCTCTCACTACTGGTAGTAGAGGCCAGTGCTCTCACTACTGGTAGTAGTGGCCAGTGCTCTCACTACTGGTAGTAGAGGCCAGTGCTCTCACTAATAGTACTAGAGGCTAGTGTTATTACCACTGGTAGTAGAGGCCAGTGCTCTCACTACTGGTAGTAGAGGCCAGTGCTCTCACTACTGGTAGTAGAGGCCAGTGCTCTCACTACTGGTAGTAGAGACCAGTGCTCTCACTACTGGTAGTAGAGACCAGTGCTCTCACTACTGGTAGTAGAGGCCAGTGCTCTCACTACTGGTAGTAGGGACCAGTGCTCTCACTACTGGTAGAGGCCAGTGCTCTCACTACTGGTAGTAGAGACCTGTGCTCTCACTACTGGTAGTAGAGGCCAGTGCTCTCACTACTGGTAGTAGAGGCCAGTGCTCTCACCACTAGCAGTAGAGGCCAGTGCTCTCACCACTAGTAGTAGAGGCCAGTGCTCTCACCACTAGTAGTAGAGGCCAGTGCTTTCGCCACTAGTAGTAGAGGCCAGTGCTCTCACCACTAGTAGTAGAGGCCAATGCTCTCAACCCAATTAGTAGAGGCCAATGCTCTCACCACTAGTCGTAGTAAGGGTCAGTGCTCTCACCACTAGTAGTAGAGGCCAATGCTCTCAACCCAATTAGTAGAGGCCAATGCTCTCACCACTAGTCGTAGTAAGGGTCAGTGCTCTCACCACTAGTAGAAGAGGTCAGTGCTGACACCGATAGTAGTAGAGGTCAGTGGTCTCATCACTAGTATTCGAGGCCAGTGCTCTCATCACTAGTAGTTGATGCCAGTGCTCTCACCACTAGTATTTGATGCCAGTGCTCTCACCAATAGTAGTAGAGGTCAGTGCTCTCACCACTTGGAGTAGAGGCCAGTGCTCTCACCAATAGTAGTAGAGGCCAGTGCTCTCACCAATAGTAGTAGAGGTCAGTGCTCTCACCTCTAGGAGCAGAGGCCAGTGCTGTCACCACTAGTAACAGAGGCCAGTGCTCTTACCACTAGTATTAGAGGCCAGTGCTCTCACCACTAGTACTAAAGGCCAGTGTTATTACCACTAGTCACATTAGTGGTAGTAGAGACCAGTGTTATTAACGGTAGTCACAGTAGTAGTAGTTGAGGCCAGTGTTATTAACAGTAGTCACAGTAGTAGTAGTAGAGGCCAGTGTTATTACCACTACCTACAGTAATAATAGTAGAGGCTAGTGCTCTCTCCACAAGTGGTAGAGGCCAGTGCTCTCTCCACAAGTGGTAGAGATCAGTGTTATTACCACTAGTCACAATATTAGTAGGAGGGGCCAGTGTTATTACCACTAGTCACAATGCCAGTGCTCTCACCACTAGTAGTAGAGGCCAGTGGTATTACCACTAGTCACAGTAATAGTTTTACAGGCCAAGGTTATTAACACTTGTAACAGTAGTAGTAGCAGAGGCCAATGTTATTAACTCTAGTTACAGTAGTAGTAGAAGAGGTAAGTGTTCTCACTACTATAGTCTCAGCAGTAGTAATGGTGTTACAACATCACTGAACTATATATTACAATACCACTGAAATAAGTGTTACAAAACCACCAACTATATGTTACGACACCATTGAACTATATGTTACAACACCACTGAACTTTGTTACAACAATACTGAACTATATGTTACATCACCACTGAACTATATGTTACAACAACACTGAACTATATATTACAACACCACTGAACTATGTTACAACACCACTGAACTATATGTTACAACACCACTGAACTATATGTTACAACACCACCCATTATATTACAACACCACTGAACTATATATTACAACACCACTGAACTATATGTTACAACACCACTGAACTATATGTTACAACACCACTGAACTATATGTTACAACACCACTGAACTATATGTTACAACACCACTGAACTATATGTTACAACACCACTGAACTATATGTTACAACACCACTGAACTACATGTTACAACACCACTGAATTATATGTTACAACACCACTGAACTATATGTTACAACACCACTGAACTATATTACAGCACCACTGAACTATGTGTTACAACACCACTGAACTATATGTTACAACACCACTGAACTATATGTTACAACACCACTGAACTATATTACAGCACCACTGAACTATGTGTTACAACACCACTGAACTATATTACAGCACCTCTGAACTATATGTTACAACACCACTGAACTATATTACAGCACCAGTGAACTATATGTTACAACACCAATGAACTATATTACAGCACCAGTGAACTATATGTTACAACACCACTGAACTATATTACAGCACCAGTGAACTTTATGTTACAACACCACTGAACTATATTACAGTACAAGTGAACTATATGTTACAACACCACTGAACTATATTACAGCACCAGTGAACTATATGTTACAACACCACTGAACTATATTACAGCACCAGTGAACTATATGTTACAACACCACTGAACTATATTACAGCACCAGTGAACTATATGTTACAACACCACTGAACTATATTACAGCACCAGTGAACTATATGTTACAACACCACTGAACTATATTACAGCACCAGTGAACTATATGTTACAACACCACTGAACTATATTACAGCACCAGTGAACTATATGTTACAACACCACTGAAATATATTACAGCACCACTGAACTATATGTTACAACACCACTGAACTATATTACAGCACCAGTGAACTATATGTTACAACACCACTGAACTATATTACAGCACCAGTGAACTTTATGTTACAACACCACTGAACTATATGTTACAACACCAATGAACTATATTACAACACCACTGAACTATATGTTACAATACCACTGAACTATATTACAGCACCACTGAACTATATTACAACACCACTGAACTATATTACAGCACCAGTGAACTATATGTTACAACACCACTGAACTATATTACAACTCCACTGAACTATATGTTACAACACCACTGAATTATATGTTACAACACCACTGAACTATATGTTACAACACCACTGAACTATATGTTAAACACCACTGAACTATATGTTACAACACCACTGAACTATATGTTACAACACCACTGAACTATATGTTACAACACCACTGAACTATATGTTACAACACCACTGAACTATATGATACAACACCACTGAACTATATGTTACAACACCACTGAACTATATTACAGCACCACTGAACTATATGTTACAACACCACTGAACTATATTACAGCACCAGTGAACTATATGTTACAAAACCACTGAACTATATTACAACACCACTGAACTGTATGTTACAACACCACTGAACTATATGTTACAACACCACAGAACTGTATGTTACAACACCATTGAACTGTATGTTACAACACCACTGAACTATATTACAGCACCACTGAACTATATGTTACAGCACCACTGAACTATATGTTACAACACCACTGAACTATATGTTACAACACCACTGAACTATATGTTACAACACCACTGAACTATATGTTACAACACCACTGAACTATATTACAACACCACTGAACTATATGTTACAGCACCACTTAACTATATGTTACAACACCACTGAACTATATGTTACAACACCACTGAACTATATGTTACAACACCACTGAACTGTATGTTACAACACCACTGAACTGTATGTTACAACACCACTGAACTATATGCTACAACACCACTGAACTATATGTTACAACACCACTGAACTATATGTTACAACACCACTGAACTATATGTTACAACACCACTGAACTATATGTTACAACACCACTGAACTATATGTTACAACACCACTGAACTATATGTTACAACACCACTGAACTATGTGTTACAACACCACTGAACTATATGTTACAACACCACTGAACTATATGTTACAACACCACTGAACTATATGTTACAACACCACTGAACGATATGTTACACACCACTGAACTATATGTTACAACACCACTGAACTGTATGTTACAACACCACTGAACTATATGTTACAACACCACTGAACTATATGTTACAACACCACTGAACTGTATGTTACAACACCACTGAACTATATGTTACAACACCACTGAACTATATGTTACAACACCACTGAACTATATGTTACAACACCACTGAACTATATGTTACAACACCACTGAACTATATGTTACAACACCACTGAACTATATGTTACAACACCACTGAACTGTATGTTACAACACCACTGAACTATATGTTACAACACCACTGAACTATATGTTACAACACCACTGAACTATATTACAGCACCAGTGAACTATATGTTACAACACCACTGAACTATATTACAGCACCAGTGAACTATATGTTACAACACCACTGAACTATATTACAGCACCAGTGAACTATATGTTACAACACCACTGAACTATATTACAGCACCAGTGAACTATATGTTACAACACCACTGAACTATATTACAGCACCAGTGAACTATATGTTACAACACCACTGAACTATATTACAGCACCAGTGAACTATATGTTACAACACCACTGAACTATATTACAGCACCAGTGAACTATATGTTACAACACCACTGAACTATATTACAGCACCAGTGAACTATATGTTACAACACCACTGAACTATATTACAGCACCAGTGAACTATATGTTACAACACCAATGAACTATATTACAGCACCAGTGAACTTTATGTTACAACACCACTGAACTATATGTTACAACACCAATGAACTATATTACAACACCACTGAACTATATGTTACAATACCACTGAACTATATTACAGCACCACTGAACTATATTACAACACCACTGAACTATATGTTACAACACCACTGAACTATATGTTACAACACCACTGAACTATATGTTACAACACCACTGAACTATATGTTACAACACCACTGAACTATATTACAACACCACTGAACTATATGTTACAACACCACTGAACTATATGTTACAACACCACTGAACTATATGTTACAACACCACTGAACTATATGTTACAACACCACTGAATTGTATGTTACAACACCACTGAACTATATGTTACAACACCACTGAACTATATGTTACAACACCACTGAACTATATGTTACAACACCACTGAACTATATGTTACAACACCACTGAACTATATGTTACAACACCACTGAACTATATGTTACAACACCACTGAACTATATGTTACAACACCACTGAACTATATGTTACAACACCACTGAACTATATGTTACAACACCACTGAACTATATGTTACAACACCACTGAACTATATTACAGCACCACTGAACTATATGTTACAACACCACTGAACTATATTACAGCACCAGTGAACTATATGTTACAAAACCACTGAACTATATTACAACACCACTGAACTGTATGTTACAACACCACTGAACTATGTGTTACAACACCACTGAACTATATGTTACAACACCACTGAACTGTATGTTACAACACCATTGAACTGTATGTTACAACACCACTGAACTATATTACAGCACCACTGAACTATATGTTACAGCACCACTGAACTATATGTTACAACACCACTGAACTATATGTTACAACACCACTGAACTATATGTTACAACACCACTGAACTATATGTTACAACACCACTGAACTATATTACAACACCACTGAACTATATGTTACAGCACCACTGAACTATATGTTACAACACCACTGAACTATATGTTACAACACCACTGAACTATATGTTACAACACCACTGAACTGTATGTTACAACACCACTGAACTGTATGTTACAACACCACTGAACTATATGCTACAACACCACTGAACTATATGTTACAACACCACTGAACTATATGTTACAACACCACTGAACTATATGTTACAACACCACTGAACTATATGTTACAACACCACTGAACTATATGTTACAACACCACTGAACTATATTACAACACCACTGAACTGTATGTTACAACACCACTGAACTATATGTTACAACACCACTGAACTATATGTTACAACACCACTGAACTGTATGTTACAACACCACTGAACTGTATGTTACAACACCACTGAACTATATGTTACAGCACCACTGAACTATATGTTACAACACCACTGAACTATATGCTACAACACCACTGAACTATATGTTACAACACCACTGAACTGTATGTTACAACACCACTGAACTATATGTTACAGCACCACTGAACTATATGTTACAACACCACTGAACTATATGCTACAACACCACTGAACTATATGTTACAACACCACTGAACTGTATGTTACAACACCACTGAACTATATGTTACAGCACCACTGAACTGTATGTTACAACACCACTGAACTATATGCTACAACACCACTGAACTATATGTTACAACACCACTGAACTATATGTTACAACACCACTGAACTATATGTTACAACACCACTTAACTATATGCTACAACACCACTGAACTATATGTTACAACACCACTGAACTATATGTTACAACACCACTGAACTATATGTTACAACACCACTGAACTATATTACAACACCACTGAACTGTATGTTACAACACCACTGAACGATATGTTACAACACCACTGAACTATATGTTACAGCACCACTGAACTATATGTTACAGCACCACTGAACTATATGTTACAACACCACTGAACTATATGTTACAACACCACTGAACTATATGTTACAACACCACTGAACTTTGTTACAACACCACTGAACTATATGTTACAACACCACTGAACTATATGTTACAACACCACTGAACTTTGTTACAACACCACTGAACTATATGTTACAACACCACTGAACTATATGTTACAACACCACTGAACTATATTACAACACCACTGAACTATATGTTACAACACCACTGAACTATATTACAAAACCACTGAACTATATTACAACACCACTGAACTATATGTTACAACACCACTGAACTATATGTTACAACACCACTGAACTATATTACAACACCACTGAACTATATGTTATAACACCCACTGAACTATATGTTACAACACCACTGAACTATATTACAAAACCACTGAACTATATTACAACACCACCAACTATATGTTACAACACCACCAACTATATGTTACAACACCACCAACTATATGTTACAACTTTACCAAGCTGTTATATAACACCAGCAAACTATGTATTACATCACCACCAGATTATTTTACATCACCAAACTAAGTGTTAAAACACCACCAACTATGTGTTACATCACCACCAAACTGTTACAACACCACCAAACTATGTGTTACATCACCAAAAACGATACTAATAACTCACACATAGGAGAATGAAACTTCTGACGACGTTTGGGACGTATTGAACCCTTTTGTAGTCGCACAGAAGCACGAAGAAAAGACAACCAGTGTATATACTAGAGAGGTGGGGGGGGGGAGACCGAGAGTAGACCGAGATGTAGAAGTATAATGGAGAAGTAGTGGAAGAAGTTGACGTAGTTAGTAGTAACAGTAGCAGTAGTGGCACAGTAGTCGGAGACTTGTGTGCAAGCGAAGCAGCAATAGTAGTAGTAGTACTACTAGTAGTTGTAGTAGTAGTAGTAGTAGTAGTTGTAGTAGTAGTAGTAGTACTAAAAGTAGTAGTGGTAGTAGTAACAGTAGTAGTACTAGTAATAGTGGTGGTAGTAGTAATAGTAGTAGAAGTAGCAGCAGCAGTAGTAGAAGTACCAGTAGCTGTTGTACTAGTAGTAATAGTAGTAGTAGTAGTAATGATAATAGTAGTAATCATAGTGGAGGCAGTCCAAGAACAAGGAAAAGCAGAATAAGGAGCACTGCGGGAGAGGTAATGGTCGACGAGTGTAAAACAAAAACCCAGTGAGGAACACTCAGAGGACAAAACCAACTCAGGCAGAAGAAAGGAATGGCAAAGAAAATATAGGAGAGAAGAGAAGAGCTAAGGAGAGGAGATAAAGATCAGGTCAAGTTGCGAGTGTTCTGAAGTTTGAAGCATTTGACAACGTAATAAGAAACGAAGGCATCTACAAAGAAAATGCCAAGAGTAAGATTTATATTAGGAAAGTTGTAAAAGCGTTACAAAATAACCCGCTTACAAAAGAGCTTTTGTATGCTTGTTATTTGTGAAGTGTTCCAGGGACGGTATCGTGTATTTTATTATCCACCAAACCAGTGTGTGTATTGCAGCTCCGTGAACTTAATATTACAGTAGCACCGAACTTTATACTACAGTAGCACCAAACTAGGTATTGCAACAAGAAAAGTCTGTTACCAATATTACAACACACCAAAATTGGAATGACAGATCCCACAAACACCCGAGTGACAAAGATTACTGGAAGAATTTCAGTAGTGCAGGACACAACTAATAGGGAACGAGCACAAAGGGGTCTGGAAAAAAATCAGAAGAAGAGGAATAGTAGAAAGGGAAGGGAAAGAAGAAAAGAAAAAAAGGAAAGAACGGAAAAATGGAAAGAGAAGAAAGGAAAAGGGGAGGACATACAAAGAGTGGGAAGAAAAGAGTGTGCACGTGGAAAAAAATACGGAATGGGCATAAAGAGCATTGGAGGAATAAAAAGAGCACGGGAAGGAAAGAGAGAACATAAGAAAAATATGAAGTCCAAGGAAAAGAAAAACTACAGAATGAAGGATTGAAGAAAGGAACGCAGAAAGACTATGGAGATAGCGGAAAGAACATAAAAAATAAGGATGGAGCGAGAGAACAAAGCAAAAGTGCTGACAAACGTGCAAGGACTTAAAGTGCACAAAAGAGAGAGAAAGAAAGTGGGGATGACAAGGGATATAAAAGGAACAGGAAATAAAGAGGAAAGGAGATGAAAGGCCTGGGTAGTAGAGTGACATTAATCAAACTAATGCCTCATCTACTCTAACAATCAGGTTGACTTAGAAGTGAGTCACTTGCAGCAACTCACTAACTTGGTCTAAATCTCTTGATTATTATTATTATAATCAAGGGGGAAGCGCTAAACCCAGAGGATTATACAGCGCCTGGGGGGGGGGGGAAGTGGAAGGCATTCAGGCTTAATTCGGGGAACTGGAGCACAAATCCAATTCCCTAAATCAAGAGCCCCTCACCAACATCAAGGAACCTTCCTTGAGGGGCTAAATCTCTTGAAAATGATAACTCATTCTTGTTTTAGAAGGTCAATTTTGTCTTAATAAAGTTCGGAGGTTAAGCCCTGTCTACTACTCTAAAGTTAATGGTGTTGTAATCCGTGTGTACATTAACACTAATGTTAACGAGAGATTTATAACACTGAGTGTATGTACATTGTGAGATATACACATCACAGCGTACAGAATCAGAAATTTACTCATATTGTAAATTCCTTTCGTGAAATGCATCTCACAGAGTATTTGTAGAGATATATATCTAGTATACTATGTATACTATGCTATGTATACTATGTAGATAAAGATATGCTAATGTAGCTGTAAATACTCTGAAAGATATACACTCTTATCATCTGATAAATCGTATCGATACTATTATCTAATATCCACGTTTTAAAGTTTATAAAGCCAACGCACTGGACTTTATCAAGTCATAAAGTGAAAAAACTGGTATTGGGAAGGTGAGCAAATACTGTATAAAGTAGTGAGTAGCAGTGAGGTAAACTCAGGTATCACCTTGAGTCTCTAAAGTCTTAGAAGTTTTCTAGCAAGATGTTCAGTTAAATTGTAGAAACCGAAGTTTTTATTGAGGCAGCTTGAGATTCTTGTGAGTGTAGGTTCAAGAGGTTATCGTCTCAGGTTGTCGTCTTCCTTGACAACTACTTGTTCTATTCCAGTTTGCGTTATGTAGGACAAGACTCGTGGAACTTCGTGTTCATCAATATCTGCAAGAAACCACTTCCAAGTGCCTTAAATATTCCATGGAGAGTGAGCATAGACACAGGGGTCATTCCACAGCCACTGTAAACAACAGATATAGACCCACTTCATAAAGGTGGCAGTAAAGCAATTGTAAAGAATTACAGACCGATAGCACTTACGTTCCACATCATACAAATCTTTATAAGGGTTCTAAGATCGCCAACCACTTGGATACCCAAGAACTGCACAACCCAGAGCAGCATGGGTTTAGAGAAGGTCGCTCCTGCCTCCCACAACTACTGGACAATTCTGACATGATCTTGGATGCACTGGAGGACAAACAAAATGTAGATGTAGAATACACAGACTTTGTGAAAGCCTTCGACAAATGCGATCATGGTATAAAAAAAAATGCGTGATAAATGAATAACAGGAAGAGTGGGTAAAGGGTTCTATGATATCCTGACAAATAGAATACAAAGAGTAGTAGCAAACAGTAAAATCAGAGGTGGCTACAGGGAAAAGCTCTGTTCCACGAGGTACAGCACTCATTCCCTACGAAAGCAAAAGACTTAGCAGGCGGTGCAACATTCCCGCAGTGAAAAGCAGGGGAACCATGATTACGCTAACATACAATACAGTAAGTGTCAGCGGCCCATGACTGCTCAACTACCTCTCAGGCACCTTTAGTCAGTTCCAGATCAACCGAGCTGTTGTTCGCACGTCGGTTTGCGTGCGGTAAGCAGTGATAGCCTGGTTGATCAAGCCCTGATCCACCGTGAGGCTTGATCATGGACCAGGCCGCGGAGGCACTGACCCCGAAACAACCTCCAGGTATACTCCAGGAAAGGTTGCCTGGTCTGCCAGGATATTAGTGTTCTGGAACTCTGAATGTATAATCTGCTTAGAGTTTGGCACATTTGCCATATAGGATGGTGTAAATGCCTGCGGTAAGGTTATGCTGATGGTGTTTCTGTCTGGTGATGTAACTAATGGAAGAAGAGGCAATGGAGGGCATTATAAGTTTGCTGTTGTTTTTGATCTACCTATTCCTGCCAATGACTTCAATGGTCTTACTGATCTGTCATTTTCGCTCTAAAAAAAAATAAACTCGAAGGTATATGCTGCTCTGGACGAGCCAAGTTAGAACTGTTTACATTTTGGGCTCTCAACCAATGAGAAGCGAGCAGACGCCATTGCCACTTAGCTGGAGCGACTCATAGAAGGCTTGTGATTAGTCAGAACTAGAGAACGGGAACCCAGATGTGCCGTGGGAGTAGGATGACACGCGCAAAAAAACACGCGTTCACTCCCGTAAATATACGGGGGGCGTGAATCATACCCGTGGTATTCACTCACATTATACTCGTGGTATGGTGTGAGTAAATATGGATTAGTAAGTAAAAGTAAGTGAAGAATCAGTGCCGTCATGTCACTTTGATTCCCGAAAGTCATAGAAGTTTTTGGACAAGAATTTCTCCTGAAATGTTGGAAATTATAGTTCTGGTTGAAATTGTTGGAGAGAGTGACGAGTGCAGATTCCAGGACTCTTCGTCTATGGGTGACATCCACTTTGACGGTTAATAGTTCATTATTACAATTTATTAAGAGAATGTGAGTGTTCCGATGTAATTTGCTGTCTATCCTGGTATTTTAGTGTTTCAGATTCATTCGAGGAAGTTACTCGATATCTTACAATCATTGATTTTATTACATTTCTCACACTGAATAACTTATCTTTAGCTGGAGTTTGTTTTTATGGATTAACTGCATAAAAAAGTTTTAGAAATCTGATTTTAAATCGAGTTCACGTGGTGAATTGTTGAGACTGGTGTAGCTTAGTGAACAGTTGTTTGAGGAAAAAATATTTTTCTTTACGTTAATTTCTACTGCAGATACGGACACACCCCAAGAAAAAATACCTAGAAGAACACATGTATAGTCTAGGTGTCCTGTTTGAGTGTTAGTGGTGAAGTCATGTTTGTTTTGACATCCTAGTACCGGGCACGCCCGTGGTATGGTTTGTTTGCAGTCGTGTCATTACGATTTCGTGAGTTACTCTTCAAAAACCATATATTTGAGTCTTCATAAGGTCTACTCGGTGGGGAAAACATCATAAATAAAGGCTCCATATAAGTGCAACAGAGTCTTCTTACCAGTATTTTACATAGGCGCTTTGTATAAATGAAAAAATGCCAAATTTAAAGAACATGGGATGTTAGAATGTTGCTCTGATGTTGAATTTTCACCCAACTTTTATATATTTTAAAACCCTGAATAAATCGTCCTCGCCTGTCAAGCTTACAAATGACCTGTACGTTGCTGTGTGTACTTTTAGTATTGTATATGCATGTGTGTGTGTGTGTGTGTGTGTGTGTGTGTGTGTGTGTGTGTGTGTGTGTGTGTGTCTGTATCTGTGTGTGTGTCTGTGTGTGTGTCTGTGTGTGTGTCTGTGTGTGTGTGTGTGTTTGTGTGTCTGTGTGTGTGTGTCTGTGTGTGTGTGTCTGTGTGTGTGTCTGTGTGCGTGTCTGTGTGTGAGTCTGTGTGTGAGAGAGAGAGAGAGAGAGAGAGAGAGAGAGAGAGAGAGAGTGAGTGAGTTTGTGTATGTGTGAGTGTATTCTACTAACTGTTCTCATCTAATTGGGCTGGGAGGGTTCTGTCTCAGCTCCTGGCCCTACCTTTCTGCTGTTGCTCCAGATTTCACTCCTGGTTGCCTGAAACCCATTATATCATTTCATTAAACTGTATATATTTTCTTTACCACTTTGCTGTGTTTCTCGTTCCACTTCCCGATCATTCTAAGGATAAAGAAGAATTTCCTAATGTCTCATTTGTGCTTTTAACTTCCATCTGTGACCTGGCTTAAATGTCGTCAGGTTTGACTCCTCTAGCTTATAGGTTATATCACTCAGTTCTGGGATTAGTTATTTGCAAACCTTTGCACTTTTCCAGCTTCTTTTCCTGCTTATCCAGATGTGTGTTCCACATTGGGACTGTCTAATCCAAGATGGGCATGACACATGCCATGTACAAGGTCGTGAATGCTTCCTAGTTGACGTTCCTGAAAGCTACTCTAGCGTTTGCTGCAGCTGTTATGAAACTGATGTGTGCCTCATGCAAATTGATCGGAACTAATCTAACCCCGAGCTCCTCTTTCAGGAGCCTTGCAAACTTTGTTCCCCAAGCCTGTACACTGTTTCCAGACGTCGGGGCACCGTGGCCTGGTGGTTTGTTTCTCTCGCTTAACACAGTGAGGGTCCGAGTTCGATTCCCGGCGAAGGGGTGGAAACACTTGGCATGTTTCCTTACACCGGTTGTCCCTGCAATTTCTGCTTGCTCCTCTGCTTGTGTGGTACTTTAGCAAACGTCTTCATGCAATTCGAAAATATTCATTTCAACCATCTCTCTCTCTCTCTCTCCCTCTCCCCCTCTTTCTCTCTTTCTCGCTCCTGCCCAATTTTTGTGTATACTTATCATAGAATTCTAGCAGACTTGTGAGGCATTATTTATCATCTTAACTGTGCTGTCTGTTGTTTATGAATCCACTTCTTTACATATGCTCCACTACTCTTCTGATAATGTTCTCCATAACGTTACATACTGTGCATGCCATAAAGGTGGCTTGTAATTCCTTGCCATCTGTTTGTCCCAATTTTTAAAAATCGGGACTACATTCGCTGTTTTTCAGACCTCTGGCAGTTGCCGTAGTTACACAGTCCTTTTGCTGCCTCACAATCCATGAAGAGATAACATCTGGTCACATTGCCGTAGAGATATCTCAGTGTTTTCTTCACCCTCCTCTCATTGCTTGTAGTGTGTCCAGTACTCGTTGGTGCACTCTCACTCTTTGACAGTGTTGATGATTCAGATGAGAATTCTTTTCTAAATCCTTTGTCCAGCTCCTCACAGACATACTGAAAGTGGCATATAAAACCAAAAGTTAATGAATAAGACACATATTCAACGGTTGGATTGTCATGTGGGGTTCGAACACGTGGATAGGGTAAGGATAGTGAACTAGGTCAACGAGGTTGATATTTGCTCTGAGACGAACACTGTGACCCAAAGTGTTAGCAAGGAGTAAATGGATCTTACTGTCTCTTACAACATGTAAGGAAGGTTCAACAAATAGACCTTTGACCTTGCAGGAATCACTGTCAACTAGGACGTTATCACCATCTGGAACATTAGGAACAACAACAGACACTCTAGTGAGAGCACTAGCCGCAACAGAGACGTCTTTCTGCAAACGGCATGTGACATCAACAAGAGATGGCATTACTAGTTCCAAGTAATCGTTTTCTGACAAGGCATCCCCTGTGGAGAAACTACTACTCGAACTAGCAGTCATTGCAGGGAGAGGCTGTGCACTCAAGGCAGTCTGAGTGTCCTCGGACACTTGAGGCAACGGAACACTATCCTGCAAGTCTGAAGGTATAGGTACACGGATGGGAGTGACAGAATTACCAGTGCCTGACCGCTTGGGTACGCTACTGGAGAATGCATTGGCTTGTAAGGACTTAATGCGTACATCATACTCTGCAGCAGTATGACAGATTTCTGATTCAAGCTGGTAACCCCAGAATGGAACGATCAAGTCGTCAATTTGGACATGCCGTCGATAAGGGTCGAGCACAATGCGTAAGTCTCGCATGGAAGCAAAGCCCAGTAGAAGGTCACCAGGGAAAGTAATCTGGTCGACAACAAGGAAGGAAGCAGTGAAGTCTCTACCTTGGATAGAAAAGGTGAGGGAAGTCCGACCTCGGACACGCAGGTGAGAACCAGCTACTCCACTAAGGGAGGACACATGAGTCGGTTCTACGAGAAGGACATGTCGTAACTGCTTATCCTTAAACAAACTAGACCTGATAATATTGACTTGCGCACCAGAGTCCATGAACAAATGAATGGGAGCATTATGAACAGATGCTTGCACTATAGGGCCTATGGTTGCATTGGAAGTTATGTGCAAACAAAAAGGTGGATTGTCATCAGAAAAGACTTGTTCCACTTCATCCCCAAAATCATCTATGTCAGAGACATGTGAAGCAACATCATCAGCAGGATTGTCATTCTCGAGACTGCTTAAGGCTTCAAAGGAATTGTGAACGGGGATGGTGTACTCATTATCACCTACTGTCACCATGGGACGGTTTGACTGGGGCTCTCGAATTCCCCCGAATGGAAGAATGAGCCTGGTTCTGGTTATTTTGAGAATTGGAAGAATGAGCCTGGTTCTGATTATTTTGAGAACCACGATATCTGTTTCCTCTACGGGTTCTGCGGTTGGAACGGCCACGGAAAGACCTAGAGTACTGAAGGCTGTAGAGAGCATTGCACTCAGATGTGTCATGTCCATGTATTCTATAAGTACAGTAGGGAAGATCTGACTGGCACTCATCATCAGTACGACGCCTCTTAGGGTAACTATCAGGACAATTAAGTGCAATATGGCCACGGAAACCACAGTTGTAACAAGTCCGCTGGCTATGGTTACTGAATGTACTATAAATACTACGAGGTTTATAACGACTCTGTACACTGGTCCTTGGTGATCTCTGAGATGGTTGACGACCACGATTTGTCGCTGTGGCGCAAACAAGAGGTGGTGCAGACTGAGGCATATGTGTGAAATTACTTTTGATACATGGGAAAGTACCCTGGGGGCACAAGGAACGTACATGATTTAGGGCTGTAAGTGGTTCCATCGTCACAGTCGGAGGATTAGCCTCAAAAGCACACACGGAAGCAGGCGGCATTAGTTCTTTGATTGCTCCAAAAGCTGCAATTTTAGCAAGCGGTTCTGTGAATGGTTTAACCTCGTCAGTGACAAAAGCTGAGGACTGGACAGCATTGATAAATGATGATAAAAATTTGTCTAATCTAACAGCAAATGCACTCAATGATTCATTACTCATGGGTGTAGCATTCACAAGTTCCCGAAGAACGACATATGGATCAGCTGTTTTTACTGGTACAAGGAAAGAACGAATCAGTTCCTCATATTGTGACCACTTAGTAAGATTCCTGAAGTCACGCATATCAAGATCAACAACATGAACAGCAGCAGGGGATCGATGAAGAGCTTCTTTAGCAAGTCTGATAAGACTTTCCTCTGAGGAAGGACCTTCAACTAGAGCATTAGCACGAGAACGAATGGCAGTAAACCATGCTTCAAGACTATGTACATGGCCATTGAATAAAGGTAACGCATCAAGGGAATCACGAGTATAACTATAGTATCTCAGTGTCTGGGTCGGTCTGTCAGTCGCTAAGGAATTGTGAGGACTGATGACAGGAGCAGCAGTAGCCTGAGAGGTCTGAGTTTCGACATTCACTAAATCACTTGACGGTATGTGAGACATAATGGCAAAGAAGTTGCACGAGAACAAATAAGGCAAAAATAATGAACAATAAAAATGATACAAAATACTAAAACTGAAATAAAATAGATGCAACTAATTCTGCAGAAGTAATAAAAATGTCTAAGATAGGAGTGTGTAGCCTGTCCCAGAGGGGACAGTCGCGCGCGTTTGTGCTCCGTCAAAAACTGCGTGTCTTGATGGCAGTGAAGGGAACAGAATGCGGGAAATAAGCGTGTGCAACCATAAAGTGCATATACTCCTTTGAACAAACAAAAAAGGAATATCAGTGAACGCTAAATAGGAAAATATGGATTATAGTGTCACATAGAGAGTGCCGGTGGAGAAACGGTTACCGTGGGAAATAGACCTGACCAGCACTAGTGAATTATTGCCGGGTGTCGACACAAGTGGAAATAAACGAATATCGATCT
The DNA here is from genome assembly GCF_026875155.1 of Cherax quadricarinatus. NCBI lineage: Eukaryota > Metazoa > Arthropoda > Malacostraca > Decapoda > Parastacidae > Cherax > Cherax quadricarinatus. Next base: position 30,289,605 of record NC_069456.1, on the reverse strand, counting down.
ATCTATCTATAAGTAATATAGTGAGTGACAAGGATATATATGTGCAGTGGCATAGTGAACTAAATTGTAGATAAGAGTAATCTAAATTATCCCCAAGTATAGCGTACAATATATAGTGTAGAAAAGGGAATATCTTACAAGCGACTGGCACTAGCGAACTATTGCCAGAGGTCCAGTGAAGTGTTAATAACGGATAAGTAACTACTATAGTCATAAGATATGAAACGAGTGATGGTAGCATTGAGGTGCAGGGAATCACAGCATACATAAATTGAGCATCCAACCGTTACCTCTACAATATACAGTGTAGAAAGGGGAATATCTTACAAGCGACTGGCACTAGCGAACTATTGCCAGAGGTCCAGTGAAGTGTTAATAACGGATAAGTAACTACTATAGTCATAAGATATGAACCGAGTGATGGTAGCATTGAGGTGCAGGGAATCACAGCATACATAAATTGAGCATACGACCGTTACCTCTACTAAACAGGAAATAATCTTTTCCTTAGAAGGGTAGGGGGAAGTTAGCATAGGCCTAACTAAGTGAAGTGTGGAGTGTGGGCAAGTCTGCCAGCTCACACCCACCCTGCACCCACCACCCACCCTACACCACCACCCACCCTGCACCCACCACCCACCCTACACCACCACCCACCCTGCACCCACCACCCACCCTACACCCACCACCCACCCTGCACCACCACCCACCCTACACCCACCACCCACCCTACACCCACCCTACACCACCACCCACATACTGCAAACTTGGTTCATATAAATACATCTTGCATATTACTGGCACCAGCAAGAGAAAGGTAAAGTGGAAATCAGTTTTCTTCCGTGGCATACAGTGTAGTAGGATACAGACAGGATGTCAGCACAGCATATCTGTGGGACATGTAAAAAAATCCTTGGAAGGAAATCCAGAATCACATGCAACCTATGCTCTTCCAAACACCATATCTCTTGTACAAGACTAAATACAACCTCAAAAAATGACCTCGAACTAGCAAGGTGCTTCTGGTTGTGCAATAAAGATGTAGAACTTTGGGCAGGTATTAGAAAGGAACTAAAGAGAGTAATAAATGATAAAAATAATCAAGAAAACAAGGATGACCTCTTGGATAGTCTACCAAAAATATATAAAACATGGGAGAAAGAGATAGTGTATCAAAAAATGCAGAATGTCCATACCACAACAGATGACTCGAAACTACCTAGTCACCCACACGGTGCTAAGCCAGACCCATCCCCCAGTCATAGCACTAATACCCACAGTGCTGGTGCTGGCCCAGGCCCCCCCAGGCATAGCACCAATACCCTCAGTGCTGGTGCTGGCCCAGACCCAGCCCCACCCCCCAGCCCGAGTGCTGACCCAGACCCAGCCCCCAGCCTTACTGCCAGCCCAGACTCTCTAGGGACACTACCCAAACCACCACAAAAACAGTAAATATACAACCATCATTGCACAAGACTGTGGCCCACAGTACAGATGTTGGAGAGGAGTCTCCTCCTTCCTCTACTGGGGAAAGTAGATGGAATCCAGGACGGGGTGGCCCTGGCTTGGATACTGAGGATTATAGTGCAGTCCCAGAACCTGCAGAAATTGACAACACACCTCCCAACAATTCTCAACCAAAGGTGAATTTGTGCAAATATTATGCTTGGGGCATCTGTAAGCATGGAATAACAGGGGAAAAAAAATGGGACATGCAACTTTGACCATCCCAAAAAATGTAGCGACCTCCTGTCTAAAGGAGTGTGTCGTTCTTCTTCCTGTACTTTCTTTCACCCAAAAATGTGCCACTCCTCGGTCTCCAGAAGCAGTGTTACAACATCGAGTGCCCTGCATACCATCTAAAAGGGACCAGGAGGCACAGACCCCACAAGACAAACAATAGTAGCTACGACATCCCAACTCCAGGTGATTTTTTAGTGGCAGGAAACGAAAAAAGAAAATGGAAGGAAATAACAAAAATAGTCCACCACCTTGGAGCATTGTTGGACTGGAGGCGCAGCCAGTGGCCACCCATGGCCCTCCAGAATTATAACTACTGATGCCAATAACAAAATCCTCCAACAAACACAGAATACAACCTCGTTCATATTTGCTAATATACAGGCATTAAGCCATCCACCAACAACAAAATACCTTTTATCAGTGGACTTCTAGTGGAGTCTAATGCAATGTTTGCAGCCTTCACAGAGACTCACACAAAAGATCACTTTGACAGTGAAATATGGATAAGTGGTTACAACCTTTTTAGATGCGACAGAAAAAACAGGCAACAAGGGGGGGTTGGCCTGTATGTCAAAGAGTCCCTTATCTGCACGGAGTTGCTGAACACCACAAATGAGGTAGTTGAAGTTCTATCAATAAAGATCGAGAACCAAAACTAGTCATTGTGGTTGTATACAAGCCACCAGATGCAACCTCCCAACAGTTCAAGGAACAGCTATTGAAAATCGATTACTGTTTGGAAAACCTTCCAGCTCCATCCCCAAACATCTTACTGCTTGGTGATTTCAACCTAAGGCATACAAAATGGAAGAATGTAGCAAATAATGTTATAGCTGAAACAATCCCCGGAGGTAGCGCAGATGAAAGGTCACACACACATGAGCTACTAAGTCTCTGCGAAAAACACACCTTAAGCCAGCAGATAGTGGAGCCAACAAGACTAGAAAACACACTTGACCTATCTTCACAAATAATGAGGACCTGATAAGAGACATAAGAATATCAAAAACAACTAATTCCGATCACAATCTAATCGAAGTCCAGACGTACATGCATAGGGGTCCTGAACAACAGAATGCATGTACCTGTGAAGGTGTCCTTCACAAAATACAATTTCAACAACATGAACATCAACTGGGACCAGGTAAACCATGTCCTAAACGAAACATGTTGGGAAGATGTCTTAAATGACATGGATCCAAACCAGTGCCTTGAAAGGATCAACTTCCTGGTAGCCGAAGCATGTTATAGGCTATTCCCCTAAGAAAGAAAAAGAGCAGGAGTAAACTGGAGAGAAAAAAGACGCTCCCTCTACAGAAGACGACGAAGAGTCACTGAGCTCCTCAGGAGTGCTAGAATATCTGATACACGAAAGGAGGCGCTGACCAGGGAAGTGGAAACTATCGAACTTAAGCTAAATGACTCTTACAGGAACCAGGAGAGGCAGGAGGAGCTTAAAGCTATTAGTGAAATTGAAAGAAATTCAAAATATTTCTTTTCATATGCCAAAACAAGGCAAATACCACATCTAGTATCGGGCCCTTACTCAGACAGGATGGACTTACACAGACGACAAGGAAATGAGTGAAATATTGAAATCCCAGTACGATTCGTGTTTAGTGAACCACTAATCGGTCTGAGATCGACGTCCCAAATGATTTCTTCATGAATGAGCCTCAAAACTCCATAAATGTATGCCAGATTTCCGACATTACCCTAACTCCGATAGATTTCGAAAAAGCCATTGACAATATGCCTATGCACTCAGCCCCGGGCCCAGACTCGTGGAACTCTGTTTTCATTAAGAACTGCAAGAAACCCCTCTCGCGTGCCCTAAGTACACTATGGAGGAGGAGCTTGGACATGGGTGAAATTCCAGTCGCTTAAAACAACGGATATAGCCCCACTCCATAAAGGTGGCAGCAAAGCATTAGCTAAGAACTATAGACCAATAGCTCTGACATCCCACATCATAAAAATCTTTGAAAGAGTGCTAAGAAGCAGGATTGCAAATCACCTGGATTCCCAAAATCTGCACAATCCAGGGCAACATGGGTTCAGGGCAGGTCGCTCCTGCCTCTCACAACTACTGGATCACTATGACATGGCCTTGGATGCACTGGAAGAAAATCAGAATGCAGATGTAATATACACAGACTTTGCAAAAGCATTTGGCAAATGCGATCATGGCGTAATAGCCCATAAAATACGTGCTAAAGGAATAAGTGGGAAAGTGGGGAGATGGATCTTCAACTTCGTAACAAATCGAACACAAAGAGTAGTGGTCAACAGAGTTAAATCGGAGGCTGCCATAGTGAAGAACTCTGTTCCACAAGGCACAATACTCGCTCCCATCTTATTCCTTATCCTCATATCAGACATAAAACAGAGATATACACCACAGCACCGTATCATCCTTTGTGGATGATACTAGGATCTGCATGAGGCTGTCATCTGCTGAGGACGCGGTTAACCTCCAAGAAGATATAAACAAAGTTTTCCAGTGGGCAACGGTAAACAATATGATGTTCAATTAGGACAAATTCCAACTACTCCGTTATGGAAAACTGGAGGAGATAATAACTAGAACAGAGTATACTACTGACTCCGGCCATACAATAGAGCGGAAAAATAATGTAAGGGACCTGGGAGTAGTAGTGTGTCTGAGGATCTCACTTCAAGGATCACAACAGTGCCACGATCGCACGTGCAAAGAAAATGATAGGATGGATAATGAGAACTTTCAAAACGAGAGATGCCAAGCCCATGATGATTCTTTTCAAATCACTTGTTCTCTCTAGGCTGGAATACTGCTGTACATTAACATCTCCATACAAAGCAGGTGAAATCGCAGATCTAGAGAGTGTACAGAGATCCTTTACTGTATGTATAAGTTCTGTCAAGCACCTTAACTACTGGGAACGCTTGGAAGCACTTGACTTGTACTCGTTGGAACGCAGGAGGGAGAGATATATCATAATCTACACTTGGAAAATCTTGGAAGGAATGGTCCCAAATCTGCACACAGAAATCACTCCCTACGAAAGTAAAAGACTGGGCAGGTGATGCAAAATGCCGCCAATAAAAAGTAGGGGCGCCATTGGTACACTAAGAGAAAACACCATAAGTGTCCGGGGCCCAAAACTGTTCAACAGCCTCCCATCAAGCATTAGGGGAATTGCCAATAAACCCCCTGGCTGCCTTCAAGAGAGAGCTGGACAGATACCTAAAGTCAGTGCCGGATCAGCCGGGATGTGGCTCGTACGTCGGACTGCGTGCGGCCAGCAGTAACAGCCTAGTTGATCAGGCCCTGATCCATCGGGAGGCCTGGTCATGGACCGGGCCGCGGGGGCGTTGATCCCGGAATAAACCTCCAGGTAACCTCCAGGTAACACTGCAAGAGGAAGGACAACTCAATGTAAAGAACTGTTGGCCAAGATAAAAATTACATTGAAATATACAAGTAAAAATATTACTGGAGACTGAATTAAATGCAAAATGAGCTGTCTTTACTCTTGCTAATAAAGAAAATAATTAATAAAATTTTAAATCAATGTAAAAAGTAGAAAATAAAATCACTAGATTGTATGCAACGAGAGATAACTGGGAAATTTGAATATTTTCTAAGAAAGCATAAACAAAATTAAAATATAATGCAAAGACAACATTAGGAAAATTAATAAAATGAAAAACAAGATGCAATAATGAACTGAGAATAATAATACATAAAAATATCAATAAAAGAAAATTCACTGCAGAACAAGTGCAACAAAATTATTTCACTGCAGTAATAATGTCTCACACTGGGAAAACTCAGGTTAAATAATAAAATAAAAATATGAAGAAAAAACTGATTGAGCACTTTAACTCTTAATTGTAAATTAGGCAAAACAATTTACTCAAAGAGTAAAGTAAACACTTTACGTTATAAAAGTAATTAAAATTACAACAAGAGTGAATTTGTTCAAAGAATATAAAAATTTTGAATAAAAATGGAACAAGGAGCAAAACGGAAGTTTAACACTTACAAGTGGCAGGGCATACAACACTTAATCACGTATTCACTATTTTAGTTTAGAATATTCTTACAACAAAATCTTGCTGTGACTGATACGACAAAAATTTGCTGGCAAAAATAATGGGACACAGTCTGCGAAAAAATCAGGAATGAGACACTTGAGGCCAACATTTATCATGTGGGGTTCGAACACGTGGATAGGGTAAAGAAATACTCATGTAGGCTGGTAGCACATATATTACGGATAGTGTGTGAAGCGCCCAAACAGCCGTGACCTGCCTCCTTGCTCACTCTCGTAAGACTGACCGCCCACAGTACCCATATGTGAAGGGTGTTTGAAATACTGCTAGGTCAGCAACAATATAAATACAGACAGTGATTCACGCAGAGACGGTGGGTAGTAAGTCATCTACTGGTACACTGGTTACTGGTAACTGGTTACTAGGAACTGGTACTACTACTGAGAGGATATCTTTATTTTTTAAACATTTCGCCTTTATGGTAGGCTTTCTCAGTAAAATATAGAGGAGAATAAACTATAGACAGCAGTAGCAGTGGCAAGATAAAGATAATCTAATCAGTCTGTCAACCTTGGGGAAATAATTTTAGAGGTGATCAGTCCCTCAGCCAGTAAAAAGTTCAGTTCCAAGTCTGGAACAATGTGAAGCTAACACATTAGCAAGGAGTCTTGTATACCAACGAAGGTGACGCATGGAAGATCTCGAAGAAATTGCAGAGGCAGCCTCTGCTAGTAGAAACAAGAAGTCAAGAATCGAGAAGAATTGTAGCAAGCCTATGTTAAACAGGGTTGAATTCGAGAGGGAGTTGCTTAGTGTGGCATGCAAAGAGTATGTTACAATTTATTCAGAGTATGTCACATTCCCATATAGGCTGCCTCCCAACCAGCAAACCTGGTGCTAAGAGTTTAACCTTGGTTCATTGATCAATCACAGGCAAGCCCGCCAAAGCTGAAGCAACATGTTCACTTGCGGTAAGCATTGGCAGACTTGCCGACCTGCTGGTTGAGTAAGGTGCACTCTCTCTGGCTTCTGCTTTGCTGTCTGTCACTATGGTGTACACTTATTATTATGTCTGTACTTATTGTACATAGTATATATATCTTTATATAGTGGGTGAAAGCATAATATACATTATAGTCTACTGATGAATTTGTTTGCTCCAATTCCTATACGACCAGGTCTCACGCCATTCATTACCCGTGTACGTAATACATAGCATGGGCCAGTAGGCTTGCTACAATTCTCCTCAGTTCTTGCATTTTTGTTGCTATTAATAGGCCTGCTGGTACCCGCCGATACTGATAACGATACCGACACTTTGGCACTTCTCTACTTCTAATCAGAAGTTAATCACAGTGTTTGACTGCACCAAATTATCCTAAGTTAAATTTACTTAATGCACATTTAATATAACCGAATTACTTACGTGCATACTTAAACCTAAATGCTGTTAAATCTGACTTAGAGAAAAGTTCGGATTTATTTTGGCCTGTGTTGATCCTACTTTGAGTTTGTAATGGAAGAAACTAGGAAATTGATATAATGTTTTTCATGAGTTAATTTCTTAGTGTCTCATCCAATTGTCTTCAACCTTCAATGTTGAAAACTTGATAATGCAAATTTTAAGCAAATTTCCTTTGGGATAAAAAAAGAGAATTAATTTTCAGTTTGGTTTCAAAACTTGTATTTATTAGTGGAAGGTTAAAATTAGTTTTAGGGCTGTGCATGTCTAATTTGATATTTTTGTTGAAAAAATTGAGATATTAGTGTCCATGTGATGCACTGTAAATACCTACTCTCATCCGCTTCATACTTTGAATGCTAACACTTAACTGCATTAGAAACTTCTGCCACACTCTGCACTAATCATTTTACATGTATTGAGGTACAGCGACATAATGTAATACGGCAATAACTTTCTCGTATGATGCTACACATAATTTCACTTGTTGCTATGGGATTAAAATATTTTATTTTTGGCACTACAGTATGTAGATGAGTTATTATAAGACCATTTTACACTTGTACTGTTTAATATATGGAAGACTTCAAGAAGACTATCTTCCCCAGACTTAACATAATGCCATCCCTGGTTCCAATATGTATGATATTCTTCTCTGCTTCTAGATGGACTAGATGGACACTTGTCTAACATGTTATTAAACCTGAATGATTTACTTACTCACCTGTATCAAAATTCAGTTTAACTGGGAACACAAAAATGATTATTATTTATAGATGTGGTGATCAATGAGACTTGTGTATCACGGATAATGGGCAAAACACTCATTCAGTCAATTACTTGAAGTTTTTCAACCACTACTTAATTAAGTTATAAAAAATATCACATTTGAATAATTTTGCAATGATAAAAATTAATATTACGTCTGATGCAGAATAGCCTGAGGCAGAACACAACATTTTTCTCTCAAGTTTGCACTAACTTCCCTTTGTGAATTCCAAAATTTCTGTCTCTTTCAGCCGCATATTGGATTTTTTTTTTTTTTGGACCCTGTGTGCAAGATAGTAAATATTCCACTTCACCAAAGTTGTCATTAGGTAGAGACTACTAAACCATACCCCGGCCGGGATTGAACCCGCGGTCATAGAGTCTCAAAACTCCAGCCCGTCGCGCTAACCACTAGACCAGCTAGCCACAATAAGATTCATCCAACTAGGTATATTTCTACACCATAGGAAGGTTAGCACAGGCACCTCTGTGACCACAAATGCAAGTTTTTACAGACGAATCTCCAGCTAGCGTGGCCGTGACGAACTCTAGCTCAAGTCCCTTCACTGCCGTCAACATGACTTAAGAAATCGTAATGACACGATTTGCAATCGTGTCATTACGATTTCTTAAGTCATAGAGACTACTAATTTATGTTCATTTTATTTGCAACTTCAATTTCAACTTATTACCACAAGTTCTTAATTTCATTAAACGAATAACTCAAATGCAGATCAAGTCGTTCACACTTGAAGATTTAGTCTCTTTAGTAGTCCAGTAATTATGAGAAAAAGAAATTAGATATTACTGACTTTATTGTGTAATAATGCTGGAGATCGCAATGGGTCTAAACGCACCCGGGTTTTCTGGGTTGGCGTTTTTCTCGGGAGTAACACAGTGTCTTTCTTAATTGCACAGAGATGTAACCTGTATACGTCCACAAATTATAAATGGCTGCTCACCGATCAACACTCGGCATTTTCACGTAGTTTAACCTACAATTATTCATTCATAAAGCTGAAGTTGCGTTTCATAAGCTCCGATCCCTTGATAGAGAGCACCCACGTGTCAACGTTGTCCTTCTACCAAATTAATCTTGCATCGACTGGTGGGTAAAAAAAGGCCTAGTCAAAATTCTTATAGTTTTCTATCCTAACGTTTCTCGTACTATCCAGACCTGGCGTCCCAGGATCCATCTACATCACTTTTTTTTATTACCCAGAGTTCTCCTGTGTTTGAATATGATTACTGAACAGACATTCAACATCTTTAAACTGATCCCTTTCATTTTTCGAAAGCTGTCCTGGTTTCTAATTACCTCTGTTACTCCTTTCTTTTCACAGATTTTCTCTATCTCTCCTCAATACTTGACATTCTGACTGGAACAGTATATCTTGTATCTGGATTTGCTCCTGCTATTAATCAATTTAATAAATTTCTTAAGGCTTTATATTCCATCAGCATTTTGTGCTATACTTTAAAGTTCTTATTTTGAACAGTGTCCTAGTTTGCAGTGTTTTAGTCTCGCGTTCCTTGCCGATGTGTCAGAAGAGATTGGACAGACGGGGGAAGGCGGGGTTATGGAGGACTCGGTGAGGTGTAGGATCCTTGTACCGGGACGATCAGACTTTGAATACTGATGGGCAAAGAAGGTAGGTGGGGTGGTAGTTGAAGTTGAGTTATGGCATTTATGTTTATAATGGGGGTGGATCTGGAGGAGGCTGGTTGCAGGCTGGGCATGGTGTGACTCAAGCGTTTACAGTTGTGGGAACTGGGATTCCTCTCTTTTATCGTCTCCCCTACTTCTCCTTCCTGTGCGTGCCAGAGTTTTATTTGTGCCTTCAACTTTTCTCTCTCCCTTTCTATTGTTCTCTTTTCCTTTCTGTTGTTCTCTCTCCCTTTCTATTGTTCTCTTCCCATTTCTATTGTTCTCTCTCACTTTCTATTATTCCCTCTTACTTTCTATTGTTCCATCTCTCTATTATTCCCTCTCACTTTTTACTGTTCCCTCTCTCTTTCTATTATTCCATCTCATTTTCTATTGTTCCCTCTCACTTTCTATTGTTCCTCTCCCATTATATTGTTGCCTCTCCATTTCTATTGTTCCCTCTCCCTTTCTATTGTTCCCTCTCACTTTCTATTTTTCTCTCTTACTTTCTATTGTTCCCTCTCACTTTCTATTTTTCTCTCTTACTTTCTATTGTTCTCTCTCACTTCGTATGCATGTGTATGTATGTACTCACCTATATGTACTCATCTTCATTTTTTCACAAAGGTAGAGTCACAGTTCGTGGCTCCGCCTCCTTGATGGTCACTACTGGGTTCACTCTCTTCAGGATCCTTATCGTACCTCTTCATAAAGTTATGCATGATCTTACCACTTCACTCTCCAGATTGATCCACTTCCTGACAACTCTAAGGCTAAAGGAACACTTCCTAACATCCCTATGACTCATCTGAGTTCTCAATCTCCAGCTGTACTTTCGTGTTCTTGTATCTTACCTAATCATACATCTGTCCCTGTTCACCTTCGCTTGATATTCCCTTCTCCAAAAGACTTTAAAGCTCTATACCCTCCTTCGGTCCCCTCGCTGCCTGCTAAATGTCCCCATTTCAATCATTTTACTCCTTTCAGAGATCATCTTATATCCTACTTCACATAATCAGTTCCTTCCTCCAGGTTCTGTATCTTTGCCTCAGCAGTGTACAGCTCGTGATTCCAACTTCTTTCTCTCTGCGATAGCCTTCTCTAACATATTATTCTAAGCTCAATTAACCCTTTTTCCCAATCTTGATACATTTTTGCTCTTCAGCCATCCTAACCCATTCTTCCCTTTTCAGACTATCCATCCTTGGTTCCCTTGCCTTTACTACTTCCCTTTTGAAATCCCTTTTTTTTTTATCCTTTTGGATGCTCTGTTCCTGCAGTTTTATGTAAAATTGTGTGTATGTGTGTGGGTGTGTGTGTGTGGGGGGGGGTTTATGCTAATATGCTAGTGCGAGTGTACCTAAGATAGTGTGATTACAGTTTTTCTGTGTGTATGTGTGTATTGGTCTACGTGTACACACGTGTGTACACATGTGGGGGAGCTCAACATGAGATTTAAGGATGTATTTACAGTGGAGACAGGAAGGCCTCTGGGAGGACAGAACACAGGGGGGGGCACCATCAAGGAATAAAATCAAGTGTTGGATGGCATACATACAACTGAGAAGAACTGCTAAGGGACATTGAACCTCAAATGCACGGGGACCGGACATCTCCCCGGGGGTCCTTAGAGAGGAGCGATATGCTGTGTGTGTGCCACTAACCACAATCGTCAACACATCCCTTGAAACTGGGCAACTACCTGAGGTATGGAAGATGGCAACGTAGCTCCCATTTTTAAAAAAGGAGACAGAAAAGAGGCACTAAATTATAGGCCAATGCCACTGACGTGTATAGTATGCAAAGTCATGGAGAAGATTATCAGGAGGAGAGTGGTGGAGCCCCTGAAACGGAACAAGAGTATAAACGTCAACCAGCACGGATTTATGGAAGGCAAATTCTGTGTCACAAACCTTCTGGAGTTTTATGATAAAGTAACAGAAGTAAGACACGAGAGAGAGAGGGGGGGGTTGATTGCATCTTCTTGGACTGCAAGGAGGCCTTTGACACAGTTCCTCACAAGAGATTAGTGCAGAAGCTAGAGGATAAGGCGCGTGAACAGGAAGGGCGCTGACAGAGAGGCAACAACGAATCATGGTGCTGATGGGGTATCACAGTGGGCACCTGTGACGAGCGGGGTCCCACAGGTCGGTCCTAGGACAAGTGCTATTTTTGGTATATGTGAATGACGTGATGGAAGGGTTTAGACTTAGAAGTGTCCCTGTTCGCAGATGATGTGGGGTTAATGAGGAGAATTAAATCAAAAATAGGATCAGGCAGGACTTCAAAGAGACCTGGACAGACTCGACACCTGGTCCAGCAACTGGCTTCTCAAATTTTAAAACCCCTGCTAAATGCAAAGCCCATGAAGATCGGGGAAGGACAAAGAAGACTGCAGACGGAGTATAGGCTAGGTGGCCAAAGGCTGCAAACCTCACTCAAGGAGAAAGATCTCAGGGTCAGTATAACACCGAGCACTTCTGGGGAAGCACACAACCAGGTAAACTGCTGCAGCATATGGGCCCCTGGCAAACCTGAGAATAGTAAGGAATCGTTCAAGATACTGTACACCGTGTACGTCAGGCCTAAACTGGAGTATGCAGCACTTGATTGGAACCCACACTTGATCAAGCACTTCAAAAAATTAGAGAGTGTGCAAAGGTTTGCGACAAGGTTAATTCCAGAGCTATAGGAAATGTCCCCCCACGAAGAAAGGTTTAGGAAAATCGGCCTGACGACACTGGAGGACAGGAGGGTTAGGGAGACATAATAACGACAGCAAAATACTGCGTGGAATAGACAAGGTGGACAGAGACAGGATGTTCCAGAGAGGGAACACAGAAACAAGGGGTCACAATTGGAAGCTGAAGACCCAGATGAGTCAAAGGATGTTAGGAATTATTTCTTCACTCATAGAGTAGTCAGAAAGTGGAATAGCCTAGCAAGTGAGGTATTGGAGGCAGGAACAATACATAGCTTTAAGATGAGGCATGATAAGGCTCATGGAGCAGGGAAAAGAGGGACCTAGTACACTCGCTTAAGACGCGGGCCGGGAAAGCCGAGTCTGACCCTGCAAACCACAATTAGGTAAGTAAAATTTAGGTGAATCACCAAACCCTCACCTAATCGTGGTTTTGCAGGGTTGAGTAACAGTTCCTTTGGCCCTGCCTCTTTACTGTGTGTGTGTGTGTGTGTTTGTGTGTATGTGTGTGTTCGCTCGTGCGCGCGCGCACACTCACCTCCCTAAAATTAGGTGTACTCACCTAGTTGTGGTTGCAGGGGTCGAGTCACGCTCCTGCCCCGCATCTTCAACGGGTCGCTACTAGGTCACCTTTCTGCTCCATGAGTTGTATCATAAATCTTCTTAAAGCTATATATTGATTCTGCCTCCACTACATCACTTCCCACTGATCTACTTTCTGACAACTCTGTGACTGAAGAATACATCTTAACATCCCTGTGATTCATCTGAGTCTTCATTTTCCGGCTGTGACCCCTTGTTTACTGTGTCTCATCTCTGGAACATCCCTTTTCCAGTATTTTATATCTTTATCATATCCCTCCTATCTCTCCTGTCCTCCAGTGTCGTCAGGTCGATTTCTGTTAACCTCTACTAGTAGGCCATTCCCCTTAGCTCCGGGACCAGTCTTGTTGCCCCCAATCACCTCCCTTTTTCTCTAATTTCCTTGCGTGCTTGGCGGGGTGGGGGTTTTCCAAACTGGTGCTGCATACTCCAATAAGGCCTAACTTACACGTGAAAGGGTCCTAATCGAATCCTTACTGAGATGTCGGATTGCTGTTCTTAGTTTGCAAAGGCCCCATATTCTGCAGCAGTTATTTGGTTAATAAGCGCTTCAGGACATGTGCCCGGTGTTATACTCACCCCAAGATTCTTTTCCTTTATGAGGTTTGTAGTCTCTGCCCCCTTTTTGACTGTACTCCTTCTGCGGCCTTCCTTGCCCCTTCCCCAACCTTCAATGAATTTGCATTTGGGTGGGGCTAAATTCCAGGAGCCAGTTTGTGGACCAGGTCTGTATCCCATCCTTTTCCCTTTGTAGTTCTTCCTGGTCCTCGTCCCGATTAAAATTCTACTCATCAACTTCACATCATCTGCAAACAGGGGGTTTCTGAGTCTATTCCTTCCGTCATGTCGCTCGCATATATCAAACAGCACTGGTTCTAAGACTGACTCCTGTGGAACCCCGGGTCGTCACAGGCAGCCCACTCTGGGACCTCGTTGCGTACCATGACTCGCTGTAGTCTATCCAGCAGGTATCCCTGATCCATTGCAGTGCCTTTCCCCGATATCCTTACCTGGTTTTCTAGGTTTTGCACTAATCTCTCGTGTCCCAACTGTGTTAAAAGCCTTCTTACAGTTCAAGAAAACGCAATCTATCCCCCCCTCTCTCTGTTGCCTTATTGCTGTCCTCCCTGTCATAGAACTGCAGCATGTTTGTTACACAGGATTTCCCGTCCCTGAAACCATCATGGTTGTCGCTGATAAGCTCATTTCCCTTCCCAGGTGCTCTTCCACTTTTTTCTCCTGGTGATCTTCTCCATGATTTTGCATACTAAAAATGTCAATGAAACTTGTCTCTATTTAAATGCTTCGTGTCTGTCTCCTTTTTTTCAAAAATTGGTACTACATTTGCGTCTTCCATACTTTAGGTAGTTACCCTGTATCGCAAGATATGTTGGAGATTGTTGTTATTGGCCCCACATAGCGCCTCTGCTCCCTCTCTCAGGACACTTGGGGAAACGTTATCCCCCCCCATCGGTCCAACACTTGGTGTACCCACCTCTCATCTTTCCAGAGCCCCTTCTGTCTCCCCCTGTGAACACTTCTTTGAATCTCAGTTGATCTCCTCACATTCCTATTCATCGTTTCTTGGGGATCTCCCCTCCTTCCTTCCTCAGCATTATTACCTGGTCTCTGACTGTTGTTTTCCTCCAGATTTGGCTGTACAGCAGTTTCGGGTCAGATTTGGCTTTGACTGCTATGTCACTTTCGTAATGTCGTTGGGGCCCCCCTTCTTACCTGTGCATATTCATTTCTGGGTCTATGACGCTCTCTTTATTTTCCTGGGTGCTTTGCCTTATATACTTCTTCCATTCTCTTGCACACTTGCTTTTGGCTTGTCTACACCTTTGAGTGAACCATAGGCTCATCCTGGCCTTCTCGTTATTTCTGTTATTCTTGGGTACAAACCTCACCTCAGGTTCGTTGCATATTGTTGTCACATATTCCATCATCTCATTACTGACTTCCCTGCCAGTGCTCTGTCCCACTGAAACTCGTGCAGGAAATTCTTCATGCCTCTATAGCCCCTTGTAGTTTGGCTTCATTCGTCCTGCCCTTCCTGCTTCCCTCTCCCACACCACAAAAGTCACTGGCCCTGAGGGGTCTTTCATATGTGATGTCCCAATACCTGCACTACTCAGGTGAATGCGAGGTTCAGTCTTGCTAGATCATTCTCTCCTCTCTCTTGGTAGTGTCCCCCTACGTGTTAGTAAATTGAGGTTTCCAGTACCACCCCAACACTTAGCCCTCCTCGTTTCCGGGGCCCCCTGGCTCTAAGTTCTCCCCGTCAATTTCTTTGTAAATGAAGTCATGAACAATCAGTAGCTTTGGCCCTGCTCACATGTGCCCTTTTGACCACTTCAGGCAGTGTGTCAACCATCGCTCTGTTACTCTCATCATATTCTTGCCTTAGCTTCCAGCTGTTCTGTGGGGTTACACATCACTGCAATTACCCCCCCTTTGGGGCTTCCATCCTGAAGTTTTTCCTATTATGTAGTCTCTTGCTTCTCCTCTGCCTCCTCTCTGCAGCTCGTCAAAAACCCCATTGATTTTTGATAAACAGTGCCACTCCTCATCCCCCTCTATTCCCTTTGTCTTTCCTCAGGGTCTGATATCCCATTGAAAATATGGCATCTGTTATTCCTGTGAGCTTAATTTCGGGCGAGAGCTGTGATGTCTGTGATGGCTCTTTGATTTTTCATTCGCTCCTCCCACTTATTCGTTATTCCATCAGCATTGGTGTACCAACTTTTAGTTTCCCTCTCCAACACTGTTTCAGAGAGGCGTGTGGGGGAGGAAGCCTTTTAGTGTGCTGTTGGATTCTACTGCATATTGTGAGTTGGGGGCTTAAGTGTGGATTGTGGTCTTTTGTTGGGATAGCATGTTTGGCTGAGGGGTTCTGATGGTAGTTCTGTTTTGTGCTTGCACTTGTTACTCTGGGCCCGGGTCTGGGTGTCCTCTGCTGACTCTGTCCCTTGTCTCTCTTCCTAGCCCCTTTCGTTTCTGTGTCTTCTCCCTCAGCTGCATTTATTCTGCTCTTGTTCTGTCGCGGTCTAGGGAAAACCCTCATGTATGTTGATGATTCCTTCATCCATGGTTTCTCTTGTAGGATCCTGTTCTGCACCAATTTTTGTGCATGCAGAACCAAACCCACGCATAGGTTAAATACTTGTTATGCAGCCTGTAAACAACCTGTAGACTGTCCAACTCATTTATGATGTCCGGCTTATCCCCCACATCCGTTTCTTCTCTATGTACTGTGCTTCTTTCACTGGTTTACACATTGATTTCACTTTTTTATCACTTCGTGTATTTGTGTGTGCGTGCATGTGTGTGTGTGTGAGTGTATGTGTGTGTGTATGTGTACTCACCTAGTTCACCCCCTAGTTTAGGTTGGGAGGGGTCGAGTCCTAGCTCCTGGCCCCGCCTCTTCAATGGTCGCTACTAGGCCACTCCCCCCTAAACCGTGAGTTTTATCATACCTCTCCTTAAAGTTATGTATGGATCCTGCCTCCTCGAAATCCCTTCCCAAACTATTTCACTTCCTGACTACTCTGTGGCTGAAGAAAATACTTCCTAACATCCCTATCATTTATCTGTGTCTTCAACTTCCAACTGTGTCCCCTTTTTTGCTGTGTCCCATCTCTGGAACACAACCTGTCTTTGTCCACCTTGTCAATTCCTCTCAGTATTTTGTATGTCGTTATCATGTCCCCCCTATCTCTCCTGTCTTCAGTGTCGTCAGGGTTTATTTCCCTTTAACCTCTCCTCGAAAAGGGCATACCCCTTAGCTCTGGGACTAGTCTTGCTGCAAACCTTGCACTTTCTCTAGTTTCTTTACGTGCTTGGCTAGGTGTGGGTTTTCCCAAAATGGTGCTGCATACTCCAATATGGGCCTAACGTACACGGTTACAGGGGCCTGAACGGTTCCTTTTTAAGATGTCGGAATGCTGTTCTGAGGTTTGCTAGGCGCCCATATGCTGCAGCAGTTATTTGGTTGATATGCGCTTCAGGAGATGTGCCTGGTGTTATACTCACCCCAAGATCTTTTTCCTTGAGTAAAGGGTTTTTAGTCTCTTTCCCCATAGACTGAACTCCGTCTGCGGTCTTCTTTGTCCTTCCCCAATCTTCATGACTTTGCACTTGGTGGGAAATTTAACTCCAGGAGCGAATTGCTGGACCAGGTCTGCAGCCTGTCCAGATCCTTTGTAGTTCTGCCTGGTCGTCGATCGAATGAAAATTTTTCTCATCAACTTCACGTCATCTGCAAACAGGGACAATTCGGAGTCTAATCCTTCCGTCATGTCGTTCACAAATACCAGAAAAGCACGGTCCTAGGACTGACCCCTGTGGGACCCCGCTGGTCACAGGCGCCTTCTCTGACACCTCGCCACGTACCAGACTCGCTGCTGTCTTCCTGACAAATATTCCCTGATCCATTGTAGTGCCTTTCCCTGTTATCCCTGCTTGGTTCTCCCATTTTTGCACTAATCTCTTGTGTGGAACTGTGTCAAACACCTTGCAGTCCAGAAAAGCAATCCACCCACCCCTCTCTCTCTTGTCTTACTGCTGTCCCAAAAAGTCATAGAACCCATAAAGGTTTGTTTACAAAGTATTTCCCGTCCCTGAAACCATGTTGGCTGCTGTTGATGAGATCATTCCCTTCCAGGTGTTCCCCCCACTCATCTCCTGATAATCTTCTCCATGACTTTGCATACTTTACATGTCATGACACTGGTCTGTAGTTTAGTGCTTCATGTCTATCTCCTTTTTTAAAGATTGGGACTACATTTGCTGTCTTCCATGCTCAGGCAATCCCCTGTTTTCGATAAATGTATTGAAAAATATTGTTGTTAGGGGTAAGGATGTTTTAGCACATAGCGCCTCTGTCTTCCCTCTCTCTCGACCCATGGAGAGATGTTATCTGGCCCCATGCTTGAGGTATCCTAGCTCACTCAGAAGCCTCTTCCTTCTTCCTTGGTTGTGTGTACTGTGTCCAGCACTTGGTGGTTGTATCCCACCTCTCTGTCTTTCTGGAGCCCCTTCTGTCTCCATAGTGAACACTTCTCGAATCTCTGTTGAGTTCCACCTGTATCGCTGGCCCCAAGGAGGTCTTTCATAGTGATGTCCTCAATATCTGCATAACTTCAACAGGTGAATACTAGGTCCATCTTGCTGTTCATCCCACGCTCTCATCCTTGTAGTGTCCCTTACGTGTTGGTACATGACGTTTTCCAGTACCCACCCTCCATATCATAGCCCTCCCAGTATCTGGCCCGTATCTTGGCCCCCATTGGCTCCAGTTCTCCAATCGATTTCCTTGTGGTTAGTCTCCCATGGATCAGGGAGCTTTGCCTCATGCAAAAGCTCATTCTGGCCACTGGCAGCCAGTGTGTCAACCATCGCTCTGTTGCTCTCATCATACTCTTCCCTTGGCCTCCTGCTGTTCTGTGTGGGTTATACATCACTGCAATTACCCACTTTTGGACCTCGAGAGTGAAGCGTTTCCCTATGTAATCACTTGGCTTCTCTTGCGTGTCCTCCTCTCTCCAGCTCGTCAAAATTCCATCGTGGGTGGGGGGGGGGGGTGCAGCAAGTCCACTTCATCCCCCCCTGTTTCCCTCTGTATTCCTTAGGATCTGGTATCCATTGGGAAGATGGCATTGTTATCATAACCTGAAGCTTGGTTTCTGTGAGAGCTATGATGTCCGGTTATGCCTCTTTGATCTTCGTGTGTGTGTGTGTGTGTGTTTTGTGGTGTGTGTGTGTGTGTGTGTGTGTGGTGTGTGTGTGGTGTGTGTTTGCTGTGTTATTCACACCCTGGTCCCGCCTCGTCATAGCGTACTAGGTTAAACTTTTTCCCGGCTTAAAGAGCATTGTGTTCCCTTCTTAAAGGGTAGTAGGGTTTTTCCGCCTTTACCATTTCACTTTAGATTTTCCACTTCCTGATAACTGAAAGAAAAGAAAACACTTCCAGCATACTATGATTCATTGAGTTTTCATTTTCCCGAAAACGACCCTCTTGATTTTTTTCCCTATTTCGAAACATTCTTTCCCTTGTCCCACTTTGTCAATTTCTCTAAATTTTTTGTACGTATTATCATATCCTGCTTGCCCAAATGTCCCAGTTTTCAGGTTGTTTTCCCCAAAAATTTTTCTTGATATTTTTTGTTGCAGCCCTGCATTTTTCTCCAAATTTCTTGTATCCTGGCCAGGTTGGGTTCCAAAATTGCACTGGTACCAATAATGGGCCCTTATACATGGTTAAAAATGTCGTGCAGCCTTTACTGAAAAGTCGATAAAGCTTTCTTAGTTTTGTCAGACGCCTGGGATATTTTTCGGAGTGATCCCCAAAGTGAGAGTATTTGCAGCCTTTGTCCCCCTTCCCGAGCCTTGGTGAATTTCAACCAAGCAGTCATTTGTAAGCCCAAGTCAGTCCCTGTCCAGGCCCATTTTTTACCTTTCATGGTATTAACCGTTTTTTTTCCCTCATTGGGTTTATTCCCCTACTTGGGAGATACTTCTTCCTGTCCTTTCCGTCATGTCTTCCGTTACGAAAACAGCTCAGCCAGAAATTTACTTTTTTCTTTGTCATGTCTTTCACGTAAAAAAAAAAGCATCGGCCATAATTGATTCTGTGGGGGAACCCAATCGTTACGCCATTGACACCTGTCACGGATCATCATCTTGTTCCTTTGCCTGTCATTTTTGCCTTAATGCACTTTACCCCCTTTTCCATTTCCTATCGAGACTGGCAAGAAATAAGCGGAAATGATTTTGTCTTACCATGAAAATATCGTTTTTGTCAAGAGTTTTTAACCAAAAGAAACAACAAAAATATAATTTTTTTACTGACAATTGAGTTAAAATATAAAAGTTGACCTTTTGGTCCTTAGAACCCCGGTTTTTTCCCAGAGGTTAGAAAAAAGAATTTTTTATATTCGGGTTTTTTCTGCATTTATTTGGCCCGAAATGGGAAAAAATATGCCCTGTTTTTTTTGTGAAAGTTCGTGGGAAGGAGGCTACTTTTTTTTTTTCGATTTGCCAAAAGACTTCCGAAAAAATGGGTGATTTTTTGACTTTCTCCCTCCAAAAGTCGTCTTTTCTTTAGCTGGGCCAAACCCGAGCGCCAATTTGGTCGCGAAAGTCTGTAATTTGGGACTTACAAGGAGCCAAAAATAGCGAGAATGAGGAAAAGTGTTTCCCGAAAAAAGTGTTTTTTAAGCTTCTCCGTGATGACCCACCTGTGGGGGTTTTTTACGCTGACCCGGGGGTTCCCCCTGGTTCCGGCCACCCCTATAAAAAAAAATTTTAAAAGATCGAGTTGAGGCAAAACTTGTATTTTGACCTTAAGTGCATTTAGGAATTTTTTTTTGTGACCAGTGTTGCTTTGTGTCGCTATTTTTTTTCACAATAGTTCGAAGATTAATTAGAGAACAGAAAATGGTAAATATTTGGGGGATAGGCCGACCTTTGGGTCGCGTGAGACTTGTCCCCAAAGATTCAATGATGTGCGGTGTGAACTTGGGGGTTTGGCGTTTATTTTGAATGACACGGTACCTATTAGTCACAAAAATCTAATGGCTAAATTATAACAATAATAATAAAATAATGATAAAAACAACAACGACGCAACAACAAAAACTTTTCCCACTCGCTGTTTTACGGGGTGAGACGGGGGTTATTTTGGGGGGTATTACTGCCTTGCCGTGGCGTCAATATTTTTGATTGTTTACATATTGACCAAAATTTTTTAAAATTGTTGTTTTTTTTTAGTATTTTTGTTGTTTTTTTTATTGTTAAAACAAAACTCCTGTAAAAATGGGCCCTTGACTGGCCTTGTCTAAAACCCGACAAGTGTTGCTGTTTTTTTTTTTTATTCTTTTTGTTTATTTTTATTTTCATTTTTGCTGTGGTACCCTGCCAGCCATTTTTTCATCAAAGGTTTTATACGTATAAGGTGGGAATGGTAAAATTGGGTGATTTCCCGTTGTCTGTCGTTGTTAAGTCGAGTTTAGTCGAGCACCCGGGGTTAATGCCCAAACTTGCCAACCCGAGGAACGTCGTTAAGTCTAGCACTCGCCCTTACCACTCAAACTTCCCCAGACCTGAGGGAAAAAATTACTGAACCATAGAGGTGAAACCAACTTTCTTGCACCCGCGAAAGTTCAGAAATTTAAACCACTAAAAATCCATCATCCTCACCCCTTTTTTTCATGTAGTCACCCCGTAAAAAAAAAATCAGTAAATTACATGATAAATATCCCCGCCAGCTAGCCAGCCCGCCAGGGCCCGCCCGCCCGCCGCCCAAACCCGCCACCTGCCGCCCCCAGCCTGTCAGTGCCAGCCCAGCGCCAGCCAGCCCCCACCCCGCCAGCCGCAGCCAGCTGCCCTAGCCAGTCATAAAAAAAATTATGATATTTTAAAAACGGCTGGTTCTTTTCCCCTTTGGCCTTCCTTATTCCCTAAGTGGTGACGTGACTTAGCTTTAGTGGTGACGTTATTACTCAGTGGGGACGTTCTTACCCATGGTGACGTGTACTTAGCCCGTGGTGCGTGTAGACCTGTTTTGTGCTTCGTGAATCTAAACCCGGATGCCCTCTCTTGGGCAAATTACCAGCAGTGAGGAAGATCAAGTTTCTAAGATGGAGAACGGGGTTAACGGAGGAGAACAAAAGGGTTTGTAGTAATCCTTTTTGTTTTTAATCCCGGTTTTAAAAGGGGGCTGGCATGGCCGGGGAAAATGGAACCAAGTGAAGTCAAGAAAACGGTTGGAGAGGCAGAAACAACGAGAAATCAGAAGACTACCCGTGGAAATTTCCCCCCATTCCGGTGTACCCGACGAAAGGAGTTTTATGGGATACCACAACGAGACCAAAAAAGCATTGGCGACGTGAGTGAGACATCCCCAAACCCCCAGCGAAGACCATGAGAAAGTCTTTACGAATTTTACAAGTGGGTAATGCACCTGGGGAATGGTGAGTCACTATCGGAGCTTTCCCACGGACGCGCTAAGGGGAAAGGGAAAAACATTGTTGTTGTTGGGGTAGCCAGATTAGGACATGGATGGGGGATTCTGCTTGAAGGATAGGAGTTGGGGCAGAGAGTGTGTTTTCCTAAGGCTGGGGGTGAAGGATATTTTTAGCCGTCTGGATGACATCATGAGAGGGAAAGGGAGAATCCTATTACTTCTCAGTGCTGGGGGCACATGTTGGGCCGTAGGATGAGGACCGATTAGCAGGTATAGGTCGCAATAGAGAAAATTTGAGGAAGGGTGGGAAACCTGTCATATTGGCATTTTTTCCCGGGGAAAGGAGTTGGGGAAAAGAAAAGGTTGTCCAGACAATTGGGGTCAATTGCTGCTGGACAAATACTGTAAGGAAAACGCGGGAACATTCTTGGAAAC
>NC_069456.1:30222010-30266739 GCF_026875155.1 Cherax quadricarinatus | reverse complement strand
GGGGACGCTTAGACAAACCCTCTGTAAAACTCCAACTGTCAGAGATGAACTCGTCAAGCCCAGTCAGGCCTGTCGGCAGGCGCTGTGTCAGCCTCGTGTCACAAGCTTCAGTGAGCAGCCTGCACAAAGAAGATGTCACTTTGACTGCTAGCTCTCTCACTGCAGTCTGGTGTATGATGTTACGACTCCCAGATGTTTCGCCCAGTCGTCTCTGCCACGACTCGCTCCACAACTCGCTCTACGCTCGCCGGCAGTGACAGCCCAGAGACAGTACCAGTCGAGAAGTGTCCTCCTGAGTCGCTTGCCAGAAGTCCTGCCCAGTTGCCGAGTTTTGTCGACGCCTCACTCGAGGGCACCAGCATGTTGTGCCCCAGGTTGAGTGAAAACCTGCAGCAACTCTTACGATGACTGCTTCACCGTTCCAGAGGAGACCGTACCCTGTTACGTCACAGCTCAGCCGCAGCGATGTCTCCTGTGTTGCAGTATCTGTCCAGATGCAGGAAGGCGTGCAGTGATGCCCTTCGACGCTCACTGCCTTTGACCACGATGTTTAGCACACCCCACATGTTTTTTCTTCCCTCCCTGTAGGAAGTTTTTTTTTTCCATGTCCATATGTATATATATGTTTTTATTTTGTGTTCTGTGCCCTGTTCCTACGAGAGAGAGACCGAGTTTCTTTTACTACCAGTATTGTCGCGTCGGGACGACGCGCGGTAGGTGGCCGAGTGTATGTAGACAGCCTGTACTGTCTGCACAGACAGCCCATGCTGTCTGCCAGCTTAGTTCATATTTCGCGCCATGCTGGTGCTGCCACCTATAGGCCTTGCCACTTCAGTATGCCCAGACTTGCCTCGCTCTCACTCACACAGCGGCCTAGCAGGAAGACACAAGTACTCCCAGCTCTCTCTCCTGGGAGGGCCCTGCCCGGGCCATGGGCTCAAACACACAAGCCTGTGCACCCACTACAACATTAACAATAAACACAGAAGCCTCCGACGAAGACGTATCATTTAACCACTCACTACCAGAATACCAAATAATCCCATTATACTATATGTTACAACACCACTGAACTATATTACAACACCACTGAACTATATGTTACAACACCACTGAACTATATGTTACAGCACCACTGAACTATATGTTACAACACCACTGAACTATATGTTACAACACCACTGAACTATATGTTACAACACCACTGAACTATATGTTACAACACCACTGAACTATATGTTACAACACCACTGAACTATACTACAACACCACTGAACTATATGTTACAACACCACTGAACTATATGTTACAACACCACTGAACTATATGTTACAGCACCACTGAAAATATATGTTACAGCACCATGAACTATATGTTACAACACCACTGAAAATATATGTTACAACACCACTGAACTATATGTTACAACACCACTGAACTTTGTTACAACACCACTGAACTATATGTTACAACACCACTGAACTATATGTTACAACACCACTGAACTTTGTTAAAAACAAACCCCTGAACTATATGTTACAACACCACTGACTATATGTTACAACACCACTGAACTATATTACAACACCACTGAACTATATGTTACAACACCACTGAACTATATTACAAAACCACTGAACTATATTACAACACCACTGACTATATGTTACAACACCACTGAACTATATGTTACAACACCACTGAACTATATTACAACACCACTGAACTATATGTTATAACACCACTGAACTATATGTTACAACACCACTGAACTATATTACAAAACCACTGAACTATATTACAACACCACCAACTATATGTTACAACACCCCCAACTATATGTTACAACACCACCAACTATATGTTACAACTTTACCAAGCTGTTATATAACACCAGCAAACTATGTATTACATCACCACCAGATTATTTTACATCACCAAACTAAGTGTTAAAACACCACCAACTATGTGTTACATCACCACCAAACTGTTACAACACCACCAAACTATGTGTTACATCACCAAAAACGATACTAATAACTCACACATAGGAGAATGAAACTTCTGACGACGTTTGGGACGTATTGAACCCTTTTGTAGTCGCACAGAAGCACGAAGAAAGACAACCAGTGTATATACTAGAGAGGTGGGGGGGGGGAGACCGAGAGTAGACCGAGATGTAGAAAATATAATGGAGAAGTAGTGGAAGAAGTTGACGTAGTTAGTAGTAACAGTAGCAGTAGTGGCACAGTAGTCGGAGACTTGTGTGCAAGCGAAGCAGCAATAGTAGTAGTAGTACTACTAGTAGTTGTAGTAGTAGTAGTAGTAGTAGTTGTAGTAGTAGTAGTAGTACTAAAAGTAGTAGTGGGAGTAGTAACAGTAGTAGTACTAGTAATAGTGGTGGTAGTAGTAATAGTAGTAGAAGTAGCAGCAGCAGTAGTAGAAGTACCAGTAGCTGTTGTACTAGTAGTAATAGTAGTAGTAGTAGTAATGATAATAGTAGTAATCATAGTGGAGGCAGTCCAAGAACAAGGAAAAGCAGAATAAGGAGCACTGCGGGAGAGGTAATGGTCGACGAGTGTAAAACAAAAACCCAGTGAGGAACACTCAGAGGACAAAACCAACTCAGGCAGAAGAAAGGAATGGCAAAGAAAATATAGGAGAGAAGAGAAGAGCTAAGGAGAGGAGATAAAGATCAGGTCAAGTTGCGAGTGTTCTGAAGTTTGAAGCATTTGACAACGTAATAAGAAACGAAGGCATCTACAAAGAAAATGCCAAGAGTAAGATTTATATTAGGAAAGTTGTAAAAGCGTTACAAAATAACCCGCTTACAAAAGAGCTTTTGTATGCTTGTTATTTGTGAAGTGTTCCAGGGACGGTATCGTGTATTTTATTATCCACCAAACCAGTGTGTGTATTGCAGCTCCGTGAACTTAATATTACAGTAGCACCGAACTTTATACTACATAGCACCAAACTAGGTATTGCAACAAGAAAAGTCTGTTACCAATATTACAACAACACCAAAATTGGAATGACAGATCCCACAAACACCCGAGTGACAAAGATTAACTGGAAGAATTTCAGTAGTGCAGGACACAACTAATAGGGAACGAGCACAAAGGGGTCTGGAAAAAAATCAGAAGAAGAGGAATAGTAGAAAGGGAAGGGAAAGAAGAAAAGAAAAAAAAGGAAAGAACGGAAAAATGGAAAGAGAAGAAAGGAAAAGGGGAGGACATACAAAGAGTGGGAAGAAAAGAGTGTGCACGTGGAAAAAAAATACGGAATGGGCATAAAGAGCATTGGAGGAATAAAAAAAGCACGGGAAGGAAAGAGAGAACATAAGAAAAATATGAAGTCCAAGGAAAAGAAAAACTACAGAATGAAGGAAATTTAAGAAAGGAACGCAGAAAGACTATGGAGATAGCGGAAAGAACATAAAAAATAAGGATGGAGCGAGAGAACAAAGCAAAAGTGCTGACAAACGTGCAAGGACTTAAAGATGCACAAAAGAGAGAGAAAGAAAGTGGGGATGACAAGGGGTATAAAAGGAACAGGAAATAAAGAGGAAAGGAGATGAAAGGCCTGGGTAGTAGAGTGACATTAATCAAACTAATGCCTCATCTACTCTAACAATCAGGTTGACTTAGAAGTGAGTCACTTGCAGCAACTCACTAACTTGGTCTAAATCTCTTGATTATTATTATTATAATCAAGGGGGAAGCGCTAAACCCAGAGGATTATACAGCGCCTGGGGGGGGGGGAAGTGGAAGGCATTCAGGCTTAATTCGGGGAACTGGAGCACAAACCCAAATTTCCCCTAAATCAAGAGCCCCTCACCAACATCAAGGAACCTTCCTTGAGGGGCTAAATCTCTTGAAAATGATAACTCATTCTTGTTTTAGAAGGTCAATTTTTGTCTTAATAAAGTTCGGAGGTTAAGCCCTGTCTACTACTCTAAAGTTAATGGTGTTGTAATCCGTGTGTACATTAACACTAATGTTAACGAGAGATTTATAACACTGAGTGTATGTACATTGTGAGATATACACATCACAGCGTACAGAATCAGAAATTTACTCATATTGTAAATTCCTTTCGTGAAATGCATCTCACAGAGTATTTGTAGAGATATATATCTAGTATACTATGTATACTATGCTATGTATACTATGTAGATAAAGATATGCTAATGTAGCTGTAAATACTCTGAAAGATATACACTCTTATCATCTGATAATCGTATCGATACTATTATCTAATATCCACGTTTTAAAGTTTATAAGCCAACGCACTGGACTTTATCAAGTCATAAAGTGAAAAAACTGGTATTGGGAAGGTGAGCAAATACTGTATAAAGTAGTGAGTAGCAGTGAGGTAACTCAGGTATCACCTTGAGTCTCTAAAGTCTTAGAAGTTTTCTAGCAAGATGTTCAGTTAAATTGTAAGAAACCGAAGTTTTTTATTGAGGCAGCTTGAGATTCTTGTGAGTGTAGGTTCAAGAGGTTATCGTCTCAGGTTGTCGTCTTCCTTGACAACTACTTGTTCTATTCCAGTTTGCGTTATGTAGGACAAGACTCGTGGAACTTCGTGTTCATCATATCTGCAAGAAACCACTTCCAAGTGCCTTAAATATTCCATGGAGAGTGAGCATAGACACAGGGGTCATTCCACAGCCACTGTAAACAACAGATATAGACCCACTTCATAAAGGTGGCAGTAAAGCAATTGTAAAGAATTACAGACCGATAGCACTTACGTTCCACATCATACAAATCTTTATAAGGGTTCTAAGATCGCCAACCACTTGGATACCCAAGAACTGCACAACCCAGAGCAGCATGGGTTTTAGAGAAGGTCGCTCCTGCCTCCCACAACTACTGACAATTCTGACATGATCTTGGATGCACTGAGGACAAACAAAATGTAGATGTAGAATACACAGACTTTGTGAAAGCCTTCGACAAATGCGATCATGGTATAAAAAAAATGCGTGATAAATGAATAACAGGAAGAGTGGGTAAAGGGTTCTATGATATCCTGACAAATAGAATACAAAGAGTAGTAGCAAACAGTAAAATCAGAGGTGGCTACAGGAAAAGCTCTGTTCCACGAGGTACAGCACTCATTCCCTACGAAAGCAAAAGACTTAGCAGGCGGTGCAACATTCCCGCAGTGAAAAGCAGGGGAACCATGATTACGCTAACATACAATACAGTAAGTGTCAGCGGCCCATGACTGCTCAACTACCTCTCAGGCACCTTTAGTCAGTTCCAGATCAACCGAGCTGTTGTTCGCACGTCGGTTTGCGTGCGGTAAGCAGTGATAGCCTGGTTGATCAAGCCCTGATCCACCGTGAGGCTTGATCATGGACCAGGCCGCGGAGGCACTGACCCCGAAACAACCTCCAGGATACTCCAGGAAAGGTTGCCTGGTCTGCCAGGATATTAGTGTTCTGGAAACTCTGAATGTATAATCTGCTTAGAGTTTGGCACATTTGCCATATAGGATGGTGTAAATGCCAGCGGTAAGGTTATGCTGATGGTGTTTCTGTCTGGTGATGTAACTAATGGAAGAAGAGGCAATGGAGGGCATTATAAGTTTGCTGTTGTTTTTGATCTACCTATTCCTGCCAATGACTTCAATGTCTTACTGATCTGTCATTTTCGCTCTAAAAAAAAAATAAACTCGAAGGTAATATGCTGCTCTGGACGAGCCAAGTTAGAACTGTTTTACATTTTGGGCTCTCAACCAATGAGAAGCGAGCAGACGCCATTGCCACTTAGCTGGAGCGACTCATAGAAGGCTTGTGATTAGTCAGAACTAGAGAACGGGAACCCAGATGTGCCGTGGAGTAGGATGACACGCGCAAAAAAACACGCGTTCACTCCCGTAAATATACGGGGGGCGTGAATCATACCCGTGGTATTCACTCACATTATACTCGTGGTATGGTGTGAGTAAATATGGATTAGTAAGTAAAAAGTAAGTGAAGAATCAGTGCCGTCATGTCACTTTGATTCCCGAAAGTCATAGAAGTTTTTGGACAAGAATTTCTCCTGAAATGTTGGAAATTATAGTTCTGGTTGAAATTGTTGAGAGAGTGACGAGTGCAGATTCCAGGACTCTTCGTCTATGGGTGACATCCACTTTGACGGTAATAGTTCATTATTACAATTTATTAAGAGAATGTGAGTGTTCCGTGTAATTTGCTGTCTATCCTGTATTTTAGTGTTTCAGATTCATTCGAGGAAGTTACTCGATATCTTACAATCATTGATTTATTACATTTCTCACACTGAATAACTTATCTTAGCTGGAGTTTGTTTTTATGGATTAACTGCATAAAAAAGTTTTAGAAATCTGATTTAAATCGAGTTCACGTGGTGAATTGTTGAGACTGGTGTAGCTTAGTGAACAGTTGTTTGAGGAAAAAATATTTTTCTTTACGTTAATTTCTACTGCAGATACGGACACACCCCAAGAAAAAATACCTAGAAGAACACATGTATAGTCTAGGTGTCCTGTTTGAGTGTTAGTGGTGAAGTCATGTTTGTTTTGACATCCTAGTACCGGGCACGCCCGTGGTATGGTTTGTTTGCAGTCGTGTCATTACGATTTCGTGAGTTACTCTTCAAAAACCATATATTTGAGTCTTCATAAGGTCTACTCGGTGGGGAAAACATCATAAATAAAGGCTCCATAATAAGTGCAACAGAGTCTTCTTACCAGTATTTTACATAGGCGCTTTGTATAAATGAAAAAATGCCAAATTTAAAGAACATGGGATGTTAGAATGTTGCTCTGATGTTGAATTTTCACCCAACTTTATATATTTTAAAACCCTGAATAAATCGTCCTCGCCTGTCAAGCTTACAAATGACCTGTACGTTGCTGTGTGTACTTTTAGTATTGTATATGCATGTGTGTGTGTGTGTGTGTGTGTGTGTGTGTGTGTGTGTGTGTGTGGTGTGTGTGTCTGTATCTGTGTGTGTGTCTGTGTGTGTGTCTGTGTGTGTGTCTGTGTGTGTGTGTGTGTTTGTGTGTCTGTGTGTGTGTGTCTGTGTGTGTGTGTCTGTGTGTGTGTCTGTGTGCGTGTCTGTGTGTGAGTCTGTGTGTGAGAGAGAGAGAGAGAGAGAGAGAGAGAGAGAGAGAGAGAGTGAGTGAGTTTGTGTATGTGTGAGTGTATTCTACTAACTGTTCTCATCTAATTGGGCTGGGAGGGTTCTGTCTCAGCTCCTGGCCCTACCTTTCTGCTGTTGCTCCAGATTTCACTCCTGGTTGCCTGAAACCCATTATATCATTTCATTAAACTGTATATATTTTCTTTACCACTTTGCTGTGTTTCTCGTTCCACTTCCCGATCATTCTAAGGATAAAGAAGAATTTCCTAATGTCTCATTTGTGCTTTTAACTTCCATCTGTGACCTGGCTTAAATGTCGTCAGGTTTGACTCCTCTAGCTTATAGGTTATATCACTCAGTTCTGGGATTAGTTATTTGCAAACCTTTGCACTTTTCCAGCTTCTTTTCCTGCTTATCCAGATGTGTGTTCCACATTGGGACTGTCTAATCCAAGATGGGCATGACACATGCCATGTACAAGGTCGTGAATGCTTCCTAGTTGACGTTCCTGAAAGCTACTCTAGCGTTTGCTGCAGCTGTTATGAAACTGATGTGTGCCTCATGCAAATTGATCGGAACTAATCTAACCCCGAGCTCCTCTTTCAGGAGCCTTGCAAACTTTGTTCCCCAAGCCTGTACACTGTTTCCAGACGTCGGGGCACCGTGGCCTGGTGGTTTGTTTCTCTCGCTTAACACAGTGAGGGTCCGAGTTCGATTCCCGGCGAAGGGGTGGAAACACTTGGCATGTTTCCTTACACCGGTTGTCCCTGCAATTTCTGCTTGCTCCTCTGCTTGTGTGGTACTTTAGCAAACGTCTTCATGCAATTCGAAAATATTCATTTCAACCATCTCTCTCTCTCTCTCTCCCTCTCCCCCTCTTTCTCTCTTTCTCGCTCCTGCCCAATTTTTGTGTATACTTATCATAGAATTCTAGCAGACTTGTGAGGCATTATTTATCAACTTAACTGGGGCGGGTCTGTTGTTTATAAAACCACTTCTTTACAATGCTCCACTACTCTTCTGAAAAATTTTTCTCCATAACTTTACATACGGTTGAAATGCCATAAAGGTGGCTTGAAAATTCCCCTTGCCAACCTTTTTGCCCCAAAATTTTTAAAAAAATCGGGACAAACTTTCGCTTTTTTTTCAGCCCCTCGGGGAAAGTTTGCCTATTTACAAAAACCCTTTTTGTGCTGCCTCAAAAAATCCATGAAGAGATAACATCGGGTCAAAATTGCCGTAGAAAATATTCATTTTTTCCTTTCCCCCTCCTCTCATTCTTGTAGGGGTGTCCATTACTCGTTGGTGCCCCTCCACTTTTTGACATTTGTTTAAATGATTCCAGATGAGTTTTTCTTTTTCTAAATCCGGGGTCCACCTCCTAAACAGACATAAAAAAAATTGGCATAAAAAACCCCCAAAGTTAATAAATAAAAAAACATATTCAAGGGTTTTGGATTGTAAATGGGGGGGTTTTAAAACACTGGATGGGGTTAAGGGATAGTGAACAAAAGGCCCAACGGGGTTTTGATATTTGTCGGGAGACAACACTGTGACCCAAAGGTTAGAAAGGGAGTAAATGGATCTTAAACGTCTCTTACAACATGAAAGGAATTTTAAAAACAAAAGCCCTTTTGCCCCGGGCAGGAATCACGGGCAACTGGGAACTTTAAACACCATCTGGAACTTTAAAGGAACAAAAACAGCCCACTCTAGTGGGGAGCACTACCCCCAACAGAACGTTTTTTCTGCAAACGGCATGTGACATCAAAAAGGGGAGGGCTTTAACTATTTTCCAATAATCTTTTTTTCTGACAAGGCTTTCCCCTGGGGAAAAAAACTACAATTTGGGAACTAGCATTCCAAATTGCAGGGAGAGGCTGTGCACTAAAGGCACCCTGAGGCCCGGGGACACTTGGGGCAACGGAAACACTACCCCGCAAGTCTGAAGGTATAGGTAAAAAACGGATGGGAGTGACAAAATTTAACCCAAAGGGGCCTGACCCGTTTGGGGTACCCCTTACTGGAGAATGCTTTGGGCTTGTAAGGACTAAGCAACATCAACCCCTGCACAGAAAGAAAAGATTTCGATTAAAGCTGGTAACCCCAGAATGGAACGATCAATCGTAAATTTTTTGGACATGCCTTTCGAAAAGGGGTCGAGCAAAATTGCTAAGTCCCCGCATGGAAGCAAACCCCAGTAAAGGTCCCCCCAGGGAAATTATCTGGTCGACAAAAAGGAAGGAAGCAGTGAAGTCTCTCCCTTTTGGATAAAAAGGGGGGGGAAGTCCGCCCCGGGACACGCAGGGAGAACCACCTACTCCACTAAGGGGGGCCCCCAAGAGTGGGTTTTTCTCGAAAGGACATGTGGGAACTGCTTTTCCCTTTAAACAAACTAAACCTTTTAAAAATGCCCTTTGCGAAACCAAAGAGTCCATGAACAAAGTTTGGGACTTTATGAACAATGTTTGGCACTAAAGGGCCTAGGGTTTTGAAAGGGGAATTTTATGTGAAAACAAAAAGGGGGATTGTCATCAAAAAGCTTTTTCCCACTTCATCCCCAAAATAAATCTATGCAGAGAAAATTGAACAACATAAATCAGCGGGATTGCCCTTTCTCGGGGATTTGTTTAAAGGGGTTTAAAAGGAAAAATTGTAAAAGGGGTTTGGTGTACCATTATCACCAACTGTCCCCAAAGGGGAGGGTTTTTGACGGGGGCTCTCAAATTTTCCCCCAAATTTGGAAAAATGAGCCGGGTTCTTTTTAAATTTTTGAAAATTGGGGAAGAATGGGGCCGGTTCTGATTATTTTGAACCCCACTTTTATCTGTTTCCTCAAGGGGTTTTCTGCGGTTGGAACGGCCACGGAAAGCCCCTAGAGTACTGAAGGCTGTAAGAGCATTGCACCCCAAGAGTTCATGCCCAAAGGGTATTCTTAAGTACAGTGGGGAAGATCTGACTGGCACCCCAATAAAACAGTAACGACCCCCTCTTAGGGAAACAACAGGAAAATTTTAAGGGCAATATGGCCACGGAAACCACAGTTGTAACAAGCCGCTGGCTAGGGTTACGGGAATGAAACTATAAATACTACGGGGTTTAATAACAAACTCTGTCACTGGCCTTGGGCTCTGAAAAGGGGTTTGGGGAACCACGTTTTTGGTCGTTTGTGGCGCAAACAAAAATTTGGTGCAGATAAAGGCATATTTTGGAAATTACTTTTGATACGGGGAAAGTACCCGGGGGCAAAAGGGAAACGTACATGTTTTTAGGGCTGAAGTGGTTCCTTCGTCACAGTGGGAGGTTTAGCCTCAAAACACACAGGGAAGCAGGGGGCATTATTTTTTGGGATTGCCCCCAAAAGCTGCTTTTTTAAACCCAAGGGGTTTTCTGTAATTTTTAAAACCTCGTCAGGGGCCCAAAAAGCTAAAGGACTGACAGCATTGAAAAATTTAATGAAAAAATTTTTTCCCAAAATCAAAAAAGAAAAATCCCCAAATTTTTCAATGTTTCTTTACTCATGGGTGTCCTTCAAAAGTTCCCGAAGAACGACAAAAGGGATCAGTTTTTTTTTTACGGTAAAAAGGGAAAGAACAAAACATTTTCCTCATATTGTGCCCAAATTTAGTAAGTTTTCCGAAGTCACGCCATATCAAGATCAAAAAACATGAACAGCAGCAGGGGGTCGATGAAGAGCTTTCTTTTTGCAAGTCCCGATAAGACCCTTTTCCCCGAGGAAAAACCCCTTTAAATAGAGCAATTTGCACAAAAACGAATGGCCGTAAACCATGCTTCAAAAACTATGTACAAAGGGCCCTTGAATAAAGGAAAAGCAAACAAGGGAATCACGAGGGATAACTATATACTCAGTGTCTGGGGGGGTCTGCATCCTTTAAAGGGAAAAATGAGGACGGGGACAGGAGAACCCGTACCTGAGAGGCGGGGTTTCGACATTCACCCCAAATCACTTTTACGGTATGTTGACAAAATGGCAAAGAAGTTGCACGAGAACAAATAAGGGAAAAATAATGAACAAAAAAAAAAATACAAAATATAAAAAACCAAAAAAAAATAGAAGCAACAAAATTTGCAGAAGTAATAAAAATGTCTAAGATAGGATTGGGGGCCTGTCCCCCCAGGGCAGCCCCGCGCGTTTGTGCTCCGTCCCAAAAAATGCGTTTTCCCTTTATGGCAGGGAAGGGAAAAAAAAAAGCCGGGGGGGAAAAAAGCGTGTGCAACCATAAAGTGCATATAAATCCTTTGAAAAAACAAAAAAAGGGTTTTCAGTGAACGCAAATTTGGAAAATATGGATTATAGGTCCACAAAGAGAGTGGGCCGGGGGAGAAAAAAAGGTTACCGTGGGAAAAATACCCCGACCCCGCACTATGAATTATTTGGGCCCGGGGGCGAAAACAATTTGGGAAAAAAAAGAATATCATCTATCTAACAAAAAATAAAATGTGAGTGACCCAAGGGTATATATTGCAGTGGCATAGTGAACAAAAATTGGAAGGGTAAAAGTAAACCCAAATTAATCCCCAAAATAGCGGACCAAAAAAGGGAAAAAAAAAGGTTTCCCCAAAAGCCCCCCACTGGCCCCCCAGCGAAAATCCCAAATTCCAGTTGAAAATGAAAACTTATAATAAACTTTTGGCCTAAGAAATTTAAACAAGGGAAAGGAAATGAGGGCCGGGAACCCGGCAACCCAAAAGGGGGCCAAACCCAAACCCTTTCCCCTACAAAATACATTAAAAAATAACTTCCGCTCCCCTGAAAACCCAACATTCCAGGGTTTCCCTGGTTTTAAAAACGGATAAAGAAAAACCACCCCAAGCCCCCCGGGTTAACCCCCTATTTACCTTTAACAGGAATCCAAACCCCTACTAAAAAGGACCCCCCAACCCCAACCGGGCCCCTTATTTAACCCCCCCAAAATTTAAAACCCCTTTTTCCCAAGGGGGTTGGGGGGAATTCGATGGCCAACAAGGAATGGAGTGGGGGGGAAATCCCCTTCGCCACCCACCCCCCCGCCCCGCACCCAAAACCCCCCACCCCCCCAACCCCCCTCCCCACCACCCAATCCACCCCCCAACCCCCCCCCCTTGGGGACCACCCCCCCCCCCCCTAAAAAACCCCCCCCGGGGCCCCCGCCCACCCCCCCCCCTCCCCCCCCACCCACCCCACCCACCCACCACCCCCTCCCCCTCCCCCAAAAAGGCAAATATAACCACCCCCCAATTCCTTTCCCCCTAAGGAAAAAAAAAAAGGGAAACCAAAAATTTTTCCCGGGGTTACGGTATTTACCCGGATTTCCCCAACCAAAACAAAAATCATTGGGACCGGGTTTTCCCTTTAAGGAAATCCCTTCCATGCAACCTTATGCTTTCCCCAAACCCCCCCCAAAAACCCTTTACCCCCCCCCTAACTCCCCCAAATTTAAAAAAGACCCCGAAAAAAGCAAAACCCTTGGGTTTTGCAACAAAGAGAACCTTTTTTGGGAAAAATTTGAAAGGAACCAAAAAAGAAAAATAAATGTTTAAAAAAGAAACCCGGGAAAAACCTCGGTACCCCCCAAAAAAAAAAACCCCTGGGAGCCCCCCAGAAGTGTACTAAATGTCCCCAACCCCCAAAAATCTTCCGCCCCCCACCCAGTCACCCCCCCCACTCCTAAGCCCCAACCCCCCCCCCGTCATTAGCCTAAACCCAAAAGTCCCCCGGGTGTGCCCCGCCCCCCCAGGCCCCCCCTAGCAAACCCCCCCAAACCCCCCCCAAAAGGCCCCCTCCCCGGCCCCTCCCCAAACCCCAAAACCCCCCAGCCCGGGGGGGCCCGGAAACCCCCCCCAGGCCCCCAGCCCCTTTACTCCCCGCCCAGCCCCTCCTTTTGGGCCACTACCCAACCACCCCAAAAAACCCCCGAAAAATTTTAACAAGGCCCCCCCCTCCCGCACCCAAAAAAGTGGCCCCATACCCCCCCTTTGGGAGGGGCACCTCCTTTCCCCCTAAAATGGGAAAAAGGATGGAATCCCGGTGGGGTGGCCCCGGGTTATAATAAATTATTTTTTTGGTCCCCCGAGAACCTGCAGAAATTGACAACACACCTCCCAACAATTCTCAACCAAAGGTGAATTTGTGCAAATATTATGCTTGGGGCATCTGTAAGCATGGAATAACAGGGAAAAAAATGGGACATGCAACTTTGACCATCCCAAAAAATGTAGCGACCTCCTGTCTAAAGGAGTGTGTCGTTCTTCTTTCCTGTACTTTCTTTCCACCCAAAAATGTGCCACTCCTCGGTCCTCCAGAAGCAGTGTTTACAACATCGAGTGCCCTGCATACCATCTAAAAGGGACCAGGAGGCACAGACCCCACAAGACAAACAATAGTAGCTACGACATCCCAACTCCAGGTGATTTTTTAGTGGCAGGAAACGAAAAAAGAAAATGGAAGGAAATAACAAAAATAGTCCACCACCTTGGAGCATTTTTTGGACTGAGGCGCAGCCAGTGGCCACCCATGGCCCTCCAGAATTATAACTACTGATGCCAATAACAAAATCCTCCCAACAAACACAGAATACAACCTCGTTCATATTTGCTAATATACAGGGCATTAAGCCATCCACCAACAACAAAATACCTTTTATCAGTGGACTTCTAGTGGAGTCCTAATGCAATGTTTGCAGCCTTCACAGAGACTCACACAAAAGATCACTTTGACAGTGAAATATGGATAAGTGGTTACAACCTTTTTAGATGCGACAGAAAAAACAGGCAACAAGGGGGGTTGGCCTGTATGTCAAAGAGTCCCTTATCTGCACGGAGTTGCTGAACACCACAAATGAGGTAGTTGAAGTTTCTATCAATAAAGATCGAGAACCAAAACCTAGTCATTGTGGTTGTATACAAGCCACCAGATGCAACCTCCCAACATTTTCAAGGAACAGCTATTGAAAATCGATTACTGTTTGGAAAACCTTCCAGCTCCATCCCCAAACATCTTACTGCTTGGTGATTTCAACCTAAGGCATACAAAATGGAAGAATGTAGCAAATAATGTTATAGCTGAAACAATCCCCGGAGGTAGCGCAGATGAAAGGTCACACACACATGAGCTACTAAGTCTCTGCGAAAAACACAACCTTAAGCCAGCAGATAGTGGAGCCAACAAGACTAGAAAACACACTTGACCTTAAACTTCACAAATAATGAGGACCTGATAAGAGACATAAGAATATCAAAAACAACTAATTCCGATCACAATCTAATCGAAGTCCAGACGTACATGCATAGGGGTCCTGAACAACAGAATGCATGTACCTGTGAAGGTGCCCTTCACAAAATAAAATTTTCAACAACATGAACATCAACTGGGACCAGGTAAACCATGTCCTAAACGAAACATGTTGGGAAAAATGTCTTAAATGACATGGATCCAAACCAGTGCCTTGAAAGGATCAACTTCCTGGTAGCCGAAGCATGTTATAGGCATATTCCCCTAAGAAAGAAAAAGAGCAGGAGTAAACTGGAGAGAAAAAGACGCTCCCTCTACAGAAGACGACGAAGAGTCACTGAGCTCCTCAGAGTGCTAAATATCTGATACACGAAAGGAGGCGCTGACCAGGGAAGTGGAAACTATCGAACTTAAGCTAAATGACTCTACAGGAAACCAGGAGGCAGGAGGAGCTTAAAGCTATTAGTGAAATTGAAAGAAATTCAAAATATTTCTTTTCATATGCCAAAAACAAGGCAAATACCACATCTAGTATCGGGCCCTTACTCAGACAGGATGGGACTTACACAGACGACAAGGAAATGAGTGAAATATTGAAATCCCAGTACGATTCTGTGTTTAGTGAACCACTAATCGGTCTGAGGATCGACGTCCCAAATAAATTTCTTCATGAATGAGCCTCAAAACTCCATAAATGTATGCCAGATTTCCGACATTACCCTAACTCCGATAGATTTCGAAAAAGCCATTGACAATATGCCTATGCACTCAGCCCCGGGCCCAGACTCGTGGAACTCTGTTTTCATTAAGAACTGCAAGAAACCCCTCTCGCGTGCCCTAAGTACACTATGGAGGAGGAGCTTGGACATGGGTGAAATTCCAGCCCGCTTAAAACAACGGATATACCCACTCCTAAAGGTGGCAGCAAAGAAATTAGCTAAGAACTATAGACCAATAGCTCTGACATCCCACATCATAAAAATCTTTGAAAGAGTGCTAAGAAGCAGGATTGCAAATCACCTGGATTCCCAAATCTGCACAATCCAGGGCAACATGGGTTCAGGGCAGGTCGCTCCTGCCTCTCACAACTACGGGATCACTATGACATGGCCTTGGATGCACTGGAAGAAAATCAGAATGCAGATGTAATATACACAGACTTTGCAAAAGCATTTGGCAAATGCGATCATGGCGTAATAGCCCATAAAATACGTGCTAAAGGAATAAGTGGGAAAGTGGGGAGATGGATCTTCAACTTCGTAACAAATCGAACACAAAGAGTAGTGGTCAACAGAGTTAAATCGGAGGCTGCCATAGTGAAGAACTCTGTTCCACAAGGCA
Organism: Cherax quadricarinatus; assembly: GCF_026875155.1. Taxonomy (NCBI): domain Eukaryota; kingdom Metazoa; phylum Arthropoda; class Malacostraca; order Decapoda; family Parastacidae; genus Cherax; species Cherax quadricarinatus. Next base: position 30,251,043 of record NC_069456.1, on the reverse strand, counting down.
CAATACTCGCTCCCATCTTATTCCTTATCCTCATATCAGACATAAACAGAGATATACACCACAGCACCGTATCATCCTTTGTGGATGATACTAGGATCTGCATGAGGCTGTCATCTGCTGAGGACGCGGTTAACCTCCAAGAAGATATAAACAAAGTTTTCCAGTGGGCAACGGTAAACAATATGATGTTCAATTAGGACAAATTCCAACTACTCCGTTATGGGAAAAATGGAGGAGATAATAACTAGAACAGAGTATACTACTGACTCCGGCCATACAATAGAGCGGAAAAATAATGTAAGGGACCTGGGAGTAGTAGTGTCTGAGGATCTCACTTTCAAGGATCACAACAGTGCCACGATCGCACGTGCAAAGAAAATGATAGGATGGATAATGAGAACTTTCAAAACGAGAGATGCCAAGCCCATGAATGATCTTTTCAAATCACTTGTTCTCTCTAGGCTGGAATACTGCTGTACATTAACATCTCCATACAAAGCAGGTGAAATCGCAGATCTAGAGAGTGTACAGAGATCCTTTACTGTATGTATAAGTTCTGTCAAGCACCTTTAAATACTGGGAACGCTTGGAAGCACTTGACTTGTACTCGTTGGAACGCAGGAGGGAGAGATATATCATAATCTACACTTGGAAAATCTTGGAAGGAATGGTCCCAAATCTGCACACAGAAATCACTCCCTACGAAAGTAAAAGACTGGGCAGGTGATGCAAAATGCCGCCAATAAAAAGTAGGGGCGCCATTGGTACACTAAGAGAAAACACCATAAGTGTCCGGGGCCCAAAACTGTTCAACAGCCTCCCATCAAGCATTAGGGGAATTGCCAATAAACCCCCTGGCTGCCTTCAAGAGAGAGCTGGACAGATACCTAAAGTCAGTGCCGGATCAGCCGGGATGTGGCTCGTACGTCGGACTGCGTGCGGCCAGCAGTAACAGCCTAGTTGATCAGGCCCTGATCCATCGGGAGGCCTGGTCATGGACCGGGCCGCGGGGGCGTTGATCCCCGGAATAACCTCCAGGTAACCTCCAGGTAACACTGCAAGAGGAAGGACAACTCAATGTAAAGAACTGTTGGCCAAGATAAAAATTACATTGAAATATACAAGTAAAAAATAAATTTCTGGAGACTGAATTAAATGCAAAATGAGCTGTCTTTACTCTTGCTAATAAAGAAAATAATTAATAAAATTTTAAATCAATGTAAAAAGTAGAAAATAAAATCACTAGATTGTATGCAACGAGAGATAACTGGGAAATTTGAATATTTTCTAAGAAAGCATAAACAAAATTAAAATATAATGCAAAGACAACATTAGGAAAATTAATAAAATGAAAAACAAGATGCAATAATGAACTGAGAATAATAATACATAAAAATATCAATAAAAGAAAATTCACTGCAGAACAAGTGCAACAAAATTATTTCACTGCAGTAATAATGTCTCACTGGGAAAACTCAGGTTAAATAATAAAATAAAAATATGAAGAAAAAACTGATTGAGCACTTTAACTCTTAATTGTAAATTAGGCAAAACAATTTACTCAAAGAGTAAAGTAAACACTTTACGTTAAAAGTAATTAAAATTACAACAAGAGTGAATTTGTTCAAAGAAATATAAAAATTTTGAATAAAAATGGAACAAGGAGCAAAACGGAAGTTTAACACTTACAAGTGGCAGGGCATACAACACTTAATCACGTATTCACTATTTTAGTTTAGAATATTCTTACAACAAAATCTTGCTGTGACTGATACGACAAAAATTTGCTGGCAAAAATAATGGGACACAGTCTGCGAAAAAATCAGGGAATGAGACACTTGAGGCCAACATTTATCATGTGGGGTTCGAACACGTGGATAGGGTAAAGAAATACTCATGTAGGCTGGTAGCACATATATTACGGATAGTGTGTGAAGCGCCCAAACAGCCGTGACCTGCCTCCTTGCTCACTCTCGTAAGACTGACCGCCCACAGTACCCATATGTGAAGGGGTGTTTGAAATACTGCTAGGTCAGCAACAATATAAATACAGACAGTGATTCACGCAGAGACGGTTGGTAGTAAGTCATCTACTGGTACACTGGTTACTGGTAACTGGTTACTAGGAACTGGTACTACTACTGAGAGGATATCTTTATTTTTTAAACATTTCGCCTTTATGGTAGGCTTCTTCAGTAAAATATAGAGGAGAATAAACTATAGACAGCAGTAGCAGTGGCAAGATAAAGATAATCTAATCAGTCTGTCAACCTTGGGGAAATAATTTTAGAGGTGATCAGTCCCTCAGCCAGTAAAAAAGTTCAGTTCCATAGTCTGGAACAATGTGAAGCTAACACATTAGCAAGGAGTCTTGTATACCAACGAAGGTGACGCATGGAAGATCTCGAAGAAATTGCAGGAGGCAGCCTCTGCTAGTAGAAACAAGAAGTCAAGAATCGAGAAGAATTGTAGCAAGCCTATGTTAAACAGGGTTGAATTCGAGAGGGAGTTGCTTAGTGTGGCATGCAAAGAGTATGTTACAATTTATTCAGAGTATGTCACATTCCCATATAGGCTGCCTCCCAACCAGCAAACCTGGTGCTAAGAGTTTAACCTTGGTTCATTGATCAATCACAGGCAAGCCCGCCAAAGCTGAAGCAACATGTTCACTTGCGGTAAGCATTGGCAGACTTGCCGACCTGCTGGTTGAGTAAGGTGCACTCTCTCTGGCTTCTGCTTTGCTGTCTGTCACTATGGTGTACACTTATTATTATGTCTGTACTTATTGTACATAGTATATATATCTTTATATAGTGGGTGAAAGCATAATATACATTATAGTCTACTGATGAATTTGTTTGCTCCAATTCCTATTACGACCAGGTCTCACCGGCCATTCATTACCCGTGTACGTAATACATAGCATGGGCCAGTAGGCTTGCTACAATTCTCCTCAGTTCTTGCATTTTTGTTGCTATTAATAGGCCTGCTGGTACCCGCCGATACTGATAACGATACCGACACTTTGGCACTTCTCTACTTCTAATCAGAAGTTAATCACAGTGTTTGACTGCACCAAATTATCCTAAGTTAAATTTACTTAATGCACATTTAATATAACCGAATTACTTACGTGCATACTTAAACCTAAAGTGCTGTTAAATCTGACTTAGAGAAAAGTTCGGATTTATTTTGGCCTGTGTTGATCCTACTTTGAGTTTTGTAATGGAAGAAACTAGGAAATTGATATAATGTTTTTCATGAGTTAATTTCTTAGTGTCTCATCCAATTGTCTTCAACCTTCAATGTTGAAAACTTGATAATGCAAATTTTAAGCAAATTTCCTTTGGGATAAAAAAAGAGAATTAATTTTCAGTTTGGTTTCAAAACTTGTATTTATTAGTGGAAGGTTAAAATTAGTTTAGGGCTGTGCATGTCTAATTTGATATTTTTGTTGAAAAAATTGAGATATTAGTGTCCATGTGATGCACTGTAAATACCTACTCTCATCCGCTTCATATCTTGAATGCTAACACTTAACTGCATTAGAAACTTCTGCCACACTCTGCACTAATCATTTTACATGTATTGAGGTACAGCGACATAATGTAATACGGCAATAACTTTCTCGTATGATGCTACGACATAATTTCACTTGTTGCTATGGGATTAAAATATTTTATTTTTTGGCACTACAGTATGTAGATGAGTTATTATAAGACCATTTACACTTGTACTGTTTAATATATGGAAGACTTTCAAGAAGACTATCTTCCCCAGACTTAACATAATGCCATCCCCTGGTTCCAATATGTATGATATTCTTCTCTGCTTCTAGATGGACTAGATGGACACTTGTCTAACATGTTATTAAACTGAATGATTTACTTACTCACCTGTATCAAAATTCAGTTTAACTGGGAACACAAAAATGATTATTATTTATAGATGTGGTGATCAATGAGACTTGTGTATCACGGATAATGGGCAAAACACTCATTCAGTCAATTACTTGAAGTTTTTCAACCACTACTTAATTAAGTTATAAAAAATATCACATTTGAATAATTTTGCAATGATAAAAATTAATATTACGTCTGATGCAGAATAGCCTGAGGCAGAACACAACATTTTTCTCTCAAGTTTGCACTAACTTCCCTTTGTGAATTCCAAAATTTCTGTCTCTTTCAGCCGCATATTGGATTTTTTTTTTTTTTGGACCCTGTGTGCAAGATAGTAAATATTCCACTTCACCAAAGTTGTCATTAGGTAGAGACTACTAAACCATACCCCCGGCCGGGATTGAACCCGCGGTCATAGAGTCTCAAAACTCCAGCCCGTCGCGCTAACCACTAGACCAGCTAGCCACAATAAGATTCATCCAACTAGGTATATTTCTACACCATAGGAAGGTTAGCACAGGCACCTCTGTGACCACAAATGCAAGTTTTTACAGACGAATCTCCAGCTAGCGTGGCCGTGACGAACTCTAGCTCAAGTCCCTTCACTGCCGTCAACATGACTTAAGAAATCGTAATGACACGATTTGCAATCGTGTCATTACGATTTCTTAAGTCATAGAGACTACTAATTTATTGTTCATTTTATTTGCAACTTCAATTTCAACTTATTACCACAAGTTCTTAATTTCATTAAACGAATAACTCAAATGCAGATCAAGTCGTTCACACTTGAAGATTTAGTCTCTTTAGTAGTCCAGTAATTATGAGAAAAAGAAATTAGATATTACTGACTTTATTGTGTAATAATGCTGGAGATCGCAATGGGTCTAAACGCACCCGGGTTTTCTGGGTTGGCGTTTTTCTCGGGAGTAACACAGTGTCTTTCTTAATTGCACAGAGATGTAACCTGTATACGTCCACAAATTATAAATGGCTGCTCACCGATCAACACTCGGCATTTTCACGTAGTTTAACCTACAATTATTCATTCATAAAGCTGAAGTTGCGTTTCATAAGCTCCGATCCCTTGATAGAGAGCACCCACGTGTCAACGTTGTCCTTCTACCAAATTAATCTTGCATCGACTGGTGGGTAAAAAAAGGCCTAGTCAAAATTCTTATAGTTTTCTATCCTAACGTTTCTCGTACTATCCAGACCTGGCGTCCCAGGATCCATCTACATCACTTTTTTTTATTACCCAGAGTTCTCCTGTGTTGAATATGATTACTGAACAGACATTCAACATCTTTAAACTGATCCCTTTCATTTTTCGAAAGCTGTCCTGGTTTCTAATTACCTCTGTTACTCCTTTCTTTTCACAGATTTTCTCTATCTCTCCTCAATACTTGACATTCTGACTGGAACAGTATATCTTGTATCTGGATTTGCTCCTGCTATTAATCAATTTAATAAATTTCTTAAGGCTTTATATTCCATCAGCATTTGTGTGCTATACTTTAAAGTTCTTATTTTGAACAGTGTCCTAGTTTGCAGTGTTTTAGTCTCGCGTTCCTTGCCGATGTGTCAGAAGAGATTGGACAGACTGGGGAAGGCGGGGTTATGGAGGACTCGGTGAGGTGTAGGATCCTTGTACCGGGACGATCAGACTTTGAATACTGATGGGCAAAGAAGGTAGGTGGGGTGTAGTTGAAGTTGAGTTATGGCATTTATGTTTATAATGGGAGTGGATCTGGAGGAGGCTGGTTGCAGGCTGGGCATGGTGTGACTCAAGCGTTTACAGTTGTGGGAACTGGGATTCCTCTCTTTTATCGTCTCCCCTACTTCTCCTTCCTGTGCGTGCCAGAGTTTTATTTGTGCCTTCAACTTTTCTCTCTCCCTTTCTATTGTTCTCTTTTCCTTTCTGTTGTTCTCTCTCCCTTTCTATTGTTCTCTTCCCATTTCTATTGTTCTCTCTCACTTTCTATTATTCCCTCTTACTTTCTATTGTTCCATCTCTCTATTATTCCCTCTCACTTTTTACTGTTCCCTCTCTCTTTCTATTATTCCATCTCATTTTCTATTGTTCCCTCTCACTTTCTATTGTTCCTCTCCCATTATATTGTTGCCTCTCCATTTCTATTGTTCCCTCTCCCTTTCTATTGTTCCCTCTCACTTTCTATTTTTCTCTCTTACTTTCTATTGTTCCCTCTCACTTTCTATTTTTCTCTCTTACTTTCTATTGTTCTCTCTCACTTCGTATGCATGTGTATGTATGTACTCACCTATATGTACTCATCTTCATTTTTTCACAAAGGTAGAGTCACAGTTCGTGGCTCCGCCTCCTTGATGGTCACTACTGGGTTCACTCTCTTCAGGATCCTTATCGTACCTCTTCATAAAGTTATGCATGATCTTACCACTTCACTCTCCAGATTGATCCACTTCCTGACAACTCTAAGGCTAAAGGAACACTTCCTAACATCCCTATGACTCATCTGAGTTCTCAATCTCCAGCTGTACTTTCGTGTTCTTGTATCTTACCTATCATACATTCTGTCCCTGTTCACCTTCGCTTGATATTACTTCTCCAAAAGACTTTTAAAGCTCTATACCCTCCTTCGGTCCCCTCGCTGCCTGCTGATGTCCCCATTTCAATCATTTTACTCCTTTCAGAGATCATCTTCATATCCTACTTCAGCATAATCAGTTCTTCCTCCAGGTTCTGTATCTTTGCCTCAGCAGGTACAGCTCGTGATTCCAACTTCTTTCTCTCTGCGGATAGCTTCTCTAACATATTATTGCTAAGCTCAATTAACCCTTTTTCCCAATCTTGATACATTTTGCTCTTCAGCCATCCTACCCATTCTTCCTTTTCAGACTATCCATCCTTGGTTCCCTTGCCTTTACATACTTCCTTTTGAAATCCCATTTTTTTTATCCTGTTTGGATGCTCTGGTTCCTGCAGTTTTATGTAAAATTGTGTGTATGTGTGTGTGTGTGTGTGTGTGGGGGGGGGTTATGCTAATATGCTAGTGCGAGTGTACCTAAGATAGTGTGATTACAGTTTTTTCTGTGTGTATGTGTGTATTGGTCTACGTGTACACACGTGTGTACACATGTGAGGAGCTCAACATGAGATTTAAGGATGTATTTACAGTGGAGACAGGAAGGCCTCTGGGAGGACAGAACACAGGGGGGCACCATCAAGGAATATATCAAGTGTTGGATGGCATACATACAACTGAGAAGAAGCTGCTAAGGGACATTGATACCTCAAATGCACTGGGACCGGACATCTCCCCGTGGGTCCTTAGAGAGTGAGCGGATATGCTGTGTGTGTGCCACTAACCACAATCGTCAACACATCCCTTGAAACTGGGCAACTACCTGAGGTATGGAAGATGGCAAACGTAGCTCCCATTTTTAAAAAAAGGAGACAGAAAAGAGGCACTAAATTATAGGCCAATGCCACTGACGTGTATAGTATGCAAAGTCATGGAGAAGATTATCAGGAGGAGAGTGGTGGAGCACCTGAAACGGAACAAGAGTATAAACGTCAACCAGCACGGATTTATGGAAGGCAAATTCTGTGTCACAAACCTTCTGGAGTTTTATGATAAAGTAACAGAAGTAAGACACGAGAGAGAGAGGGGTGGGTTGATTGCATCTTCTTGGACTGCAAGGAGGCCTTTGACACAGTTCCTCACAAGAGATTAGTGCAGAAGCTAGAGGATAAGGCGCGTGTAACAGGAAGGGCGCTGACAGAGAGGCAACAACGAATCATGGTGCGTGATGAGGTATCACAGTGGGCACCTGTGACGAGCGGGGTCCCACAGGGGTCGGTCCTAGGACAAGTGCTATTTTTGGTATATGTGAATGACGTGATGGAAGGGTTAGACTTAGAAGTGTCCCTGTTCGCAGATGATGTGAGGTTAATGAGGAGAATTAAATCAGATGAGGATCAGGCAGGACTTCAAAGAGACCTGGACAGACTCGACACCTGGTCCAGCAACTGGCTTCTCGAATTTAACCCTGCTAAATGCAAAGTCATGAAGATCGGGGAAGGACAAAGAAGACTGCAGACGGAGTATAGGCTAGGTGGCCAAAGGCTGCAAACCTCACTCAAGGAGAAAGATCTCAGGGTCAGTATAACACCGAGCACTTCTCGGGAAGCACACAACCAGGTAACTGCTGCAGCATATGGGCCCCTGGCAAACCTGAGAATAGTAAGGAATCGTTCAAGATACTGTACACCGTGTACGTCAGGCCTAAACTGGAGTATGCAGCACTTGTTTGGAACCCACACTTGATCAAGCACTTCAAGAAATTAGAGAGTGTGCAAAGGTTTGCGACAAGGTTAATTCCAGAGCTATAGGGAAATGTCCCACGAAGAAAGGTTTAGGAAAATCGGCCTGACGACACTGGAGGACAGGAGGGTTAGGGGAGACATAATAACGACATGCAAAATACTGCGTGGAATAGACAAGGTGGACAGAGACAGGATGTTCCAGAGAGGGAACACAGAAACAAGGGGTCACAATTGGAAGCTGAAGACCCAGATGAGTCAAAGGGATGTTAGGAATTATTTCTTCACTCATAGAGTAGTCAGAAAGTGGAATAGCCTAGCAAGTGAGGTAGTGGAGGCAGGAACAATACATAGCTTTAAGATGAGGCATGATAAGGCTCATGGAGCAGGGAGAGAGGGGACCTAGTAGCACTCGCTTAAGACGCGGGGCCAGGAGCCGAGTCTCGACCCCTGCAACCACAATTAGGTAAGTACAATTAGGTGAATACACCTAACTCACCTAATCGTGGTTGCAGGGTTGAGTAACAGTTCCTGGCCCTGCCTCTTTACTGTGTGTGTGTGTGTGTGTTTGTGTGTATGTGTGTGTGCGCTCGTGCGCGCGCGCACACTCACCTCACCTCAATTAGGTGTACTCACCTAGTTGTGGTTGCAGGGGTCGAGTCACAGCTCCTGGCCCCGCATCTTCACTGGTCGCTACTAGGTCACTCTTTCTGCTCCATGAGTTGTATCATAAATCTTCTTAAAGCTATATATTGATTCTGCCTCCACTACATCACTTCCCAGACTGTTCTACTTTCTGACAACTCTGTGACTGAAGAAATACATCTTAACATCCCTGTGATTCATCTGAGTCTTCATCTTCCGGCTGTGACCCCTTGTTACTGTGTCTCATCTCTGGAACATCCCGTTCCAGTATTTTATATCATTATCATATCCCTCCTATCTCTCCTGTCCTCCAGTGTCGTCAGGTCGATTTCTGTTAACCTCTACTAGTAGGCCATTCCCCTTAGCTCCGGGACCAGTCTTGTTGCAATCACCTGCCCTTTCTCTAATTTCCTTGCGTGCTTGGCGAGGTGTGGGTTCCAAACTGGTGCTGCATACTCCAATATAGGCCTAACTTACACGGTGCAGGGTCCTAATCGAATCCTTACTGAGATGTCGGATTGCTGTTCTTAGGTTTGCTAGGCGCCCATATTCTGCAGCAGTTATTTGGTTAATAAGCGCTTCAGGACATGTGCCCGGTGTTATACTCACCCCAAGATTCTTTTCCTTTAGTGAGGTTTGTAGTCTCTGCCCCCTTTGACTGTACTCCTTCTGCGGCCTTCCTTGCCCTTCCCCAACCTTCAATGAATTTGCACTTGGTGGGGCTGAATTCCAGGAGCCAGTTTGTGGACCAGGTCTGTATCCCATCCATTCCCTTTGTAGTTCTTCCTGGTCCTCGTCCGATTGAATTCTACTCATCAACTTCACATCATCTGCAAACAGGGGCTTTCTGAGTCTATTCCTTCCGTCATGTCGCTCGCATATATCAGAAACAGCACTGGTTCTAAGACTGACTCCTGTGGAACCACGCTCGTCACAGGCGCCCACTCTGGCACCTCGTTGCGTACCATGACTCGCTGTAGTCTATCCAGCAGGTATTCCCTGATCCATTGCAGTGCCTTCCCTGATATCCTTACCTGGTTTTCTAGGTTTTGCACTAATCTCTCGTGTCGAACTGTGTTAAAAGCCTTCTTACAGTTCAAGAAAACGCAATCTATCCCCCCCTCTCTCTGTTGCCTTATTGCTGTCTCCCTGTCATAGAACTGCAGCATGTTTGTTACACAGGATTTCCCGTCCCTGAAACCATCATGGTTGTCGCTGATAAGCTCATTCCTTCCTAGGTGCTCTTCCACTCTTCTCCTGGTGATCTTCTCCATGATTTTGCATACTAAAAATGTCAATGAAACTTGTCTCTATTTAAGTGCTTCGTGTCTGTCTCCTTTTTCAAAAATTGGTACTACATTTGCTGTCTTCCATACTTTAGGTAGTTACCCTGTATCGCAAGATATGTTGGAGATTGTTGTTATTGGCCCCACATAGCGCCTCTGCTCCCTCTCTCAGGACACTTGGGGAAACGTTATCCGGCCCCATCGGTCCAACACTTGGTGTACCCCACCTCTCATCTTTCCAGAGCCCCTTCTGTCTCCTCTGTGAACACTTCTTTGAATCTCATGTTGATCTCCTCACATTCCTATTCATCGTTTCTTGTGATCTCCCCTCCTTCCTTCCTCAGCATTATTACCTGGTCTCTGACTGTTGTTTTCCTCCAGATTTGGCTGTACAGCAGTTTCGGGTCAGATTTGGCTTTGACTGCTATGTCATTTTCGTAATGTCGTTGGGCCTCCCTTCTTACCTGTGCATATTCATTTCTGGGTCTATGACTGCTCTCTTTATTTTCCTGGGTGCTTTGCCTTATATACTTCTTCCATTCTCTTGCACACTTGCTTTTGGCTTGTCTACACCTTTGAGTGAACCATAGGCTCATCCTGGCCTTCTCGTTATTTCTGTTATTCTTGGGTACAAACCTCACCTCAGGTTCGTTGCATATTGTTGTCACATATTCCATCATCTCATTTACTGACTTCCCTGCCAGTGCTCTGTCCCACTGAAGCTCGTGCAGGAAATTCTTCATGCCTCTATAGCCCCTTGTAGTTTGGCTTCATTCGTCCTGCCCTTCCTGCTTCCCTCTCCACAACCACATAGTCACTGGCCCTGAGGGGTCTTTCATATGTGATGTCCTCAATACCTGCACTACTCAAGGTGAATGCGAGGTTCAGTCTTGCTAGATCATTCTCTCCTCTCTCTCTGGTAGTGTCCCATACGTGTTAGTACTTGAGGTTTTCCAGTACCACCTCCATCAGCTTAGCCCTCCTCGTTTCCGGGCTCCCATGTGGCTCTAAGTTCTCCCAGTCAATTTCTTTGTAAATGAAGTCATGAACAATCAGTAGCTTTGCCCTGCTCACATGTGCCCTTTTGACCACTTCAGGCAGTGTGTCAACCATCGCTCTGTTACTCTCATCATATTCTTGCCTTAGCTTCCAGCTGTTCTGTGGTGGGTTACACATCACTGCAATTACCCCCTTGGGACTTCCATCCTGAAGTGTTCCTATTATGTAGTCTCTTGCTTCTCCTCTGCCTCCTCTCTGCAGCTCGTCAAAATCCCATTGATTTTTGATAAACAGTGCCACTCCTCATCCCCCTCTATTCCCTTTGTCTTTCCTCAGGATCTGATATCCCATTGAAAATATGGCATCTGTTATTCCTGTGAGCTTAATTTCGGCGAGAGCTGTGATGTCTAGTGATGGCTCTTTGATTCTTTCATTCTGCTCCTCCCACTTATTCGTTATTCCATCAGCATTGGTGTACCATACTTTTAGTTTCCTCTCCAACACTGTGTTCAGAGAGGCGTGTGGGGGAGGAAGCCTTTTAGTGTGCTGTTGGATTCTACTGCATATTGTGAGTTGGGGGCTGTAAGTGTGGATTGTGGTCTGTGTTGGGATAGCATGTTTGGCTGAGGGGGTTCTGATGGTAGTTCTGTGTGTGCTTGCACTTGTTACTCTGCCCGGCTCTGGGTGTCCTCTGCTGACTCTGTCCTTGTCTCTCTTCCTAGCCCCTTTCGTTTCTGTGTCTTCTCCCTCAGCTGCAGTCATTCTGCTCTTGTTCTGTCGCGGTCTAGGAACACCCTCATGTATGTTGATGATTCCTTCATCCATGGTTTCTCTTGTAGGATCCTGTTCTGCACCATTTCTGTGCATGCAGAACCAAAACCACGCATAGGTTAAATACTTGTTATGCAGCCTGTAGCAACCTGTAGACTGTCCAACTCATTTATGATGTCCTGGCTTATCTCCACATCCGTTTCTTCTCTATGTACTGTGCTTCTTTCACTGGTCACACATTGATTTCACTTTATTATCACTTCGTGTATTTGTGTGTGCGTGCATGTGTGTGTGTGTGAGTGTATGTGTGTGTGTATGTGTACTCACCTAGTTCTCACCTAGTTGAGGTTGCAGGGGTCGAGTCCTAGCTCCTGGCCCCGCCTCTTCAATGGTCGCTACTAGGCCACTCTCCCTAAACCGTGAGTTTTATCATACCTCTCCTTAAAGTTATGTATGGATCCTGCCTCCTCGAAATCCCTTCCCAAACTATTTCACTTCCTGACTACTCTGTGGCTGAAGAAATACTTCCTAACATCCCTATCATTTATCTGTGTCTTCAACTTCCAACTGTGTCCCCTTGTTGCTGTGTCCCATCTCTGGAACAACCTGTCTTTGTCCACCTTGTCAATTCCTCTCAGTATTTTGTATGTCGTTATCATGTCCCCCCTATCTCTCCTGTCTTCAGTGTCGTCAGGTTGATTTCCCTTAACCTCTCCTCGAAGGACATACCCCTTAGCTCTGGGACTAGTCTTGCTGCAAACCTTTGCACTTTCTCTAGTTTCTTTACGTGCTTGGCTAGGTGTGGGTTCCAAACTGGTGCTGCATACTCCAATATGGGCCTAACGTACACGGTGTACAGGGTCCTGAACGGTTCCTTATTAAGATGTCGGAATGCTGTTCTGAGGTTTGCTAGGCGCCCATATGCTGCAGCAGTTATTTGGTTGATATGCGCTTCAGGAGATGTGCCTGGTGTTATACTCACCCCAAGATCTTTTTCCTTGAGTAAGGTTTGTAGTCTCTGGCCCCATAGACTGTACTCCGTCTGCGGTCTTCTTTGTCCTTCCCCAATCTTCATGACTTTGCACTTGGTGGGATTGAACTCCAGGAGCGAATTGCTGGACCAGGTCTGCAGCCTGTCCAGATCCCTTTGTAGTTCTGCCTGGTCGTCGATCGAATGAATTCTTCTCATCAACTTCACGTCATCTGCAAACAGGGACAATTCGGAGTCTAATCCTTCCGTCATGTCGTTCACAAATACCAGAAACAGCACTGGTCCTAGGACTGACCCCTGTGGGACCCCGCTGGTCACAGGCGCCTTCTCTGACACCTCGCCACGTACCATGACTCGCTGCTGTCTTCCTGACAAGTATTCCCTGATCCATTGTAGTGCCTTCCCTGTTATCCCTGCTTGGTTCTCCAGTTTTTGCACTAATCTCTTGTGTGGAACTGTGTCAAACACCTTGCAGTCCAAGAAAATGCAATCCACCCACCCCTCTCTCTCTTGTCTTACTGCTGTCAACATGTCATAGAACTCCAGTAGGTTTGTTACAAAGTATTTCCCGTCCCTGAAACCATGTTGGCTGCTGTTGATGAGATCATTCCCTTCCAGGTGTTCCACCACTCATCTCCTGATAATCTTCTCCATGACTTTGCATACTATACATGTCAGTGACACTGGTCTGTAGTTTAGTGCTTCATGTCTATCTCCTTTTTTAAAGATTGGGACTACATTTGCTGTCTTCCATGCCTCAGGCAATCTCCCTGTTTCGATAAATGTATTGAATATTGTTGTTAGGGGTACACATAGCGCCTCTGCTCCCTCTCTCAGGACCCATGGAGAGATGTTATCTGGCCCCATTGCCTTTGAGGTATCTAGCTCACTCAGAAGCCTCTTCACTTCTTCCTTGGTTGTGTGTACTGTGTCCAGCACTTGGTGGTGTATCCCACCTCTCTGTCTTTCTGGAGCCCCTTCTGTCTCCTCTGTGAACACTTCTTCGAATCTCTTGTTGAGTTCCACATGATCGCTGGCCCCAAGAGGTCTTTCATATGTGATGTCCTCAATATCTGCATTACTCAAGGTGAATACTAGGTCCAGTCTTGCTGGTTCATCCTCTCCTCTCTCTTGTAGTGTCCCTTACGTGTTGGTACATGAAGTTTTCCAGTACCACCTCCATCATCTTAGCCCTCCATGTATCTTGGCCCCCATGTGGCTCCAGGTTCTCCCAATCGATTTCCTTGTGGTTAAAGTCACCCATGATCAGGAGCTTTGCCTGCATGCATAAGCTCTTCTGGCCACTGCAGCCAGTGTGTCAACCATCGCTCTGTTGCTCTCATCATACTCTTCCCTTGGCCTCCTGCTGTTCTGTGGTGGGTTATACATCACTGCAATTACCACTTTTGGACCTCGAGAGTGAAGCGTTTCCACTATGTAATCACTTGCTTCTCTGCTGTCTCCTCTCTCCAGCTCGTCAAAATTCCATCGGTTTTTGATCAGCAGTGCCACTCCTCCACCCCCTGTTCCCTCTGTTTTTCCTTAGGATCTGGTATCCCATTGGGAAGATGGCATCTGTTATCATACCTGTAAGCTTGGTTTCTGTGAGAGCTATGATGTCCGGTTATGCCTCTTTGATCTTTCGTGTGTGTGTGTGTGTGTGTGTGTGTGTGTGTGTGTGTGTGTGTGTGTGTGTGTGTGTGTGTGTGTGTGTGTGTGTGTGCATGTGTTGATTCACAGCTCCTGGTCCCGCCTCGTCATTAGTCGCTACTAGGTTCACTCTCTCCTGGCTTCAAGAGCATTGTCGTTCCTCTTCTTAAAGGTATGTATGGTTTCCGCCGTTACCATTTCACTCTTTAGATTATTCCACTTCCTGATAACTGTAAGACTGAAGAAACACTTCCTAGCATACCTATGATTCATCTGAGTTTTCAGTTTCCAGCAACGACCTCTTGATTGTTTCTCCTATCTTCGAAACATTCTTTCCTTGTCCACTTTGTCAATTTCTCTCAATATTTTGTACGTCATTATCATATCCTGCTTGCCCTAATGTCCTCCAGTGTCATCAGGTTGAATTTCCCTAACTGTTCTGTGACTAGTTTTGTTGCAGCCTCTGCACTTTCTCCAATTTCTTGATATCCTGGACCAGGTGTGGGTTCCAAATTGACACTGCGTACTCCAATATAGGCCTTACATACATGGTGTACAATGTCGTGCATGACTCTTTACTGAGAAGTCGATAAAGCTATTCTTAGATTTGTCAGACGTCCTCGGAGGATATGTTCGGAGTGATACCCCAAAGTGAGAGTAGTTTGCAGCCTTCTGTACCCTCCTCCCGAGCCTTGGTGAATTTCAACTCAAGCAGTCATTTGTAAGTCCAAGTCAGTAGCCTGTCCAGGTCCATTTGTAGCCATTCATGGTATTAATCCGTTTTTATTCTCCTCATTAGGTTTACTTCACCTACTCTCGGAGATACTTCTTACCCTGTCCTTTCCGTCATGTCATTCACGTATACGAGAAACAGCATCAGCCAGTAATTACTCTTTTCTTTCCGTCATGTCATTCACGTAAACAAGAAACAGCATCGGCCAGTAATTGATCTCTGTGTGGAACTCCAATCGTTACATGCACATTCTGACACCTCGTCACGGATCATCACTCATTGTTCCTGCCTGTCAGGTTTGCCTTAATGCACTGTAGCCCCTTTCCATTTTCCTATCGAGAACTGGCAAGAAATAAGCGAGAAATGACTTGTCTTACCATGAGAATATCGATTTTGTCAAGAGTTTTTAACCAAAGAAACAACAATAATCATAATTTTTTTACTGACAATTGAGTTGAAATATAAGAGAGTTGACCTGTTGGTCCTTCAGAACACCGGTTTTACCGAGAGGCTGTAGAAAAAAGAATATTTATAATCATGATTTTTCTGCATTTATTTGGCCCGAAATGGGCAAAATATGACCTGTTCTTTGTGAAAGTTCGTGGGAAGGAGGCTACGTTTTTTTCGATTTTGCCAAAAGACTTCCGAAAAAATAGGTGATTTTTCTGACTTTCTCCTCCTAAAGTCGATCTTTTCCTTTATGACTGGGCCAACTCTGAGCGCCAATTTAGGTCTTGCGAACGTCTGTAATTGAGCTACTTATCAAAGGAGCCAAAAATAGCGAGAACTGAGCGAAAAGTGTTTCCTGAACAAGTGTTTCTTGAAGCTGGTCTCACGTGATGACCCACCTGTGGAGCTTTTGATCGTCTGACCGAGGCGTTCCGCTGGCTTACCGGTCCACCCCTATAAAAAATAATTTTAATAAGATCGAGTTAGAGGCAAAGCTTGCTACTCTTTGACCTTAAGTAGCATTTAGGAATTTTGTTTTGTGACCAGTGATTGCTTCTGTGTCGCTATTTTTTTTCACAATAGTTACGAATGATTAATTAGAGAACAGAAAGTGGTAAATATTTGGGCGATAGGCCGACCTTTGGCTCGCGATGAGAGCTTGTCACATGAGTTCACATGAGTGTGCGTGTGTGAAACTTCGGGTTTGGCGTTTATTTTGAATGACACAGGTACCATATTAGTCACTAAAAATCTAATGGCTAATATTATAACAATAATAATAATAATAATGATAATAACAACAACGACGACAACAACAATAACTTTACCCACTCGCTGTCTCTTACGGGTGAGACGGGTGTTATTTTGGGAGGGTATTACTGCCTTGCTGCGTGGCGTCAATATTTCTGATTGTTTACATATTGACCTAAAATTTTAAAGTTGTTGTTGTTATTTTTAGTATTTTTGTTGTTATTATTATTGTTAAAACAATTGCTCCTGTTAAAGATGGCCATTGACTGGCCTTGTCTAACACTGACAAGTGTTGCTGTTTTTTTTTTATATTCTTATTGTTTATTATTATTATCATTATTGCTGATGATGTACCCTGCCAGCCATTGTTTCATCAAAGAGTTTTATACAGTATAAGGTGGGAATGGTAAGTTGGGTGATTTCCCGTTTGTCTGTCGTTGTTAAGTCGAGTTTAGTCGAGCACCCGGCTCTAACTGCCCAAACTTGCCCAGACCTGAGGAACGTCGTTAAGTCTAGCACTCGCCCTTACCACTCAAACTTCCTCAGACCTGAGGGAAAAATTACTGAACACATAGAGGTGAAACCCAACTTTCTTGCACCCTGCAGATAAGTTCAGATAATTGAAACCCACTAAATATCCACTCATCCTCACCTCTTTTTTTTCATGTAGTCACCAGTAAAATAATATCAGTAAGTTATCACTGCATAAATATCCAGCAGCCAGCTAGCCAGCCAGCCAGCCAGCCAGCCTGCCAGCCAGCAAGCCAGCCAGCCTGCCAGCCAGCCAGCCTGTCAGCCTGCCAGCCAGCCAGCCAGCCAGCCAGCCAGCCAGCCAGCCAGCCAGCCAGCTAGCCAGCTAGCCAGTCAGTAAAATAAATTATGATATTTACACAACCTGGCTGGTTCTTCCTCTGGCCTTCCTTATTCCCTAAGTGGTGACGTGTACTTAGCTTGAGTGGTGACGTGTACTTAGCTCAGTGGTGACGTGTACTTAGCCCAGTGGTGACGTGTACTTAGCCCAGTGGTGACGTGTAGACCTGTTTGTGTGCTCTCTGTGAATCTGAACCAGGATGCCCTCTCTTGAGCAACTTTACCAGCAGCTGAGAGAAGAGCTCAGAGTTGCTAAGATGGAGATACGGCGATTAACGGAGGAGAACAAGAGGATTCGTAGTAATCCTTCTGTTGTGAATCCCCAGGTTAAGAGGGGAGCTTGGTCAGTGGCCGGGCAACATGGAACCAAGCTGAAGATCAAGAAAACGGTTGGAGAGGCAGAAACAACGAGAAATCAGAAGACTACCGTGGAAACTTCCAACCCATTCTCGGTGCTACCTGACGAATGTGAGTGTTCTACTGGGAATACCACAACGAGCACCAAAGAAGCATTGGCAGACGTGAGTGAGACATCCCTAGAACCCCCAGCGAAGACCATCGAGAACGTCTTGACGAATTCTACAAGTGGTGTAATGCTACCTGGCGAATGTGAGTCGACTACTCGGAGCATCACGACGGACGACGCTAAGGAAGGTAAAAACATTGTTGTTGTTGGGGATAGCCAGATTAGGTACATGGATAGGGCATTCTGCTTGAAGGATAGGAGTAGGAGGCAGAGAGTGTGTTTTCCTAAGGGCTGGGATGAAGGATATTATTAGCCGTCTGGATGACATCATGAGAGGTAATGGGAGCAATCCTATTATCTCTCTCAGTGCTGGAGGCAACGATGTTGGCAGACGTAGGAGTGAGGACCTGATTAGCAGGTATAGGTCAGCAATAGAGATAATTAGGAGAAGGGTGGAAACCTGTCATATGTGCATTTTGCCAAGGAGAGGAGTTGGAAATGAATGGTTTGTCCAGAAGCAATTGGTGTCAATTGCTGGCTGGACAAATACTGTAAGGAAAACGCGGTAACATTCATTGACAACTGGGACCTCTTCTATGGCAGAAATGACATGTATGCCAGGGATGGGGTTCACTTATCTAGGTGTGGGGTGGGAGCACTGGCCAACGCAGTGGAGGGAGCTGTTAGGTCTTTAAACTAGCAATAGTTAGTGGTATGGGTTTTTGTGGGAAAACTGTGAAATCTCAGGGTAGTAATATGAGTACTAGGAGAACTAGTAATAGGCAAAATAAGGTGGATATTGGAAAGCCAGTGGCACTAATTGACAAGGACAGTAATAGGTTTAGTGGAATAACAGAAAGGAGCAGGAAGGGTAAAGAGAGAGGAGGGTCTTTAGGTATTTATTACACAAATAGTCGCAGTGCTAGGAATAAGATGGATGAGTTGAGACTAGTTGCTAGTGCAGGTAACATAGATGTATTGCCATACTGAGACGTGGTTTAATTCAAAAAGTCGGGACATGCCTGCAGAAGTCACATTCAGGGTTTTAAATTGTTCCAAGTAGATAGAAGTATCGGGAAGGGGGTGGGGTGGCACTGTATGTCCGAGATCGCTTGAACTGTTGCATAAAAACGGGTATTAAGTCTAAAGTAACACATACAGAGTCTGTTTGGATAGAATTTTCAGAGGGGCATGAAAAGTTAATTTTAGGTGTGATATACCGTCCCCCAAATTTAGATAGGGACCAGGGGACACAACTATGGGAGGAAATTGTTAGGGCCACAAGGCATGATAATGTAGTAATTCTAGGAGACTTTAACTTTAGTCATATTGATTGGAATTTCTTGACTGGGAATTTAGAATCATACGACTTCTTGGAAGTAGTTCAGGATTGTTTTTTGAAGCAGTTTGTGACAGAACCTACAAGGGGTAATAACCTGCTTGACTTAGTTCTGGCAGACAATGAATCCCTTGTTAATAATTTAGAAGTTTCAGAGGAACTGGGTGCTAGCGACCACAAATCAATTACATTTAGAATTGAATGGAAGTATGATAGTAGGGATAACTCAGTAACAGTCCCAGATTTTCGCTTAGCAGATTACGATGGGCTTAAAGAACACTTATCATCTGTTGACTGGGGTAACGAAGAGAGCTATCAATATGACAGTTTTCTGAACACAATACATGCTGCTCAAACATAAGAACATAAGAACATAAGAAAGGAGGAACACTGCAGCAGGCCTGTTGGCCCATACTAGGCAGGTCCTTTACAATTCATCCCACTAACAAAACATTTGCCCAACCCTATTTTCAATGCCACCCAAGAAACAAGCTCCGATGTGCAAGTCCCACTCAAATCCAACCCCTCCCACTCATGTACTTATCCAACCTAAATTTGAAACTACCCAAAGTCCTAGCCTCAATAACCCAACTAGGTGGACTGTTCCACTCATCAACTACCCTATTTCCAAACCAATACTTTCCTATGTCCTTTCTAAATCTAAACTTATCTAATTTAAATCAATTACTGCGGGTTCTCTCTTGGAGAGATATCCTCAAGACCTTGTTAATATCCCCTTTATTAATACCTATCTTCCACTTATACACTTCGATCAGGTCTCCCCTCATTCTCGTCTAACAAGTGAATTAACTTAAGAGTCTTCAATCTTTCTTCATAAGGAAGATTTCTAATGCTATGTATTAATTTAGTCATCCTACGCTGAATGTTTTCTAACGAATTTATGTCCATTCTGTAATATGGAGACCAGAATTGAGCTGCATAATCTAGGTGAGGCCTTACTAATGATGTATAAAGCTGCAGTATGACCTCTGACTTCTGTTGCTTACACTTCTTGATATAAATCCCAGTAATCTATTTGCCTTATTACGTACGCTTAGGCATTGCTGCCTTGGTTTAAGGTTGCTGCTTACCATAACCCCCAAGTCCTTTTCGCAATCTGTATGGCTAAGTTCTACATTATTTAACTTATAAGTGCTATGGTTATGGACACTCCCGAGCTTCAGAACCTTGCATTTATCTACAATGAACTGCATCTGCCACTTTTCTGACCAAGAGTAGAGTTTGTCTAAATCCTCCTGAAGTTCCCTAACATCTACGTTTGAATCAATTATCCTACCTATCTTCGTGTCATCGGCGAATTTGCTCATATCACTAGCAATTCCTTCATCAAGATCATTGATATATATATATTATAAACAACAACGGGCCCAAGACTGATCCCTGTGGAACGCCACTTGTTACTGATCCCCACTCGGATTTAAACCCCATTTATGGACACACTCTGCTTCCTGTCTGTGAGCCATGACTCGATCCACGAGAGCACCCTTCCCCCAATGCCATGAGCTGCTACTTTCTTCAACAGTCTTTGGTGCGGAACTCTATCAAATGCCTTACTAAAATCAAAGTAAACAAAATAAAATTTCTTTTTGGGTCAACACCCCTAAAAGCTTTATGAAGAAATTTTTAAAAAATTTAGTTAGACAAGACCCCCCCTTTTGTAAATCCATGCTGGTATCATTAATCAAGCTAGCTTATCGGATGGCTTTTATAATCTCAGCTATAATTGACTCTAGCAACTTGCCTACAATTGAGGTCAGGCTTATGGGCGGTAATTTGACGGAAGACTTGTCCCCTGTTTTAAAAATGGGAATTACATTACCCCATCTTCACATATCAGACACTACCCCGTTTGAAGAATAAATTAAAAATTATTAATGGTTCAAAAGACCCCCTTTTGCATTCCTTAAGAACCCTTAAAAAAAAACCTCATCGGGCCCCTGACTTATTTTGCTTCAGTCGGTCTTTGCTTCACAACCATTTCACTGGGACGTGATTTTTACTAATTTATCTTCTTTAATCCACTAAAAAATTAATTACCGGGAATGTTATTTGTTTTCCCTGGAAAAAAACCGAAAAAAAAAATTTTTTATTTAAAATCGGAAATTTTCATTCTTTTGTCAGAAAGATGCCCATAGTTATTTTTAGGGGACCTACCCTTAAACTCTGACTTTTGTTCTATAACCGGAAAAAACTTTTTGGTTTATTTTTAGAATCCAGAAAACTTTAATTCATTGTCCCTTTACTTTTTTATCCCTTTTTAAGTCCCCTTTAATGTCAATATATGTTTCAAAAGATGACCCTCGCCTTTTTTGATAGCCTAAAAATTTCCCTTTCTTATGCCTAGAGATATTTCAGCCTATTATTCATCATTTTGGGGCATTTCTATTTGACAATTTCCCTTTTAAGGGGGTAAACGTTCTTTAGCAATGATTGGGTTAGAAAACTGTCATATTGATAGCTCTTCGTTACCCCCGTCAAACAATGATAAGTGTTCTCTAAGCCATCGTAATCTGCTAAGCGAAATCTGGGGACTGTTACTGAGTTATCCCTACTATCATGCTTCCATTCAATTTAAAAGTTAAATTTATTTGTGGTCGTTAGCACCCCGTTCCTCTGAAACTTCTAAAATTTTTAACAAGGGGTTCATTTTTTCCAGAACTAATTTCAAGAGGTTATAACCCCTTGTGGTTCTGCACAAACTGCTTCAAAAAACAATCCTGAATACTTCTAAGAAATCGTAGATTCTAAATTCCCAGTAAGAAATTCCAATCAATAGACAAAAAGTTAAAGTCCCTAGAATTACTACATTATCGTGTCTTGGGGCCCCTAACAATTTCCTCCCATATAGTCCCCCCTTGGGTCCCATCAAAAATTTTGGGGGGGCGGTATAACCCCAAAAATTAAATTTTTCATGCCCTTTAAAATTCTATCCAAACAGACTCTGTAGTGTTACTTCAGATTTTAAATCCCCGTTTTTATGCAACAGTTCAAGCGATCTCGGGAATACAATGCCACCCCACCCCCCTTCCCGATATTCTATTAATTGGAACAATTTAAAAACCCTGAATGTGACATTCTGCAGGCATGTCCCGACTTTTTAAATTTAAAAACCCGTTCAGTAATGGAAAATACATCATGTTCCCGGGCACTAGCAACTATCTCAACTCGTCCATTTATTCCTAGCATGCAAACATTTGTGAAATAAATTTTTAATGACCCTCCTCTCTTTTTACCCTTTGCTCCTTTCTTTTATTCACTAAACCCTATTTTTGTCCTTGTCAATTAGTACCACGGGCTTTGCAATATACCTCTTTTTGGCCTATTACTAGTTCTCCAGTTCATGTATACCCTGCGCTTCACAGTTTTCCCCCCAAAACACACCACAAACTATTGCTTTTAAAGACCTAACGTCCCCCACTGCTTTGGGCCCAGTGCTCCCACCCCACACCTAGAAAAGTAAACCCCCACCCCCTGGCATACAGTATTTCTCCATAGAAGAGGTCCCGTTTCAATGAATGTTACCGCCTTTTCCTTTCAGTATTGTCTAGCCCGCAATTGACACCAAATTTTTGGAAACCATTCTTTTTAACTCCTCTCCTTGGCAAAATGCCACATATGACGGTTTCCCCCCTTCCTCCTAATTATCTCTATTTCTGACCCATACCTGTAATCAGGTCTCACTCCCACGTCTGCCAACACGTTGCCCCCAGCACTGAGACAGATAATAGGATTGCTCCCCTTCCTTCATGTGTATCCAGACGGAAAAAATATCCTTCATCCGCCCCAGGGAAAAAAAATTTTTTGCCTCCTACTCCTGTCCTTCAAGCAGAATGCCCTATCCTGTACCTAATCTGGCATCCCCCCCAACAACAAAGTTTTTACCTCCCTTCGTCGTCCCTGTGATGCTCCAGTAGTTTGACTCACATTCGCCAGGGTAGCATTACACCATTGTGAATTGTCAAGAGTTCTCGTGGTCTTCGTTGGGGTTTCTAGGGATTTTTATCACGTTGCCCAAGCTTTTTTGGGGCTCGTTGGGCATTCCCAGTAGAACATCACATTCGTCAGGGAGCACCCAGAATGATTGGATGTTTTCCACGGTAGTCTTTGGTTTCTCGTTGTTTTTTGCCTCCCAACCGTTTTTCTTGATCAACAGCTTGGTTCCATGTTGCCCGGCCACTGACCAAGCTCCCCTCTTAACCTGGGGACTCACAACAGAAGGATTACTACGAATCCTCTTGTTCTCCTCCGTTAATCGCCGTATCTCCATCTTAGCAACTCTGAGCTCTTCTCTCAACTGCTGGTAAAGTTGCTCAAGAGAGGGCATCCTGGAACAGATTCACAGAGAGCACACAAACAGGTCTTCACAGAGCTAAGTACACGTCACCACTGAGCTAAGTACACGTCACCACTGAGCTAAGTACACGTCACCACTGAGCTAAGTACACGTCACCACTGAGCTAAGTACACGTCACCACTGAGCTAAGTACACGTCACCACTCAAAGCTAAGTACACGTCACCACTCCAAGCTAAGTACACGTCACCATTTCAAATAGAAATGACCCAAAATGGATGAATAATAGGCTGAAATATCTACTAGGGCATAAGAAAGGAATTTATAGGCGTATCAAAAGAGGCGAGGGTCTTCTTATAAATCAGTATATTGACATTAAGAGGGACATTAAAAAGGGGATAAGAAAAGCTAAAAGGGACTATGAAATTAAAGTTGCTAGGGATTCTAAAACTAACCCAAAAAGTTTTTTCCAGGTATATAGAACAAAAGTCAGAGATAAGATAGGTCCCCTTAAAAATAACTATGGGCATCTTACTGACAAAGAGAATGAAATGTGCTCGATTTTTAAATAATTTTTTTTCTCTCGGTTTTTACACAGGAAGACACTAAATATTCCGGTAATTAATTTTATAGGGGGCCCAGAAGAAGATAAATTATGTAACATCACAGTCCTAGTGAAATGTTGTGAAGCAGATAGACCGACTGAAGCAAAATAAGTCACCGGGTCCTGATGAGGTTTTTTCAAGGGTTCTTAAGGAATGCAAAATGGAAGTCTGTGAACCATTAACTAATATTTTTAATTTATCTCTTCAAACAGGTGAAAGTGTCTGATATGTGGAAGATGGCTAATGAAATTCCTATTTTTAAAACAGGGGACAAGTTTTTACCGTCAAATTACCGCCCAATAAGCCTGATCTCAATTGTAGGCAAATTACTGAGAAATTTAGCTGAGTTTAAAGAAGCCATCTCGATAAGCATAGCTTGATTAATGATACTCAGCATGGATTCACAAGAGGCCGGTCTTTCTAACTTATTTATTAAACTTTTTTCAAAAAAGTTTTTGGGGGCGTTGACCACGATAAAGAATTTGATTTTGTTTCTTAGATTTTAGAAAGGGCATTTGATAGAGTTCCGCCCCAAAAGACTTTTTTGAAAAAGTACACTCATGGCATTGGGGGAAGGGTGCTCTCGGGGATCAAATAAAGGCTCACAGACAGGAAGCAGAGTGTGTCCATAAAGGGGGTTGTGATAAAGGGTTTTTTGAAAAACCGACAAGTTGAAGTTTGAGACACTTATGCAGCATATGGGAACTTTATTCAGGAAAACGTTTCGCCACACAGTGGCTTCATCAGTCCAATAAAAAAGAGGAAGGCAAAGGAGAGGAGGAAATGATTTAATCAGTCCCAACCGGGGCTTTGGGTTCAGTCCACAATCTTGTGAATGTACACATGGGCCTAGACTGGGCTTTATATACTGTAGTGGGTGACGGGAAGCAGTGGAGGCGGGGTCTAGTGTAACACCACTAGTCGAATAGGTCTCGTCCAAAGGTTGACAAGTGTTGAAAAATTCCCTTTTTTTTAAGATCCCATGATGCTGCGTTCTGACAGTTGTGATGAATGGTTTGAAAAACCGACAAGTTGAAGATTGAGACACTTATGCAGCATATGGGAATCTTTATTCAGGAAACGTTTCGCCACACAGTGGCTTCATCAGTCCAATACAAAGAGGAAGGCGTAAGGAGAGGAGGAGAATGAGGTAATCAGTCCCTCAACCTGGAGTCGATGTGTTCAGTCCATCAATCTTGTAGAATGTACAGCAGAGGGCCGTAGACGTGGCTTATATATGGGGTTAAATCCGAGTGGTGATCAGTAACAAGTGGCGTTCCACAGGGATCAGTCTTGGGCCCGTTGTTGTTTATAATATATATCAATGATCTTGATGAAGGAATTACTAGTGATATGAGCAAATTCGCCGATGACACGAAGATAGGTAGGATAATTGATTCAAACGTAGATGTTAGGGAACTTCAGGAGGATTTAGACAAACTCTACTCTTGGTCAGAAAAGTGGCAGATGCAGTTCAATGTAGATAAATGCAAGGTTCTGAAGGTTCTGAAAGTTAGCCATACAGATTGCGAAAAGGACTTGGGGGTTATGGTAAGCAGCAACCTTAAACCAAGACAGCAATGCCTAAGCGTACGTAATAAGGCAAATAGATTACTGGGATTTATATCAAGAAGTTGGTTTAGAAAGACACGTAAGCAAACACTATAACATATTTATTAGAAAACGTTTCGGTCCTGGGACCTTGATCACTTCTAACATACAGAGGTAGAAAGACACTATATATATAGGCGGAGAGCGAGATGTGACGCACGTGACCTGAGGAACGCCACAAGAACACAAGAATGGAGGAACACTGCAGAAGGCCCACCGGCCCATGCGAGGCAGGTCCCTATCAAATCAACCTCTGTCTATTATGAGGACGGGTAGACGATGAAATCACGTGACTCCCGTGTTGCTGGGTTGGTGCTGCTCAAGTATCATGTATGCCAATGTTTTTGAAATTTTGTAGTTTCCAGTGTTGCGTTCTATAGTGTCGGTGACGGTGATTAGTGAGGCTTCTAGGCACCGTCGGCGTCTGAGGTCTGGTTCGGTGAGAACGAGTTGTGCCTCGTTCCAGTTCATCAAATGCCCCGTGGAGTCTCTGTGGAGGACACAGGCGTACCTTACATCGTCTCTGTTAGAGGCATTTCGATGCTCATTCAGGCGGACTGCAAGATCTCTGCCTGTCTCGCCTACATATTTCTTGGACAGAACCCACAGGGGATAGTGTAGACGCCTGCTGTAGAAGTTAGAGGTGTGGGGCTGCGTTTAGTAGTGAGGTCTTTGATAGAGGATGTGTTTATGGTGGAAAACGTTGATGTTACTCATAGCAAGTGCCCGGCGAGTATTCGTGGCAACATCGCCACATGGGAGTACTATGAACTGTTTAGGGGGCTGTTCCATGGGCGGTTTGTTGAGGATAGCTTGTGCCTTGAGTCTGCAATCTCGGATGAAGAAAGATGGGAAATGAAGACGTGTAAAGGCTTGTGTTATGTAAGTGCATTCTTCTTCTAGAAAACAAGGGCTGGAGATGCGAAGAGTTCTCAAGAAGAAGCCAATGAGGACTCCTCTCTTAGTGCGGGTATCTTGGTGTGAATAAAAGTGTATAAGATCGTCCTTGTAGGTAGGTTTTCTATACACTTTGAAGAGAAGTTTGTCACTGTCGGGAGATCTGCACAGTAGAACGTCGAGGAAAGGAAGTTTGCCATCATTTTCGAGTTCAAGTGTAAACTTTATTGATGGTTCAACTGCATTGATCTTGTTGAGAAGGGCCTGGATATTGAGACGTCTCGGATAGAAAACCAATATATCATCAACGTATCTTAGCCAGGTAACGGTGTTGGGAATGAGGGTGCTGAATTTCTCTGTCTCCAGGTTTTCCATGAAGAGGTTGGCAAGCACAGCACTGAGCGGGCTGCCCATTGCCATCCCAAAGCATTGTTTGTAACAGTTGTCCTGATACTTGAAGAAGTTGAAATTAACACACAGTTCCACTAGATTGATGAAATCTAGAAGAGGTAAAGGGAGGTCGTGGTTTTCAGTGAGCCTCTGTCTCAGAATGTTGATTGCAGCGTCAGTAGGAACGTTGGTAAAGAGGGCTGTGACATCGAAGGAAGCCATGCTTTTGTTTTTGACATTCAGGTTGGAATGTCACTTACATAACACTTACATAACACAAGCCTTTACACGTCTTCAGTTCCCATCTTTCTTCATCCGAGATTGCAGACTCAAGGCACAAGCTATCCTCAACAAACCGCCCATGGAACAGCCCATTAAACAGTTCATAGTACTCCCATGTGGCGATGTTGCCACGAATACTCGCCGGGCACTTGCTATGAGTAACATCAACGTTTCCACCATAAACACATCCTCTATCAAAGACCTCACTACTAAACGCAGCCCCACACCTCTAACTTCTACAGCAGGCGTCTACACTATCCCCTGTGGGTTCTGTCCCAAGAAATATGTAGGCGAGACAGGCAGAGATCTTGCAGTCCGCCTGAATGAGCATCGAAATGCCTCTAACAGAGACGATGTAAGGTACGCCTGTGTCCTCCACAGAGACTCCACGGGGCATTTGATGAACTGGAACGAGGCACAACTCGTTCTCACCGAACCAGACCTCAGACGCCGACGGTGCCTAGAAGCCTCACTAATCACCGTCACCGACACTATAGAACGCAACACTGGAAACTACAAAATTTCAAAAACATTGGCATACATGATACTTGAGCAGCACCAACCCAGAAACACGGGAGTCACGTGATTTCATCGTCTACCCGTCCTCATAATAGACAGAGGTTGATTTGAGAGGGACCTGCCTCGCATGGGCCGGTGGGCCTTCTGCAGTGTTCCTCCATTCTTGTGTTCTTGTGGCGTTCCTCAGGTCACGTGCGTCACATCTCGCTCTCCCCCTATATATATAGTGTCTTTCTACCTCTGTATGTTAGAAGTGATCAAGGTCCCAGGACCGAAACGTTTTCTAATAAATATGTTATAGTGTTTGCTTACGTGTCTTTCTAAACCAACTTGTCGGTATTTATTACCAAGGTTTATACCATATCAAGAAGTGTAAGCAACAGAAGTCCAGAGGTCATACTGCAGCTTTATACATCATTAGTAAGGCCTCACCTAGATTATGCAGCTCAATTCTGGTCTCCATATTACAGAATGGACATAAATTCGTTAGAAAACATTCAGCGTAGGATGACTAAATTAATACATAGCATTAGAAATCTTCCTTATGAAGAAAGATTGAAGACTCTTAAGTTACATTCACTTGTTAGACGAAGAATGAGGGGAGACCTGATCGAAGTGTATAAGTGGAAGATAGGTATTAATAAAGGGGATATTAATAAGGTCTTGAGGATGTCTCTCCAAGAGAGAACCCGCAGTAATGGATTTAAATTAGATAAGTTTAGATTTAGAAAGGACATAGGAAAGTATTGGTTTGGAAATAGGGTAGTAGATGAGTGGAACAGTCTGATAAATTAGACACATGTGCAACTCTTGGGTATGTTGATAAGTTAGACACATGTGCAACTCTTGGGTATCTTTATTGAGGAAACGTTTCGCCACACAATGGCTTCATCAGTCCATACAAAGGAGAATCTTGAAATACAGGAGGAGAATGAGGTAATCAGTCCCTCAACCTTGAGTCGATGTGGTCAGTCCATCAATCTTGAATAGCATACGGCATACGTGCTGAGAAGGAGCTTATAAACCGTTGGCAGGAGAGGTGCAGAAGTCATAGGTCGTGTAACATTTGTTCAATGTTGAAGTAGGTCGTGCCCAAGAATTAGGCAAGTGAAGAATTCCCAAGTATTAAGATCCCAAGAAGTTGCAGTGTCTGACAGGTTTGTAGATGAACCATTCATCTACAAAACAACTCTTGGGTATGAAAGTTAAGACACATGTGCAACATTTGGATATCTTTATTGTAGACGTTTCGCCATCC
>NC_069456.1:30198666-30221510 GCF_026875155.1 Cherax quadricarinatus | reverse complement strand
TTTAATAAAATTTACTTTTATCATTATTTTGGGGGCTGCTTTCTGTTTTATTGTCGCGTGGTTTGAAGTATCCATTCGCATTTTCCCTGTTTCACTCTTATCAAATATTATGAGATCCGTCATATATTTCTCTGGAGTTATTTGAAGACAACACAATCACAATTGTATTACGCTCAGATCACAATCACAAATTAGATTAAAGTTTGCCACCGAAGCTGGCTGTTCATCGATACACCAAATATATCTTTTTGACCCTAGATTATTCTTAGGCATTGTTTCGCTTCACATGTTTTACCGCAGTCCTCTCTCCACGTCTCATCAAGATATGTACTGGAACAAGATATAGACGGAACTATCCGACTATTATAATATATAATAATTTCTGAAGGCGCTAACATCTACCTGGTTACCTGGAGGTTATTCCGGGGATCAACGCCCCCGCGGCCCGGTCCATGACCAGGCCTCCCGATGGATCAGGACCTGATCAACCAGGCTGTTACTGCTGGAGGCACGCAGTCCAACGTACGAGCCACAGCCCGGCTGATTCGGCACTGACTTTAGGTATCTGTCCAGCTCTCTCTTGAAGGCAGCCAGGGGTTTATTGGCAATTCCCCTAATGCTTGATGGGAGGCTGTTGAATAGTCTTGGGCCCCGGACACCTATGGTGTTTTCCCCTTATGTACCAATGGTGCCCCTACTTTTTATTGGGGCATTTTGCATCGCCTGCCCAGTCTTTTACTTTCGTAACTGAGTGATTTCTGTGTGCAGATTTGGGACCATTCCTTCCAAGATTTTCCAAGTGTAGATTATGATATATATCTCTCCCTCCTGCGTTCCAACGAGTACAAGTCAAGTGCTTCCAAGCGTTCCCAGTAGTTAAGGTGCTTGACAGAACTTATACGTGCAGTAAAGGATCTCTGTACACTCTCTAGATCTGCGATTTCACCTGCTTTGAATGGAGATGTTAATGTACAGCAGTATTCCAGCCTAGAGAGAACAAGTGATTTGAAAAGGATCATCATTGGCTTAGCATCTCTCGTTTTGAACGTACTCATTATCCATCCTATCATTTTCTTTGCGCGTGTGATCGTAGCACTGTTGTGATCCTTGAAAGTGAGATCCTCAGACATTACTACTCCCAGGTCCCTTACATTATTTTTCCGCTCTATTGTATGGCCGAGTCAGTAGTATACTCTGTTCTAGTTATTATCTCCTCCAGTTTTCCATAACGGAGTAGTTGGAATTTGTCCTCATTGAACATCATATTGTTTACCGTTGCCCACTGGAAAACTTTGTTAATATCTTCTTGGAGGTTAACCGCGTCCTCAGCAGATGACAGCCTCATGCAGATCCTAGTATCATCCGCAAAGGATGATACGGTGCTGTGGTGTATATCTCTGTCTATGTCTGACATAGGATAAGGAATAAGATGGGGGCGAGTACTGTGCCTTGTGGAACAGAGCTCTTCACTATGGCAGCCTCCGATTTAACTCTGTTGACCACTACTCTTTGTGTTCGATTTGTTAGGAAGTTAAAGATCCATCTCCCCACTTTCCCAGTTAATTCCTTTAGCACGTATTTTATGGCTATTACACCATGATCGCATTTGTCAAATGCTTTTGCAAAGTCTGTGTATATTACATCTGCATTCTGATTTTCTTCCAGTGCATCCAAGGCCATATCATAGTGATCCAGTAGTTGTGAGAGGCAGAGCGACCTGCCCTGAACCCTTGTTGCCCTGGATTGTGCAGATTTTGGGAATCCAGGTGATTTGCAATCCTGCTTCTTAGCACTCTTTCAAAGATTTTTATGAGTGGGACGTCAGAGCTGTTGGTCTATAGTTCTTAGCTATTGCTTTGCTTCCTACCTTTATGGAGTGGGCTATAATGCCGTTGCTTTAAGTGACAGGGAATTTCACCCATGTCCAACTCCTCCTCCATAGTGTACTTGGGCACGCGAGAGGGTTTCTTGCAGGTCCTTAATGAAAACAGAGTTCCACGAGTCTTGGGGCCCAGGCTGAGTGCATGTGCATTTGTTCAATGGCTTTTTCGAAATCTATCGGAGTCAGGGTAATGTCGGAAATCATCTGGCAAACATTTATGGAGTTTTGAGGCTCATTCAGAAGAAATCATTTGGGTCTCGATCCTGCAGACCGAATAGTGGTTCACTAAAGCACAGAGTCGACTGGATTTTCAATATTTTACTCATTTCCTTGTGTCCATCTGTGTAATTCCCAGTCCTGTCTGATAAAGGGCCCCCGATACTAGATGAGTTATTTGCTTGGTTTTTTTTTTTGGCATATGAAAAAGAAATATTTTGAGTTTCTTCATTTTCACTAATAGCTTTTCTAGCTCCTCCTGTCTCTCCTGGTTCCTGTCAAGAGTCTTTTAACTTAAAGTTCGATAGTTTCCACTTCCCTGGCAGCGCCTCCTTTCGTGTAACAGATATTCAAGCACACCTGAGGAGCCTATGACTTCTTCGTCTTCTGTAGAGGGAGCGTCTTTCTCTCTCCAGTTTTCCTCCCTGTCTCTTCATCATCTTAGGGAATATGCCTAGAACATGCTTCGGCAGCCCAGGAAGTTGCTCCTTTCAAGGCAACAGGTTTGATCCATGTCATTTAAGACATCTTCCCAACATGTTTCGTTTAGGAATATGGTTTTACCTGGTCCCAGTTTGATGATCCTTTGTTGTTTGAAGTTGTATTTTGTGAAGACAATACCTTCACAGGTACATCATTCTGCTGATCAGACCCCTATGCATGTACGGTCTGGACTTCTATTAGGTTGTGATCGGAATTAGTTGTTTTTGATATTCTGTCTCTTATCAGGTCCTCATATTTGTGAAATAAGGTCTAATCAATAGAAAAATAATATATTTAACACAAGTGGGCAAGAGTCCATGAGGAAGCATAAACTAGACATCCGACATAGAGAATATAGGAAGAAACTACAGAAGAACACGTTTTTACTGAACTAGTAGAGAGACGTAAAATACGTCACAAACTTGGGCAGATTAACTTCTAACAGAAAAACCACTGACATAAATCGGAAACTTAAAGCAATGAAGAAATAACAAAAGGACAAAAACCTCATTATTGAAATAGGAAAAAATCACATTAAAATGCAAATATAATACTCTTCTATTTATGACTCTTAGTTCTCAGGAAAATACATGAAATTGTAAAGAATTAAATGAATCTAACAACAAAGCATGAATACAGTTACAGAAATTCATAGAATAGAAGAAGAAAAATACACTGCCATGTAACGGAACCACGCTACTAATATATTCGGATATTATAAACATGTTGGTGTACTGCGACACCGACGTGATTCCTGGAACACATATTTCATAGATCAGTTACAAAATATTAACACAGACGCTCAGTGAGACTTTGACAGAAAGAACTTCAGTTTCAGGTGATATTCCAAGTTCCTAAATATCTTGGACACAGCCGCTCTTTCACAATGAAAGCAGCAAGACTAATGACAAAAAATTTACAGACCAGTCGTACTTACTTCACCATAAAAGTCTTTTATAGGGTTCTAAGAAGGTCAATTTAGTCAGTTTTTATATGGAAAAACATGATCCTCCACAACCACGTCCAATTCACGGATTTAGAGCAGGAACATCATCTCTTAACCATTTTGAGAAAATAATAAAAAGTTGTAGCGTTCATAAATTTTGCGAAGGGTTTGCCAAGTGTGAAAAATGGAATGGAAGCTCATCAAATTAGTTTTAAAAAATTATAAATGGTTATTAGGAAAAGTGATTATTTAAATTTCAATAGATCACGAAGAGTGATAGTAAATAAAAATTATAAAGTGTAGTATCATAAAAGACTGGTTCTGCAATGCGTCTTCGGACTCATTGCAGTTTTTTCTGACGTCATATATCCTGTACTCAGGTTAGTTTCCCAACGTTCGAAGTCAGTTTGGAATTAGTCCATGTTGAATATCAAGTTTATATTACGGTTGTCTAATGGAAGACCTTGTTGTTATGTGATTGCAGTTTTCCGTGCCTCTGCTGTAAAGGCACTTTGAGTTACAATTAGAAATCGACAAGCCTTAACTCGTCATAGGCTACTGAAGTATTATGTTAATGGTGCAGATTTCAACATCTCTGATATTGAAAGTACAAAAAAAAAAACTAAAATCATGTTGGTGCAAGGCACTGTCAATATTTTCACGGAACGGAAGTATTAATGTCCATAGATCAGAACAAAGCAAAAGGAGCCGAAGTCCAGGAAAGTGATAGGTCAGATTATGACAACCGTCAAAACAAGGGCTATTACGCCATTGGTGGTCATTTTCGAAGCATTTTTACTATCGCTTCAGATAACGATTGTGTCCCATATTTTTTTCAAAGAAAACATACGATTCTTAAAGAAAGATATTTTTGTTAGGCCATTAGAGGAGTTGATAAACTGAAAAATTTTGGGTCCAAAAAGCAAAATTGATCAGTAATACTCCCATGCAACATTTACTAATTTTGAGTAAACCGTTTTCCCTGCGCAGCAGCTTCTTTCAGTCGAATACATGTGTTTATAACACTGAGACATACAAGAAATTGGAGAGGTAATTATAAGTCATCATCTTTCAGTCTTAAAAAATGGTGCTCATCTTCAGTGCTGGAAACGTCTTATTTCGTCACACTTTTTGTAGTGCATTCCTTTATAAAATATCAACATGAAAAGAGTTAAGAAAGCTACCATTTTGGGCTGGGGTTTTTAAGGAAGTGTTTGTTGTAATTGTTGTATTGATATCTGTTTACTCCTGGTTTAGAAAATGTGCAGGAGCCATACCTGTTGGGATTACTTCAGAGCACTCGAGTGGACCCTGTTGAAGCCAAGGCAAAAATAATAACATAATCTATATACGGATATTATACTTAAGCCCACCAGCTTCCTCGTGGAACACTTACCAACTTGCTGTATTAAGAGTACGAGAAGAAATGTAACATACACCCTAATGAAAAAGCAGTGGTAACAATAACTGTATAGAACTTTCGACATCGAGGCTCACAAGATTCTTCTTGGCATCAGCGAATATAGGAAATATTGCCTTCAGATGGCAGAAATCTTCAAGAAGTAATAAAATAAGTTTTGTGCAGGAAGGTGCCATATCTGCCAGGTTGAGAAGGTTTTTTTACGAGCCTGCTGGACCTCTTTACAAACTTTGTATTGCACCAAGTCCCGTTCTAGAAGGCCAGCATTGTTTACCTGTGTTGGATATCGTCCCTCTGTATAGTTTTTGCCTCTACGACAACCTCTCCTTCATGATATATACAGTGTTTGTGTCTGTATGAATACTACACAGTGTTGTGTTGTATGATACTACACAGTGTTGTGTGTGTGGAGATGCTACACAGTTGTTTGTGTGTTGATGGCCTTCCCATACTTCCGTTTTATAATTATACTACAACCACAGCCCTACGTGAGTGTTTTTAACCTCCATCCACGTTATCGAATCCACATAAATTCAGTAGTAGTACCAGTCCTCGTAACCAGTTACCAGTAACCAGTGTACCAGAAGATGAAACTCACTACTCCAACCGTCTGTGTAATTCACTGACTGTGATTCACGTTGGCTGCTGACCATCAGCAAGTTTTTGAATGCCCGTTCACCGCTAGGCACTGGTTGAGTCAGTCTGAGATAGGGAGCAGAGAGAGCTAGGGCGCTTGATGGTCCGCTTTCCCCATATTCCGTTATAATTATACGTACAACCAGCCTACGTAGAGTGTTTTTTACCCCATCCACGTATCGAATCCCACATTCCCTGTGGATGATGCTGCACAGTGTTGTGTGG
Source organism: Cherax quadricarinatus (assembly GCF_026875155.1). Lineage (NCBI taxonomy): Eukaryota > Metazoa > Arthropoda > Malacostraca > Decapoda > Parastacidae > Cherax > Cherax quadricarinatus. The sequence goes on along the minus strand of NC_069456.1, from coordinate 30,215,702 downwards.
TGTGATGATACTAAACAGTTTGTGAGTGTGGATGATGCTCACATGTGTTGTGTGTGTGGATGATGCTACACATGTTGTGTGTGTGGATGATGATACAAATTTTTTGTGTGTGTGGATGATGCTACCACAGTGAAACATCACTGTCTTACCCAAGTCACACAGATCTGGCTAACATATTCCTTTATCTTAGCTGTGAAACCCATCATTGTGATAGATTGTACAGGAAAGTATTATCATAATTATTCCCACCATGCCATTTCTCACAAAGAAGGGGGGGGAGTTTCAGCTGGAACTATACAGACTTCTCCTCATTCTTTTTCCCTCCTTTTCTTACTTTTCTTTCCCTGTGAGTATTTATCTTCCCTCTTACACCTTCATTCTTCTCCACCTCATCCCACTTTCTACTCCTCTTACGCTTCCTTCTACTCCAGTACCTTTCCCCTACCCTTCCTAACCTCATCCAATTCCTCCCAAGCCCGCTTCCCCTCCTACTTTCCTTCTTGTATTCCACTCCATCCCCACCCCTCTGCCCTCTTTCTGTCCCTCCTCTTCTCTCGTTCCCTTTGTTCCGCTTCTTTCCCTCCATATATTTCCCTCACTCCCATCTTCCCTCATTCCCTATCTTCCTACCCTCTCCCCCTCCCCCTCACCACGACCCACTCCTCCCTCTGTCCCCTGCTCTCAGTACCCTACATCCCGCTGTTTGCAAGCAATGTCCCCTCACTCACTCTGCCCCTGCTCTCAGAACTCCTTCATCCCCGTTCTGTTGCAAGGCCATGGTACTCACTCAATCCCTCTGTCCCCTGCTCTCAGCACCCTTCCATCCCGCTGTGTTCAAGCATGGTCCCTCACTCTGTTCCCTGCTTCTCAGCAACCACCCTTCAATCCCGCGTGTTGCAAGGCAATGGTCCTCATTCACTCTGTCCCTGCCTCTCCAAACCCTTCAGACCCGCTTGTTGCAAGGCATGGTCCCACTTATTCACATCTGATCCCCGGCTCTCACAACCCTTCAACAATCCCGCCGTGTTGCAAAGCATGGCCCTCACCGCACTCCGCTGTCAATGTTTAATTGCAGTATTGAATTCATCAACCTGTGAGTGGTGTGGTGTTCTCCCTTTCCTACATGGGAGGTGCCCCCTATCCAGATAATTGATGGTGTTTCCCCCTTCCTATAGTTGTGCGCCTCTCCCTTTGTGTTGTTCCTTTCTTGTTGTGGTTGTTCCCTTTACCTTGTTTTTGTTGTTCCCTTTCCTTCTTTGTGGTTTTCCCCCATCCTGTTTTGGATGTTCCTATCTCGTGTTGTGGTTGTTTGCCTTCCCCTGCTTGTATTGTTCCCTCCCTTTGTGGTTCCCTTTTCTAGTTTGTGTTATTTCCCTTAATTGTAGGTGTCCCTTCCCTTTTTGTGATTTTTCCCCTGGCTTTTTTTGGTTTTCACCTCTCTTTTTGTGGTTACCTTCCCCTGCTTGTTAGGTTTTGTTCCTTTCCCCTGCTTGATTTCCATTCCTTTTTGGTGGTTGTTCCTTTCCCTTGTTTGGTGATTTCCATTCCTTGTTTGTGGTTTTCCTTTTCCCTTGTTTATGATTTCCCATCGCTTGTTTGTGATTAATTCCCGTTTCCTTGTTTGTGCTTTCCATCCCTTGTTTTTGTGGTTATTCCCTCCCTGTTGCTTTGATATCCATACCTTGTTTGGGTTGTTCCCTTCCCTTGTTGTGTTATTCCCTTCCCTTTTTGTGATTGAGATTCCCTTCCCTTGTTTGTGGTTGTTTCCCTCCCCTTGTTTCGTGAGTCAGTGTGCCTGGTGAAGAACCTGGTGTTTAACTTATGCAGTGACGCTCGCTTACCAGCCTCAACAGCTGCCACGCACAAGGGTTTAAAGCTGCCACCACTTTCTTCCTTTTTGTCACGTACACCTGTTAAGCTCTCCCTGTACACTCCCTGTGTTACCTCCACTTCCTGTACACTCCTGTGTTAACCTCCACTTCCTTACACTCCTTTGTTACTCCAACTTCCCTGTACACTCCTGTGTTAACCTCCACTTCCTGTACACTCCAGTTTACCCTCCACCTTCCTGTATCACATCCTGTGTTACCTCCACTTCCTGTACACGTCCTGTGTTCCTCCACTTCCTGTACACTCTGTGTTACCTTCCACTTCCTGTACACCTCCTGGTGTTACCCTCCACTTCCTGTACCTCCTTGTGTTACCTCCACTTCTGTACACTCCCTTGTTACCCTCACTTCCCTGTACACTCCAGTGTTACCTCCACTTCCGTACACTCCTGAGTTACCCTCCACTTCCCTGTACACTCCAGTGTTACCTCCACTTTCCTTTACACTCCTGTGTTACCTCCACTTCCTGTACACGTCCTCGCTGTGTTACCTCCACATCCAGTACACTCCTGTGTTATCTCCACTTCCTGTACACTCCTGTGTTACCTCCACTTCCTGTACAATCCTGTGTTACAACCTCCACTTCCTGTACACTTCCTGTGTTAACCCTCCACTTCCTGTACACGTTCCTGTTTTTACCTCCTCTTTCCCCTTACACTCCTGTGTTACCCTTCCACTTCCTGTAACTCCTGTGTTATCTTCCACTCCTGTCACTCCTGTGTTTATCTCCCACTTCCTGTACACTCCTTGTTACCTTCCACTTTCTGTACACTCCTGTGTTACCTCCACTTCCTGTACACTCCTGTGTTTACCCTCCACTTCCTGTACACTCCTGTGTACCTCCACTTCCTGTACACTCTGTTGTTACCTCCACTTCCCTGTACACGTCCTGTGTTACCCTCCACTTCCTGTACACTCCTGTGTTTACCTCACTTCCTGTTCACTGCCCTGTGTTACCTCCTCTTCTGTACACTCCTGTTTACCTCCACTTCCCGTACACGCCTTTGTTACCTCCACTTCCCTGTACACTCCTGTGTTATCTCCACCTTCCTGTACACTCCTGTTTTACCATCCACATCCTGTACACTCCCTGTGTTACCTCCACTTCCTGTACACTCCCTGTTGTACCACCGTCCACTCCTGTACACTCCTGTGTTACCTTCCACTTCCTGTACACTCACTGTGTTACCTCCACTTCCTGTAGCACGCTCCTGTGTCAGGAGTGTATAATGTAATACATGATTGGGTGTACTTGGATTTGAGTATAGACCTGTCTAGGTTCAGTTAGGTAAGGTTTGTCATGAAACAGACAAGTTGTTTCCTGACGCGGTGTTGGAGATGATGACCCACCGTTTGACCTACGGTCATCTGACCCGAGGCCTTCCGCTGCTTAGCCCGGGTCCACCCCTTTCAAAATTATGGTCATAGTTTATAACTATTTTAGTTACTTGTAGACCTAAGATGAGCCTGTAGGCCTACTGTTTTTATTTGTGACCTACATATTCTCGTCGATTTCCCTGCTGAGTCGTTCTTAGTCACATAAGCTTACTTTCTCGGAGACAGTGAATATATAACGCGACCTCTCGTAACTGCTGTGGCGGTCACACATACTATTGACACTGTTTCAGACTCGACAAGTGTTAATTAGCAAAGAACCTTAAATACAGATAAAAAGAAATGTGAGGCAGCTAAGACCTTACTAAGAGTATATTAAGATGGTCATCAGTACATCTTCTAGGCAATATAAGATATGTGGTCAAGCAATCAACACCTGCACTAGCAGAATAATAAAAATGTGTGAAGCACGATATATAATTACCAGATTGTTGCTCCTACTATTGTTAACCCTTCATCAGAAGCATACGCTTGCAGCCAACATATTTCATGGGCAAATTCTGAATAGATTTGGAATGGGAAGCTGAGTGTGAGGGGCTGGAGTTTTGGTTATCAGGAATGTGAATGCAATTACTCGGGAAGGTGAACCTGGGGAGGGGAGGTGGAATTTCAGGAATGGGAAAGCAATTACGGAAACCCATCATTCCAGGATTTATTGCCCAATATAAAATAGTCGAAGATAATTTATGTAAATGGATCGTTTAGATGACTGGATTTTTAGTGTAGAAATGAGGAACAGGGAGTAAATGGGCGTCCGAGTTTGTGTGAGTTGAGTTGGTCGTGATGAAGATAGTTTCTTGGTCGTGATTGTTTATTGGTAATGAGGTAGTTACTTGGTCGGATTGTTAATGATGGGGTAGTATTAGTCGTAATAGTTTAGATGATGAGGTAGGTTTACTGGCGTGATTTTGTTGATGATGTATGTTACTGGTCGTGATTGTTATTGGTATTGAGGTAGTTTCTGGTCGTGATTGTAATGATGAAGGTAGTTACTGTCGTGATTGTTAATGATGGGGTAGTTATTAGACGTAATTGGTGATGAGAAGTTACTACTGACGTAATTGTTATTGATGAGGTAGCAACTGGTTCGTAATTATTATTGAATGCTGAGTAGAATACTGGTCGTCATTGTTATTAGTGATGAGGTAGTTACAGGTCGTTATTATTAGTGATGAGGTAGTACTGGTCGTGATTGTTACTAATGATGAGGTAGTTACTGAACATAAGAACATAAGAAAGGAGGATCACTGCAGCAGGCCTGTTGGCCCATACTGGTTGTAATTGTTATTGATTCTTAGGTATTTACTGGTCGTGATGGACAAGAATAAAAAAACAAGTATCATATATACCGCTGAGAAACAGTCAAAAGCACCGTAAACCCTCACCAGAACACAGATGTAAACAAGGTTTGGATGACACCTTCTCCACCGAGAAAATCTAAAAGAAAATTATGACATCAAGAGTTTAGAATAATGTACAGAAGAGAAAGGTTTACTAAAATGTTTAAAAACGGGAGTGTACAACGAAGGAAAGAAAATCTGAACCGAGGTATAACGAAATAGAGACCCAAACTTAAACTGTCATACCAGGCAGAAGGAGCACAAAGGAATTAAAGAAACGTCCAGGATATTGCAATAACCCCCACCCCCATATTTCTATTTCTACACTATACAAAATCCAATTAAGAACACCTGTAGAAGTTGGACCCAATAACGACAGAAGTTCACACACGGGCGATGAAAAAAGTAAGGAAGCATAATTATAAAAGAACCAATATGAATAAGTGTTCAGCAGTCCACAAGACGAGAAGTCGGTGGAGAATGAACCTTGCAGGCTACATAGATTATCTAATTGACACAGTAATCCTGCATAATTCGAAGATTTGAAAACATCCCCACTCATGCATCCACTGAGAAAGATTCGTGGAATTCCATATTTATAAAGAAGTACAAAATACCCATTACTCCGAGTACTCAGTAGCCTGTGGAGAATAGATGTGGAAAAAGACACTTATGTTACAGTTCAGACATTTATTAAAGAAATCGTTTCGCACGAGTGGCTTCTTCAGTCCTAATACAGAGAAAACTAAGAAAACATTTATATATAAAGTGGCATGAGTGCATGTGAGGTGACGCCGTGGGTAGAGGTAGTAGTAGTAGTAGTAGCAGTATTAGTAAGAGTGGGAAAAGAGCTTAGATCTAGGTGAAATCCCTAGAGGGCCTGAAAGAGTGCGATTCCTTTGCAAAACAGAAAGCATAGAAACGCTATCCCAAAACTATTGCACCATTAACCACCACATCGCACATCATAAGAATTACTTGGGAAAGAATTATGATATACATAAACTATTCGTTTATTGGTCGACCCCAACCTAGACCCGCCCAACAACATGACTTTAGAGCAAGATCGTTTTGTTACAACTACTAAATAAGTGGGACAGAATTAAAACGGAAGCGTTGAAGAAAACCACAACGCAGATGTGGTACCATAAGAGATTTTCGAAAGCATTTGACAAATGCGATAATGGACTATCATGAAGATGAAATTGTTGGTCGTGATGTAAGAACATAAGAATGGGAGGAACATTGCAGAAGTCCTATTGGCCCATACAAGCAGGACCTATCAAAACTACCACTACCAAAGTTACCCAAAATTTACCAAGTACACACAACACCAATCAAACCAAACCCCCTCCCATTCATATATTTGTCCAATCTCGTTTAAGAGCTACCCAATCCTAGCCTCGATCACCCTAGAATGGAAGATTGTTTCCAATGCGCATCCATAACTCAGCCTTTCTAAAGTATATATATCTAACTTATATCCGTTATTTCGTTTTCTTAGGTTGTTGATTTCCTCAGTATCTTATTAATATCTCCCTAGTTTAGGCCCAACATCCACTAACACACTTCATTGATATCTCCCCTCATTCTACGTCTCTCCAAGAGTGAAGATTCAAGCTTTAAGTCTATCTTCATACGGGACATTCTTATACATAAATCATTTTAATCATTCTCTTTAGGTTCTCCAATGAATCTATACCCATCCTTTAGTAAGGAGACCCAAAACTGAGCAACATAATCTAAAGTGGTCTCACTAGTGAATGGTATAGAGCTGTAAAATAACTTGTGACTTCTGTTCCTTTATTCTTCTTGAAATAAATCCTATAATCTGTTAGCCTTATTGTGCACACTTAAGAACATAACAAAGAATGGAGGAACAAGGCAGAAGGCCCTTTGGCCCATGCAAGGCAAAGTCCGTATCCAAAATGTTACCTATACACCCAAATCTACCCAAGATTTACATCTGCGTACCCAAAGTGACAACAAATTAAACACCCAGCCCGCCACTCATTTATTTGTCCCAATTTTCTTTTTAAAGCTGCCTCAAATCCCCCGAGCCTCGGATCAACCTACTGGGAAGATTGTTCAACGCAATCCACAACTCTGTTAGAAAACCAGAATTTACCTATTCATATATTAATCTAATTTAACCAACTGAAATCCATTATTTCTGTTTTTTACCTGGTTCGACACCCTCAGGTCCTTTAATAATATCTCCTTTGTTTAGTCCGTCATCCACTTATACAATTCAGCGATATCTCCCCTCATTCTACGTTTCTCCCAGAGTGGGAGATTTAAGGCTTTAAGTCTATCTTCATACAGGAGATTCCTTTACACATTATATCATTTTAGTCATCTTCACTGTATGTTCTCCAATGAGTCTAAATCCCATTTCTGTAGTAAGGAGACCAGACTGAGCAGCATAATCTGAAATGAGGCCTCACTAGTGATGTATAGGCTGTAACATAACTTTTGGACTTCTGTTACTTATCCTTCTTATGAGATAAACCAAGTAATCTGTTAGCTTGTTGTTACTACTTTAGGCACTGCTGTCTTGGCTTTAACATTTCTGCTTATCCATGACTCCCAAGACTCACATTCTGTATGATCAAGCTCTAACTTCACCTAGTTTAATATTTCTGGTTATTTTCATTACCAAGGACAATACCTTACACTTATCCACATAGAACTTCATCTGGCCATTTTTCAGACCAATAAGACATTAATTTGTCCAAATCCTCCTGAGTTCAATTGCTATTCTCCTTCAATAATGATCATATGGCCTTATCTTTGTATCATCAGCAAATATGCTCATGTCACTCTTAATAATCCCTTCATCAGGACATTAATGTAAATATAACAAGAGAGGCCTTAAAACTGATCCTTGTGAATGGGCCACTAGTGACTAATCCCCATTCAGATTTTACCCCATTCATGGAACTCTCCTTCCTTTCTATTGGTAAGCCATGCCTTTATCCATGCTAGAACTTTATCTCCTAACCCAATGAGCTGCCACTTTTTCTTAAGTCCTCTTGGTGAGGTACACTATTAAAGAAAGCTTTACTAAAATCCAGATAAATATTATATTCTTTATCACTTCTGCTGCCTCAAATGTTCTGTTGAAGAACGTCAGTAAATTGCCAAGCAAAGAACGACCTTCATGGACCCATGCTGAGAATCATTAATCAAATTATGCTCTTCAAGGTGACATCTAATATGGTCACTAAAATTGATTCCTAATAACTTGCCCACTTATAGATGTCAGGCTTATTGACGGTAATTTGAAGGAGCGGACTTTTCCCCTGATTTGAACATATGAACCACATTAGCCATCTCCACAACTCTGGCACAAACAACAGTAAGTTGGACGCATTAAACACACCTCGTTAAGGTCTGACTAAGTTCCATCTTGCAATTCTTTAAGTACCCTGGAAAACTACTCGTCAGGCCCCGGGACTTATTTTGCTTCAGTTGGCTATCTGTTTGATAACCATGACCCTCGTGACAGTAATATTAGTTAATTTGGAATTTAATCAGGAACAGAATAATTATTAATTTCTGGAATCTCATTTATTGTCTTCCCTGTGTAAAACTTGACAAAAATTAGTCATTAAATAAGAAACTTATTTCCAGTTCGGTATCCGTCACCGTTCATCCCATTTTCAGAGGTCCTACTTTTTCCTTCCACCTTCGTCCTAGTACACTTGAAGAAACCCCTTTGGATTATCCTTGATTCCTTAGCAACTCTAATTTCATAGTCCGTTTAGCCTTTCTAATCCCCTTTTTTACTTCTTTTTAAGCTGAACATTTTGGTCAGTAAGGTTAACCTCTCCTCTGACTGATGCCCCTATAAATTCCCCTTTTCTCCCCTAGATAGATGCTTTAGCCTTCCGTTAACCTAATATCTCTCTGGGGAATGTATATACTCTGAGCACGGTGTACATTATTAAAAAAAAAATCATAAACGCAGATCCCTTCGTAATCCTAAAGTATGATCATCAATAAAAAATCATTAGCTAGATTAACCGCAATCGAGTTTAGGACAGGTGTTCCCTAAGTCACTATAATCGCAGAACGAAAATCATGGAATTTTTACCGTGTTAATCATTATCTTGTATTCCCAGTAAATGCTAAAAGTGATGGATTTGTGATCACATTTGCGCCAAGCTCTTCAGTGATCTCCAGATTATTTACGAGGTGTTTCCTTAATTGACAAGACTAGTCGACAAATTATTACCTCTGTAGGCTCAGCTAACACACTGCTTCAGAAACCAGTCCTGAACTGTTTCCCATAAAGACCTCCTCTAGAACTGTTCCATAAAGGCAGTTAGCACTGTTGTCTTGGCCTTTAGATTTCTGCTTACCTGACTTCCCAAGTCATTCTTTTTCACAAGCTGTATGATCAGCTCTACTTCACCTCGTTCCATAACTTCGAGGGTTATTTTCATTACCAGGACTATGACTTTACACTTGTCCCCCAATTGAACTTATCTGCCACTTTTGAGATCAAGACATTAATTGTCCAAAACGGGACCAGTATTCTCAATGGTGACCTGTGCTTAGATCTGTGAAGATCTGTCTAGTGTGTCTCCACGTAATCTGCACAAGATGTATCTCTTGAGCAACTCAACCAGCAGCTACAAAAGAGCTTAGCGTTGTTGCTAAGCTTGAGATACGGGCGACTGACGAGGAAAACAAGAGGATTCCGAAGTAATGCCCACCTGTTGTGTGTCCTCAGGTCAAGTGGTCAGGCCGCAACAAGGATACGAAGCTAAAATCAAGAGACTGCTGTGGAGACTTCCAACCCATTTTCGGTGTTACCCAGACGACGTTGTTTGTCTACTGAAACATCGCAATGATACCAGGAACCATTGGCAGAGGAAGTCGACTGCCCTTGAAACCTCAACGAAGACCAGCGAAAACGCCACGACAACTCCACCATGAAGGTACACAAACATTGTTTTAGTTGGGCCATTCAAGTGAAATTTTATGGATATAGGCATTGTGTCTTAGGGACAGGAAAAGAGGCAGAGGGTAATGTTTTTCCTGGTCGGATGGGGATATTGTTAGCCCTCCTGGGACACATCATGAAAGTTAAATGGGAGCACTCCCAATTATCTGGCCTCAGTGCAGGGAGGCAAATGCAGTTTTGCAATCGTTAGGAGTGAAGACCTAATTCGTCAGGTTATAGGCAACAATAAATATTTAGGAAGAAGGGTGGAACCCGGATATTGGCATTTTGCTCTCGATAACCAGGAGAGGAGTTTGGAAAGAAGTGGTTGTCCCAGGGCAATTGGAATCAACTGCTGCTGGACAAACAACAGTACGGAAAATGCATTGACATTCATAGACAACTGAGACTCTTCTAAGGCAGAAATGACATTATGCCAGGGATGGTTTCACACTTATCGAGGTTTTGGGGTGGGGAGCACTGGCCAACACAGTGGAGGGACTTTAGGTCTTTAAACTAAAATAGATAGTGGTAGGGTTTTCGGGAAAATCAATGATTCTGAGTGTAGCGATAGTGTGAGTTTTAAGGAAACCATCTATAGGAAGAATAGGAAGAATTATTGGTTGAACAAAGGAAAGCCAATGGCATTAGTGAGAAGGAAGTGACAAGCATAGTGGAGGAACAGAAATCAACAGGAAAGAAAAAAGAGAATGGAGGGGTTTCTGAAAATAATTGATCTAACGAGTCGTAGTGCGAGAAATAAGATGGACAATATGAGATGAGTTTGCAAGTGTGGGTAACATTGAGTGTTTTTGCCATAACTGAGACGTGTTTAAATGATGACAATCAGCAAAGCCAAGTCCCCTAACAAGCCTGCTGAATTGTCACCTGCAGGTTTTAAATTGTACCAAGTAGACAGAAATTTCGGGAAGGGGGATTGGGTGGCAACATGTATGTTCAGGATTGTCATCCTCAACTGTACAGATTACGTTAGTAAGATGCAAGATTTATTGAAATGTCCGAGATCGATTAAATTGGTTTGCCTAAAAACAGTTCATAGTCCGAAACAACTACTAGTCTGGTAAGAAATTTCCGAGGGGCATGATTTAGGCGTGAATATACCGTCCCCCAAACTTGGAAAGAGACCAAGGAAGACTACTGTGGGAGGAAAATTGTTAAGGCCCCAAGGCACGATAACGTTGAATTGAGGAGACTAACTTTAGTCAGATTGACTGAATTTTTTTGACGGGAATTCAGAATCCTAATGACTTTTTGGAATAGATCAGGATTTGTTTTTTTGAATCAGTTTGTGACAGAACCTACAAGGGTAATAGCTGCTTGACTTGGGTTCTGGTAAAACAAAGAATCTCTTGTTAATGAATTTAGAAATTTCATGAGGAAACTGGCGCAAGTGACCACAAATCAATTACCTTAGCACTGAATGGAAGTATGATAATTAGTGATAAACCAGTAACATCCCAGATTTTCGCTTGAGCAACTTACTACAATGGGCTTAGAGAATACTTAACACTGTGACTGGGGTAACGAAGAGAGCTCCCAATAGGAGAGTTCTAAAACACTAAGCATGCTGCCCAGAGAACATTTATCCCGTAAAGAAATTAGATCAAATAGAAATACCCAAAATGGATGAATAATAGCTCAAATATCTTTAGACAAAAAAAGGAATTTATAGGCGCATCAAAAGAGGTGAGTGGTCATCTTATGATTCAGTATATTGACATTAAGAGGGACATTAAAAAGGGGGCTAAGAAAAGCTAAACGGACCCTTTGAAATTAAAGTTGCTAGGATTTCAAAAACTAACCCAAAAAGGATTTTTCCAGGATTAAGAACAAAAGTTAGATATAAGATAGGTCCCCTTAAAATAACTCTGGGCATCTAACTGACAAGGAGAATCAAATGTGTCTATTTCTTAATAATTTATCTTCTCTAGATTTCACTCAGGAGGACACTAACAATATCCCAGTAATAATTTTTGATAGTGGGCTGAAGACGATAAATTATGCTCTCTCGTTTTGAACGTACTCATTACCATTCCTATCATTTTGCTTTGCGCCGTGTGATCCGTAGCATACTGTGTGATCCTTGAAAGAGAGATCCTCAGACATTACTACTTCCCGAGGTCCCTACATTTATTTTTTCCGCCTCGATTGTATGGCCGAGTCAGTATATACTTGGTCTAGTTTATATCTCCTCCAGTTTTCACATAACGAGTAGTTTAATTTGTCCTCATTGAACCACATATTGTTTACCGTTGCCACTGGAAAACTTTGTTAATAGCTTCTTGAGGTTAACCGCTCCTGGCATCAGATGACGCCTCATGCAATCCTAGTATCATCCGCAAAAAGATGATACGGTGCTGTGGTGTATATCCTCTGGTCTATGTCTGACCCATAGGATAAGGAATAAGATGGGGCAGTGTACTGTGCCTTGTGACAGAGCTCCTTCACTTGGGCAGCACCCCGATTAACTCTGTTGACCACTACTCTTTGTGTACGATTTGTTGAGGAAGTTTTTACATTTCTGCTTATCATGACTCCCAAAGTTTTTCACATTTGTTTGATCAACTCTACTTACCTAGTTTATATTTCTAGGGTTATTTTATTACCAAGGACTAGTCCCTTAATTTATCCCATTGAACTTCATCTGCCTTTTTCGGGCCAAAACTTTAATTTGTCCAAATCCTCCTGGAGTTCATTGCTATTCTCCTCAGAATGAATCATATGGCCTATCTTTGTATCATCAGCAAATTTTTGCTCATGTCACTCTTAACCCCTTTCATCAAGGTCATTAATGTAAATTATGAACAAGAGAGGGCCTGAAACTGATCCTTGGGGAAATGCCACTAGTGACTAATCCCCATTCAGTTTTGACCCCATTATGGAAACTCTCTTCTTTCTATTGGTAAGCCATCCCTTTTTATCCATGCTAGAAACTTTATCTCCTATACCATGAGCTGCCACTTTTCTTAAGTCTCTTGTGAGGTACTCTATTAAAACTTTACTAAATCCAGATAAATAATATATTCTTTATCACTGTCTGCTGCCTCAAATGTTCTGTTGAAGAACGTCAGTAAATTTGCCAAGCAAGAACGACCTCTCATGAGCCCATGCTGAGATTCATTAATCAAATTATGCTCTTCAAGGTGACTTCTAATAATGTCACTATAATTGATTCTAATAACTTGCCCACTATAGATGTCAGGCTTATTGGAGGGTAATTGAAGGAGCGGACTTATCCCCGACATATGAACCACATTAGCCATCTTCCACAACTCTGGCAAAAACACCAGTAAGGTTGGACGCATTAAAACACACTCGTTAATGTCTGACTAAGTTCCATCTTGCATTCTTTAAGTACCCTGGAAAACAACTCGTCGGGCCCCCGGGGGACTTATTTTGCTTCAGTTTGGCTATCTGTTTGATAACCATGTCCCTCGTGACAGTAATATTTGTTAATTTGAATTTATCAGGAACGAATAATTATTAATTTCTGGAATCTCATTTATGTCTTCCTGTTTTAAAACTTGACAAAAATTTGTCATTAAATAAGAAACATATTTCCAGTTCGTTATCCGTCAGCCGTTCATTCCCAATTTTCAGAGGTCCTACTTTTTCCTTCACCTTCGTCCTAACACTTAAAGAACCCCTTGGATTAGTCTTGATTCCTTAGCAACTCTAATTTCATAGTCACGTTAGCCTTTCTAATCCCCTTTTTTAAATTCTTTTTTAAGCTGAACATGTTGTCAGTAAGGTTAACCTCTCCCCTTCTGATGCCCCTATAAATTCCCTTTTCTCCCCTAATAATGCTTTAGCTTCCTGTTTAAACCCAATATCTCTCTGGGAATGTATATACTCTGAGCACGGTGTACATTATTAAGAAAAAAATCATAAACGCAGATCCCTTCGTAATCATAAGTATGATCATCAATAAAATCATTAGCTAGATAACCGCAATCGAGTTTAGAAGAGACAGGTGTTTCCCTAAGTCCACTATAATCGCAGAACGAAAATCAGGGGATTTTTTAACCGTGTTATCATTATTCTTGTATTCCCAGTTAATGCAAAAGTGATGGATTTGTGATCACTGGCGCCAAGCTCTTCAGTGATTCTCCAGATTATATACCGAGTGTTTCCTTAATTACAAACTAGACGAGCAAAGTATTACCTCTGGTTAGGCTCCTGCTACACACGCTTCAGAAAACATCCTAACTTTTTCCATAAAGTCTCTAGAACTGTTTTCCATAAAGGCAGTTAGGCACTTTGTCTTGGCTTTAGATTTCTGCTTACCATGACTTCCCAAGTCTTTTTCACATTCTGTATGATCAACTCTACTTCACCTCGTTCTTAACTTCGAGGGTTATTTTCATACAAGGACCTAGGACTTACACTTTCCACATTGAACTTAATCTGCCACTTTTGAGAATCAAGACATTACATTTTGTCCAAATCGGGGACCTGTACTTAGCTCATGGTGACCTGGCTTATCTCTGTGAAGATCTGTCCCTAGTGTGTTCTCCGTGAATCTGCACAAGATGAATTCTCTTGAGCAACTCTACCAGCAGCTAAAAGGAAGAGCTTAGCGTTGCTAACTTGAATATACGCACGGATACGGAGAAACAAGAGGATTCGAAGAATCCTCCTGTTGTGTGGTCCTCAGGTCAAGTGTTCAGTGGCCGCCAACATGGAACGAAAGCCTGAAAATCAAAAACTGCTGTGGAGACTTCCAACCCATTTTCGGTGTACCAGACAATGTGTGTTGTCTACTGGAAAACATCGCAGAGTACCCAGGAACCATTTGGCAATGAGAGTCGACATCCCTTGAAACCTCAACGAAGACCTCGAATACGCCACTAAAGCGAAACTCCACCAGTGTAGTAAAAACATGTTTTAGTTGGGGACATTAAGTGAAATTTATGGATAGGGCATTTTGTCTTAGGGACAAGAAGAAGAGGCAGAGGTATGTTTTCCTGGGGCTGGATGGGGGATATTGAACCGTCTGGACGACATCATGAAATAAGGGGATCAACCCATTATCTGCCTCCCAGTGAGGAGGCAATGCTGTTGGCAAACGTAGAGGGAAGTCCTGATTCGCAGGTATAGGACAACAATAAATAAATAGGAAGAAGTGGGAACCCGTGATATGTGGCATTTTTGCCCAGGAGAGGAGTTGGAATGAATGTTGTCCCAGGGCAATTGTATCAACTGCGGCCTGGACAAACACTGTAAGGAAAATGCAGTGACTTCATAGACAACAGAGACCTCTTCTATGGCCGAAAATGAAATGTATTGCCAGGGATGGGGTTCACATATCGTAGTTAGGTGGAGCACTGGCCAACACAGTTGGAGGAGCTGTTAGGTCTTTAAACTAGAAATTATAGGGTATGGGTTTTCGTGGAAAATCAATGTATTCTGAGTGTAGCGATATAGTGTGAGTTGTTAAGAAACCAGCTAAGGAAGAATGAGGAGAATTATTGGTGAACATAGGGAAAGCCAATGGCATGAAGGTGATAAGGAAGTAAACAAGCATAGTGGGAGGAACAGAAATCAACAGGAAAGAAAAAAGGAGACGGTAGGGTTTTCTGACAATATATTATCTAACAGGCGTAGTGCGAGACATAAGATGGACGAATTGAGATGAGTTGCAAGGTGGGTAACAGTGATGTTTTTTGCCATAACTGTGACGTGGTTTTAATATGAACATTCACAGCATGTCCCTAACATGCTGCTGAATTCACATTCAGGTTTTAAATTGATCAAGTAGACAGAAATATCGGGAAGGGCTTGGGTGGCACTGTATGGTTCGAGAGTTCATCCCTCTAACTGGACAATTACGTTAGAAAGGCAAGATTTATTAAATTCCAGATCGTTTAAAATTGTTGCCTAAAAACGTATAAAGGTCCGAAACACATACTGATCCGGGTAGAAATTTCAGAGGGGAATGATTTTTTAAGCGTGATTATACCGTCCCCCAAACATGGATAGAGACCAAGGAAACTACTGTGGGAGGAAATGTTTAAGGAGGGCACAAAAGCACGAGTAACTTGTAATTGAGGAGACTAACTTTTCAATTACTGAATTTTTTATGACAGGGAATTCAGAAGCTAATGACTTGTGAGGAGTTTCTGGATTGTTTTTGAATTCATTTGTGACAGAACCTACAAGGGGTAATAAGCTCGAGACTTGGTTCTGGTAACCAAGAATCGCTGGTTAATAATTTTAGAAAGTTCAGAGGAAACTTGGCGCAAGTGACCCACAAATCAATTACCTTTAGCACTGAATGGTCAATATGAAATTAGGATAAACATAACAGTCCCAGATTTTCGCTTAGCAATTACATGAGCTTAGAGAATATCTAACATCAGTTGGACTTGTGGGTTACGAAGAGAGCTCCCAATATGAGAGTTTTCTAACACTATGCATGCGCCCAGAGAACATTTATCCCGTATAAAGAAAGTAGATCAAATAGAAATGACCCAAAATGGATGAATAATAGGCTCAAATATCTTTTTAGGACAGAAAAAAAGGGAATAATAGCGCATCAAAAAGGTGAGGGTCATCTTATGAATCAGTATATTGACATTAAGAGGGACAATTAAAAGGGGCTAAGAAAAGCTCAACGGGGGACTGTTGAAATTAAAGAGGATGCTAGGGATTCAAAAAACTAAACCCCAAAAAGGTTTTTTTCCAGGTTTATAAACATATTAGAGATAAGATAGGTCCCCTTAAAAATAACTCAGGCATCTTACTGACAGGCGATTCATAATGTGGCTCTAATTCTTAATAATTATTTTCTCTTAGTTTTCCAACTCAGGAGGACACTAACACTATCCCAGTAATAAATTTTTATAGGGGGGCCTTGAAGACGATAAAATATCAATATCATAGTCACGAGCAAAATGGTTATCAAACAATAGACTGAGAAGCAACTAAATCTCCTGGCCCTGATCAACTTTTTTCTAAGGTTCCTTAAAGAGTGTAAAAATGGATCTTTCTGACCATTGACTAATATTTTTAATAGTTCTCTTCAAACAACAGTGTAGTGACTGATATGTATGGAAGATGCTATTTAATTCCTATTTTTAAAGCAGGGGACAATCGATACCGTCAAATTACCGCCCAATAAAGCCTGACCTCAATGTAGCAAATTAACTAGAGTCAATTATTGCGGATATTTATAAGCAGCTATCTGGATAGCATAGCGTAATATACTCAGCATGGATTCACGTGGCCGTTCCTGCCTAACTAAGTTTATTAACCTTCTTCAGTAAAGCTTTTGAGTCCGTTTGATCATGATAAAGACGCGATATTGTTTATTTAGATTTTAAGTAAGCTTATTGATAGAGTACAGCACACAAGACTGTTAAAGAAAGTGGCAGCTCCATGGCATTGGGAAGAAAAGTGCTGTCATGGATCGAGTCCTTGGCTCACTAATAGGAA
>NC_069456.1:30179340-30198166 GCF_026875155.1 Cherax quadricarinatus | reverse complement strand
AGGGTAATTGGGTAATTTAGTGTGTACAGACGAGTACCCCTTCCATGACAGGAAAATGTGAAGGGTTTATTGCACAGCTAAAAAAAAAAATCAGATGCTCTAATTTCTTTTCATTGTATTTTGCATCAGCAAAAATCTCTGTTTTAATCTACTATTTAAGTGACACTGCATAAAATTATATATATTATATAATTATATATACAGGAGGGCCCTGCTTATGTGGCAGGTTAGGTTCCAGGCTACCACTGTACAGTGAATCACCCTTTTTTCATTTGTAAATGCATATAAATATTGCCTGATAACATGTTTACATTATCAACCTATATTCGTGCAAATGCAACACAGCATCATCAGTTTCGCAACATGCTTCAGTTGGATTATAAGATATTATGTGGATTTGCCTTATCATTCTAAAGTGCCCTGGCTATCACAGGGACAAGTGCACTGGCTATCACAGGGACAGGTGTGTGGCTATTACAATGACAGGTACGCTGGCTATCACAAGGACTGGTGCGCTGGCTATCACAGGGACAGGTGCTTCAAGCGCTGGCTATCACAGGGACAGGTGCGCTGGCTATCACAATGACAGGTACGCTTGCTATCACAGGGACAGGTGGCTAGCTATCACAGGGACAGGTGCGCTGGCTATCACAGGGAGCAGGTCGCTGGCTATCACAGGGCAGGTGCTCTGGTTATCACAATGACAGGTACGCTGCTATGACAGGGGCAGGTGCACTGGCTTATCACAGGGACAGGTGCGTGGCTATCACAGGGCAGGTGCGCTGGCTATCACAGGGACAGGTGCGCTGGCTATCACAGGGACAGGTGCGCTGGCTATCACAGTGGTGAACTGGTGCGCTGGTTATCACAGGGACTGGTGCGCTGGCTATCACAGGGACAGGTGCGCTGGCTATCACAGGGACAGGTGCACTGGCTATCACAGGGACAGGTGCGCTGGCTTATCACAGGGACAGGTGCGCTGGCTATCACGGACAGGTGCGCTGGCTATCACAGGGACAGGTGCACTGGCTATCACAGGGACAGGTGCGCTGGCTATCACAGGGACGGACAGGTGTTGGTTCAAAATTTTATCTTAGCGAGAACAAATCATTAGATTTTATGAAGAACAGAATCACTACTGTGAATTATAAAAAGATTTCTGTAGAAATGCTGCATTTCTGTGTGATATCATATCAAAACAAAATGACTTGAATATTTATTGTAAAGTAAAAGGACACAAGTGCAACTAATGTGACATTTTATTGTGGCAATATTTCGCTCTCCAGGAGCTTTGTCAAGCCGTTATTTACAAGATAAAACTAAGTCTATATGATGTGTCAAAAAACTCAAGCATTTCGAATAAAAATACATTAAAAAAAAATCACCTTGCTCAAACGGAAATTTCGGATGAACACTTTCCCCAGGTAGCGAAAGACATTAATGTGCAGGAGGATTCGTGTGAATCACTTGAATAATATGCTGCTGTTATAGACTCATTATCTGAAGAATACAATGAAAGGTTCACTGACTTGAGAATCATGATCTCACGCTGAAATTAACACTTCAAACCTCACCTGGTTGATGTCTCCGAGGCTCTAAAGAACTATAGATGGAACTGATTGAGCTCTCGGCAGATAACATTTTACAGTCCCTGTTTGATGCTAAGAAAGATCCCATTGAAATATGGAAAAAATGCAATAGTTTACCCACATTCTACTGCAAATGCACAACAAAGTTTCATTGTTTTCTCAACCACTTATTGTTGCAAATACACATTCTCTTTTTTTTTTTTAACCTCCTAACCGCCAAATCAAGCCACCTATTATGGTCCCAAATGACGGATACGCACAAGGTAGGAGGAATCAGCTGAAACTGTGGACCTCCATTTGTTTCACCAAATACCAAATGACTTCCCCACCAAACGCAGTCACAAGTCAGGTTAGTTAACTTTATAATTTAAATAAAATATATATATTTTTTGAAGGTGTAATAATAATTTAACTTTTTACAAAAAAAAACAACTTTTCAGGCAGTATATGTAATCACTCAATTTCTTTTCGATGATGCTGCCTTATTAGATCTACAGCTACCTATTTATGCGGCCTTCCACCCCTGAACTTAGGCTATCCTAAGAGATGGCCAATTTCTATCTCATATCCAGAAGATAACATTTATTTTTATGAATCGCTCGATCATAGCAGGAACGGTTGAGTGTATCTACTGGTTGTTGATCAACTTTACGAACATTGCTCCTGCGGGCGGGAAGGGGTATGTGAGGGCATCAATTCTGTGTTTTCTGTCTCAATCGGGTATTTGACTAAGAGGAATAGAATGATATAATGTTTTACTACAATGACGGCGAGCCGAGGGGTAATAGGGGGGGAAGGGAAGGTTTTGAAAATAGAGAGAGAATACAACACACCTACACCACAGCCAACACACACTCACAAACACACACTCACAACACACACACAAGCACACACACACACACACACACACACACACACCACACACCACACACACAATCTAACACACACCACTACACACATACACACATACACACACACACAGATCCACACTACTCACACACACACACACAACACACAGATGGGGGATGACATGATAAGACTTATAAAATACTGCGCGGAAATAAAACAAGGTGGACAGAGACGGATGTTCCAGAGAAGGGACACAGACACAAGAGGTCACAATTTGGAGAAGTGAAGACCTCAGATGCAATCAAAGTGATGTTAGGAAGCTATTTCTCCAGTCATTAGAGTAGTCAGCCGTGTGAATCAGCCTAGAAAGTTGACGTTAGTGGAGGCGGGTAACCATACATGTTTTAAAGGCGAGGTATGATAGAGTCATGGGGCAGGGAGAAGAGGACCTTAGTTAGCAATCAGCGAAGAGGCGGGGCCAGGGAGCTGTGACTCCAACCCCTGCCAATCCACAAATAGGCGAGCACACTTAGGAAGTAGGAAGTCCTCTCTCAATTGTGAGCAAGGAATAGGATAATAGCCAGCAATAATTGATCTTAAATCCAGAAAGGGCAATATGTGGAGAGAGAGTGCATTACTAGGGAAGACAACTAGGACAAATTTGAGCCCCTACACGACAGAGAGGTATAACGGATCCTTCAACCACAGATCACCTACCCCTAACCATCCATCTCCACACACACACACCCCACACACACACCACACACACATATGCACACACACACACACACAACACACACGTGGGGAAGGCAAAAGGAAGGTCCGCAGACGGAGTACAGTCTTAGGGGGTCTCAGAGACTACAAACCTCACTCAGGAAAAAGATCTTGGGGTGAGTATAAACACAGCACATCTCCTGAAGCGCACTTCAACAAATAACTGCTGCAGCTATGGGCGCCTAGCCAAACCTCAGAGAAGCATTCCGACAATTAATAGAGGATTCATTCAGGACGTGTTACACCTGGTGGTATGTTAGGCCATATTGGAGTATTCGAAGGCACCAGTTTGAGAACCTCCACAGAGCCTAGACCAGCACGTGAAAGAAACTAGGAGAAGTTGAGAGCAAAGGTTTGCAACAAGACTAGTCCCAGAGCTTAAGAGGTTGTCTTACGAGGGAGGAGGTTAAGGGAAATCAAGCCTGGACATGGAGGGACAGGAGAGCTTAGGGTGGGTACATGATGTAATAGACATACAAATATGAGAGGAATTGACTAGGTGGAAAGACAGGATGTTCAGAGATTGGACACAGAACAAGGGGACACGTTGGAAGCTGAAGACACATGGTATGACATCACAGGTTGTTAGGAATGTATTTCTTCAGCCAACAGAGTAGTCGTAAGTGGAATAGTTTGGGAAGAGATGTAGTGGACGGCAGGATCATACATAGCTTTATGGCAGAGGTATGATATAAGCTCACGGCTCAGGGAGAGTGACTAGTAGCGATCAGTGAAGAGGCGGGGGCCAGGAGCTCGGACTCGACCCCCCGCAACCTCAACTTGGTGAGTTACACACAAAAAAATGAAAAAAGAAAAAAAAAAAAAAAGAAAAAGGTACGGAGGCATAGGACCAGGAAAAACAAGGGAGATTAGTAGAAAGAGCCAGAAAACGAGGGTTGCACAGAATAAGGAAGGGAGGGACCCAGCGACAGTATTGAAAAGGACATAGCATCGAAAGTCAACATCTGACCCGAAACTAGCTGTATAGTCCACATTAAGGAGAGGAAGACAACAGTCAAGGGACCAGAGTGATAAGGCTGAGGAAAGAAGGTGAGAGAACGTGTCTCACAAAGAAACGATCAAGAGGTATGTTGAGGAGCCGCAAGAACACACGCTGATATTAAGGAAGTATGATTACAGTAGGAGACAGGCAACGGACTCTGGGGGAGGACAGACCAGATGTGGACACCAGCAAGGAAATACACCTAAAACAAGTGTTGGACGCGCGCAATACATGCAGATAGAGGAGGAGGGTGAAGAAACTTGCTAAGGGACATCGATACCTCAAAAGGCAATGGGAGGCCGGAACAATCTCCCCGTGGGTCCTTAGAGACGGAGCAGGATATGTTTGTGCGTGCCCTTACCACAATCTTCAACACAATCCTGGGAAAACTGAGGCAACTACCTGAGTTATGGAAGACGGCAAATTGTAGTTCACATTTTTTAAAAAAGGAGACAGAAACAGAGTGCAACTAAACATAGACCTGTGTCATTGACGTGTATAGTATGACAAAATTATGGAGAAGATTATCAGTTGAGGAGAGTGGTGGAGCACCGGGAACGGAACAAGAGTTATAAATGCCATGCAGCACGGATTCACGAGAAGGCAAATTCCCTGTGTGTCACAAACCCTTCTGGAGTTTTATGATAAAATAACAGAAGGGTAAGACACGAGAGAGAGGGGTGGGTGATTGCATCTTCTTGGACTGCTCAAGGAAGAGAAGGCCTTTGACACAGTTCCTCACAAGACGATTAGTGCAGAAGCTTCAAGGGGGGGGGAGCATAGGCGCATATAACAGGAAGGGCACTGCAAATGGATCAGAGAATACCTGACAGGGAGCAACATCGATTCATGGTACGAGAAATGATGATATCACAGTGGGCACCCGTGACGAGCGGGGGTTTCCCTACAGGGTGGTGGATCCTAGGACCAGGTGTGCTATTTTTGGTATTGTGAACGACAGTGATGGAGGGTTAGATAGAAGTTGTCCCTGTGTGTGCCTACGATTGATGAAGTAATGATGGAGATTGATTAATATCTGGGGATGAGGACCAGGGTCTAGGACGTCAAAGAGACCTGGAACAGATGGACACCTGGTCCAGCTAATGGCTTGTAGAATTTAAATCCTGCACAAAGTCGCATAAGAAGTCCATGAATGATAGGGGAAGGTCACAGAAGGACCACAGACAGAGTATAGGCTAAGTGGCCAAAGACTGCAAACCACACTCAAGAGGAAAGATTTGGGTTGAGTATAACACCGAGCATGGGTCTCCGATGCACACATCCAATCAGATAAACTGCTGCAGCATATGGGCGCCTCCTGGCAACCTGAGAACGCTTTCGATTTCCTTGTAAGGAATCGTCACAGACACTGTACACCGTGTATGTCAGGCCCATACTGAGTTGCAGCACCTGTTTGGAACCCGCACTCTGATAAAGCACGTCTAGAAACTAGAGAATAGATACAAAGGTTTGCGACAAGGTTAGATTCCAGAGCTAGGGAAGTGTTCTATGAAGAAGATTAAGGGGAAATCGGCCTGACGACACTGAGTGAAGAGAGGGGTCAGGGGAGACATCGAAATAACGCATATAAAATTACTGGCGTTGGAAATAGCAAGGTGACAAAGTCAGATGTTCCAGGGAGGGGACACAAACAAGAAGGCCCATAAATGAAGTTGAGACACAAATTAGATAGAGTCAGCAGAGATATTAGGAAGTATTTCTTAAGTCATTAGAGTTGTTAAGGCAGTGGATAGCCTAGAAAATGACGTAGTGGAGGCAGGAACCAATACACAGTTTTAAGACTAGGTTTTAAATAAAGCTCATGGGAGCGGGGAGAGAGAGAGAGAGAGGGCCCAGTAGCAACCGGTTGAAGAGGACGGGGCCAGGAAGTAGGACTAGACCCCTGCAACCACAAACTAGGTTGAGTACAAATAGGTGAGTACACACACACACAAGGGCAGACACTCAAGAAGCTTTAGGACCTAGTAGTAATCTCCACGTTTTTATAACCCAGAATTGCTGGTATGTATTAGCAGTATTCCCCCTCATTCCTCCCCCATACACATGAACACACAACATATACACACACACACACCTGACTCTACCTGGACCAAAAGGTACCTCCCAGTGACCAGGCAAAAACAAACACCACACACACACAACACACACACACACACACACACACCACACACACACCACATTGCCAGGAATCAACATACATCCCCCCCTCCCCCACTGGACATCTCACTCCTTCACTGATCCCTCCCCTCCCTCTTTTCACCTCCCCCTTCCCACCTCTCCACCCTTCCGATTCCCCCTCTCCCCTCTCCCACTCACCCACTATGCTCACACTCTCCTTCCCACTCCCCCTCTTTCCCACATAACCCCTACCCACATAGCCACGTTCTCCTCTACCTCCCCCCCCCACACTTCTGACATACACAATACTAACTAACATACAGAATTTACATAGGTTTCCACTCTGAGGCAATCAGGGATAAAACCAAAAATGGGTTGGCCAGAGAGCAACAAGAAAAACCAAGGGGAGAGGAGGAGGAAACTGCAAGGAAGATTGGGCTGAGAGCTCACAAAAGGGAACATGAATTGAAAAGAAACTAGAAGAAACTTAGCATGAGAATGGAAAAAAGGAGAGGATAGACATGGAACGCAGGAAGTGGGAGTGCAAGTAAAAGCAGCAGGGGGCCGGATACAGATTTTTTAGAAGGGGAAAACGAAAAATCTGAAACCCCAAAAGAACTAAAGAACATTTGGGATTGAAACAGAGACTGCTACCTCAGTCACAAAAAAGGGGACTGGGGAAAAAAGGAGCAAAACAGCATTAGAAGTCATCATGGGGAATTAGAAAAGAAAGACCTAAGCATATGTGAGGGCCCCAACAACCTCGCAGAGCCCCAGGGGAGCCGAAAGGGAAAATGTAGGCCACTGGCCCAAGTACATTAGCTAGTGAAATGAAAGAAAGAAAGTTGAATGGAGGAAATCAAAATTTAAAGAGGATACATGGGGTAGCAGTGGGGGGGGTGAAAGGGGGAGGGCAGTCTTTTGTATGGGCTCCCGGAATTTTTAAGGGGGGAAAATTAAGCCAGAAAACAAAGGGGAAAAAAAACAATTGAAAGAACAGAAAGCAATAGGAGAAGACGCATGACCCAGCTGGAAAAATTTTTTGGAGAATAGGGGGGGTATGTAAAAAAAAAAAACCTGGCCAGTGAAAGGCCCCTTTAAGCAGAATGATCGGAACAGGTCCCGCAGGGGGGAAAGCACGATTAAGGGGCATCCGGCATACAGGAAGGGGTATCTCGACCCGCGACAGAAAACAAGCAGAAAGGAGAAACAGAGAGAGATGGACAAAGGCGAAAGGAGGAAAGGAGGGGAGGAGAAGACAGACAGGGGCATCCCAACACAGGGAAGATCAAATGCAGCCTCCCTCACAAATTCCCATGAAGCCTCCCAACCAGGTCAACCCCCGTGCAACCCAAACACTCTAAACCAAAAAACCATGCCACATCCAAAAGCCCCCCCCCACTGCATTACAAACTCCACCCCCACAGCAACCACCCATATTTCCTTATCAGGTCCCCCATTTCCCCAACCCCAATACACCCCCAGACCAAACTTAGAAAAGAAGTTGAAGGGTGGTATCAAAGCAGATGGAAAAAACAAATAAGTATGAGGAGGGGCCAAAAATAAAAGGGAACACCCCCCCAACATTAACTACAGAAACAAAACTCCCAAATAATAAAGTTTCAAAATTTCCAACCGGATATAAATCCTCAGGAAAAAGAGGGAGGAGAGGGGGGAGGAGGTTGCACTGCTCTTTAAAAAAACCAGAGGGGGTTTGAGAAAATGGAAGGAATGGATGGCAGGGGAAAAAGGGGACTACTTAGTAGGAAAAACCCAGTCTGAGGGCCCTAAGGTGTAATTCAGAAATGTACAACCCACACAGAACTGCAGGGGGCCCAAAAGGGGAAAATAGAGGGGAAGAACGAGCAATGGTCGACACACACCCGAGGTGGCCAGGAAAAAAACCCGGGGGGGGGACAAATTTACTAGTTAGGGTGATTTAAATCAAAGGGATTGACTGGGAAAACCCTGGACCCCCATGGGGGCCCCGAAACATGGAGAGCCAAGATATGGATGTGGTAGGGGAAAATCTGCTCAACGTTTAAAGACACTCCCAGAGAGAGGAGGGATGAACCAGCAAGAGGGATTTTGTATCACCTTATATTCTGACATGGGGGATATCATTATGAAAGGCTCCGGGGAGCGTGATCATGGGGTTCTGTGTTTCGATACATAGTTGAGCTCCAAGTGGAGAGAGAAACAGAATAGGGGGGGAAAAAAAAACCAATACAAAAGGGGGGGAATTTCTCATTTTGAGGAACTTCCTTCAAGACATTCAGTGGGAGGGGGAACTGACGGGGGAAAACCATCAAAAAATGATGGGCTTGTGGCAACAAAATGCAAGGGGCAGAGGAGGGTTTGTTCCCAAGGCAAACAGAAATAATGGGAAGAAAGAACGAGCCCTTGGTTCACCCAAAAAGGGTGTAAGGAAAAAAAAATTTGGGTGTACTAGAGAAGGAAAAAAGGTACAGAAGCGAGAACTCAGGAAAAAAAAGAAATTAGCCGAAGACCCTGAAACGTACACGATAAGAAGGGAGGCTCGGGGGCAATACGAAAATGACATAGCAACAAAAGAAAAAACTGACCGAAGCTGTTGTACCCCAAATCAGGAGGAAAACAACGGGCAAAAACCCAGGTAATAGATGGGGGAAGGGGGGGAGGGGAATTCACAAAAAAACGACCGGGGGGTTTTCAGGAGCTCAACAAAAGTTTTTAAAACAAGTATTTACAGGGGGAAACCAGTGGACTCCAGAAATCAGACAGGGGGATGCACCCACAAGTGCTGGATGAGGTACATATAACCAAGGAGGAGGTGAAAAAGCTGCTATGTGAACTTGACACCTCAAAGGGGGGGGGGCCCAACAACACCCTTCCGGGGGGTCCTTAAAAGAGGGAGCAAGACTTTGTGTGTAAAAATTGACAAAGATCTTAACACATATTAAAACTGGGCAACTCCCCGGTTGGAAGAGGGCCAAAATGTATCCAATTTTTAAAAAAAGGGGGACACAAATGGGCACAAAAATACAGACCTGTAAACATAACGGTATAGTATGCAAGGTCATGGGGAAGATCATCGGAAAGGAGATGGGGGAGCACCTGGAAAGAAAACAAGTGAAAAAATTGACAAAACCCGCAGGTTTTTAGGGGAGGGAAAATCCCGTGTCACAAACCTATTTAAATTTTATGACAAGGTGACAGAAGTAAGACAAGAGAGAGGGGGTGGATCGACTGCATTTTTTTGGGGCTGCAAAAAGGCCTTTGAAAACAGTTCCTCACAAGGGGTTACTGCAAAAACTAGAGGATCGGACACAAACAGGAAAGGCACTGCAATGGGAAAAAAAGAGAATCCTTACAGGGGGGCAACAACGGGGTCAGGGAGTGACGAGGGGTGTCAAAGTGGGCGTCTGTGACAAGCAGGGTTCCACAGGGGTCAGTCCCTTTGGGCCTTGCTGTTTTGGTATATGTGAATGACATAACGGAAGGGGTAGACTCAGAAGTGTCCGTGTTTTGGGCGATGTGAAGTTAATGAGAAGAATCAAAAAGGTGAGGGTCAGGCAGGGCTCAAAGAGACCTGGACAGGCAACAAGCCTTCCAAACAACTGGCCCTTGAGTTTTAACCCCGCCAAATGCAAAATCATGAAGATTGGGGAAGGGCAAAGAAGACCGCAGACACAATTTTAAATTTAGATGGCCAAAGTCTGCAAACCTCACTAAAGGGAAAAGATCTGGGGGTGAGTATAAAATCGAGCATATCTCCTGAGGCGCAAATCAATCAGATAAAATGTGCAGCAAAGGCGCCGGCAAACCTACGGGAAACGTTCCGATACCCCCAGTAAGGGTCGTTCAAGACTCTGATACCATTTTGTCAGGCCCATTTTTGGAGTTCAGCACCAGTTTGGGGCCACCCAGTCAAGCACGTCAAGAAATTTGAGAAGGCAAAAAGGGTTTTCAACAAGATTAGTCCCAGAGCTCGGGGGGTTTTCCTACGAAAAAGGTTTAGGGGGAAAAATTGGGCCCGACACACTGGAGGCCAGGGGGACATGATAACGACATAAAAATCTGCGCGGGAATAGCAAAGGGGGGACAAAGGGGCAGGATGTTCCAGAGATGGGGCACAGAACAAGGGTCACAAATTTGGAAATTGAGACTCAAGAATCAAAGGGGGTTTAGGGAAATATTTTTTCAGCATGGGTAGTCAAGCCGTGGAAAAGCCTAGAAAGTGAAGTTGGGGGGCGGGAAACCTACATAATTTTTAAAGGCGAGGTATGATAAAGCTCATGGAGCAGGGAGAGAGAGGACCTAGTAGCAATCAGTGAAGAGGCGGGGCCAGGAGCTATGACTCGACCCCTGCAACCACAAATAGGTGAGTACAAATAGGTGAGTACACGAGGTATCACAGTGGGCACCTGTGACGAGCGGGGTCCCACAGGGTTCAGTTCTAGGACCAGTGCTATTTTTGATATATGTGAAAGACATGATGGAAGGAATAGACTCTGAAGTGTCCCTATTCGCAGATGATGTGAAGTTGATGAGAAGAATTAAATCGGATGAGGATGAGGCAGGACTGCAAAGAGACCTGGACAGGCTGGACATGTGGTCCAGTAACTGGCTTCTCGAATTCAATCCAGCCAAATGCAAAGTCATGAAGATTGGGGAGGGGCAAAGAAGACCGCAGACAGAGTATAGGCTAGGTGGACAAAGACTACAGACCTCACTCAGGGAGAAAGACCTTGGGGTGACCATAACACCGAGCACATCACCGGAGGCACACATCAACCAAATAACTGCTGCAGCATACGGGCGCCTGGCAAACCTGAGAATAGCGTTCCGATACCTTAATAAGGAATCGTTCAAGACACTGTACACTGTGTATGTTAGGCCCACACTGGAGTGTGCAGCACCAGTCTGGAACCCACACCTGGTCAAGCACGTCAAGAAGTTAGAGAAAGTACAAAGGTTTGCAACAAGGCTAGTCCCTGAGCTCAGGGGAATGTCGTACGAGGAAAGGTTGAGGGAGATCGGACTGACGACACTGGAGGACAGAAGGGTCAGGGGAAACATGATAATGACATACAAGATACTGTGGGGAATAGACAAGGTGGACAGAGATAGGATGTTACAGGGACAAGGGGTCACAACTGGAAGCTGAAGACTCGGGCGAGTCACAGGGACGTTAGGAAGTATTTCTTCAGTCATAGAGTCGTCAGGAAGTGGAATAGCCTAGCTAATGAAGTAGTGGAGGCAGGAACCATACATAGTTTTAAGAAGAGGTATGACAAAGCTCAGGAAGCAGAGAGGGAGAGGACCTAGTAGCGATCAGTGAAGAGGCGGGGCCAGGAGCTGAGTCTCGACCCCTGCAACCACAATTAGGTGAGTACAATTAGGTGAGTACACACACACACACATCAGGGATGGGAAGTCCTGTGTCACAAACTTACTGGAGTTCTATGACAAGGTGACAGCAGTAAGACAAGAGAGAGAGAGAGGGGGGGTATGTAGACTGCATTGTCTTGGACTGGAATCGAACCCGGGCCCTCCGTGTGTGAAGCGGGAGCTTTAGCCACCAGGCCACCGGGCCTCGTGGCCCGGTGGAGGAACGAGAGGAAATGAAAAGAAATGCAGAACAACCCAGCCACAGGTGGAAGGGCAAACAAACCCCCCCAGAAACACCCACAGAAGGATTCCAACCATGACAACCCCAAGGCAACTGAGCAATCTACACCAACAATCAAACACCGATCCCTCTGTCCCCACCCCCACAACACGAACCCCACCCCTACAGCAACCCCCTATGGGCACTCTGCCCCCACCCCTACCACAACCCCCCATAGGCCCCAGCCAGGACTCTTGCTCTCCCAACCCCAATATTCTTCCAGGACCACAGTTTTAGAACAGAAGTTGAAGGTTTGATATATGAATGCAGACGGATTAATGAATAAGTATGAGGGGTAGCATGAAAGAATCAATGAAAAGTCCCCAGACATCATAGCAGTCACAGAAACGAAACTCGCTGAGACAATAACAAACGCAATCTAACCCACCAGGATATCAGATCCTGAGGAAAGATAGCAGAGGGGGAGGAGGGGTTGCACTGCTTGTAAAAATCGGATGGAAATTCGAGGAAATGGGTGGTATGGACGAGATTGTAGAAAGGGAATACATAGTAGGTACACCTCAGTCTAGGGAGCACAAGGTAGTCATTGCAGTGATGTATAATCCACCACAGAACTGCAGGGTCCAAGAGAGGAATATGAAGAGAGCAACAGAGCAATGGTGGACACATTGGCTGAAGTGACAAGTCTCAGTAGTATCAATTCCTAGTAACCAGCTGCCAGTAACTAATTACCAGTAGTATGACTCACTACCAACCGTCTGTGTGAAACACTTGTTATTCACTGTTCAGCTGACCTAGCATGTTTTGAATGTCGCTACCCTCCGAGGCACTCAGCAAGCCAGTTCAAGTAGAGGCGTTAGAGAGGCGGTAGGCCAGGCATGGTGCTCCCCATATTTTCCCTCCAATATACGTACTAGAACATCCAATGTGAGCATTATTACTCAATCCACGTTATCGAACCCCCACATAACACAAGAAGAGCCCACTCAAGCAGAGCAAAGTTACTGGTTATGGGCGATTTCAACACGGAGAGATCGACTGGGAAAACCTGGAGCCACACGGGAGTCCCGAAACATGGAGAGCCAAGATGATGGATGTGATACTGGAAAATCTCAAGTATCAACATGTTAAAGACACTACCAGAGAGAGAGGGGAGGATGAACCAGCAAGACTGGACCTTGTGTTTACCCTGAGCAGTTCAGACAGTGAGGACATCATATATGAGAGGTCCCTAGGAGCTAGTGACCACGTGGTTCTGTGCTTTGAATACATAGTAGTTACAAGTGGAGAGGGTAACAGGAGTTGAAAAGCCAGACTATAAACGGGGAGACTACATAGGTTTGAGGAACTTCCTGCAGGAGGTTCAGCGGGACAAAGAACTGGTAGGAAAGTCAGTAAACAAAATGATGGAATACCTGACAGCAAAATGCAAGGAGGCAGAGGAAAGGTTTGTTCCCAAGGGCAACAGAACTAATGGGAAGACCAGAACAAGCCCCTGGTTTACCCGACGGTGTAAGGAGGCAAAAACTAAGTGCAGTAGAGAATAGAAAAGTACAGAAGGCAAAGAACACAGGAAAATAAGGAGATTAGTCGAAGAGCCAGGAACAAGTATGCACAGGTAGGGAGGCCCAGCGACAGTATGAAAATAACATAGCATCGAAAATCAAGTCTGACCTGACACTGCTGTATAGCCACATCAGGAGGAAGACAACAGTCAAAGACCAAGTGATCAGGCTGAGGACAGAAGGCAGGGAACTCTCAGTAAACGATCACGAGGTATATGAGGAGCTCAACAGGAGATTTAAGGAAGTATTTACAATAGAGACAGGAAGGGCTCTGGGAAGACAGCACAGAGGGGAACATCAACAGGAAATATACCAACAAGTGTTGGATGACATACAAACAACAGAGGTGCAGAAGCTGCTAAGTGACCTTTATACCTCAAAGGCAATGGGACCAGACATCTCCCCGTGGGTCCTTAGAGAAGGAGCAGAGAAACTGTGTGTACCACTAACCACAATCTTCAATACATTCCTTGAAACTGGGCAACTACCTGAGGTATGGAAGACGGCAAATGTAGTCCCCATTTTTAAGAAAGGAGACAGAAATGAGGCACAAAACTACAGACCAGTGTCTCTGACGTGTATAGTATACAAAGTCATGGAGAAGATTATTAGGAGGAGAGTGGTGGAGCACCTGGAACAGAACAAGATTATAAACAACAACCAGCATGGATTCGTGGAAGGCAAATCCTGTGTCACAAACCTTCTGGAGTCTTATGACAAGGTAACAGAAGACACGAGAGAGAGAGGGGTGGGTTCATTGCATTTTCCTGGACTGCAGGAAGGCCTTCGACACAGTACAGAAGGCCAAGTACCCAGGAAAATAAAGAGATTAGTCAACAAGCCAGAAACGAGTATGCACAGATAAGGAGGGAGGACCAGCAGCAGTACGAAAACGACATAACATCAAAAGTCAAGTCTGACCCGAAACTGCTTTACAGCCACATCAGGAAGAAGAATACAGTTAAGGACCAGGTAATCAGGCTGAGGAAAGAAGGTGGGGTGCTCACAAGAAACTACCGAGAAGTGTGTGAGGAGCTCAACATGAGATTTCAGGAAGTATTTACAGTGGAGGCAGAATGGACACTGGGAAGACAAAACAGAGGGGGTACACCAACAAGGGATATACCAACAAGTGTTGGATGAAATATGTACAACCGAGAAGGTGAAGAAACTCCTAAGTGACTTTGATACCTCAAAGGCAGTGGGATCGGACATCTCTCCGTGGGTCCTTAGAGGGAGGAGAGACACTGTGTGTGCCACTAACCACAATCTTCAACACATCCCTTGAAGCTGGGCAACTACCTGGGGTATGGAAGACAGCAAGTGTAGTCCCCATCTTTAAGAAAGGAGACAGAAACGAAGCACTAAACTACAGACCAGTGTCACTGACGTGTATAGTATGCAAGGTTATGGAGAAGATTATCAGAGAGGAGAGTGGTGGAACACCTGGAACAGAACAAGGTTATAAACAACAGCCAGCATGGATTCCTGGAAGGCAAATCCTGTGTCACAAACCTACTGGAGTTTTTTGACAAGGTAACTGAAGTAAGACATGAGAGGGAGGAGTGGGCTGATTGCATTTTCTTGGACTGCAAGAAGGCCTTCGACAGTTCCTCGCAAGAGATTAGTGCAGAAGCTAGAGGATCAGGCATGTATAACAGGAAGGGCACTGCAATAGATCAGAGAATACCTGACAGGGAGACAACAGTGAGTCATGGTACGTGATGAGGTATCACAGTGGGTGCATGTGACGAGCGGGGTCCCACAGGCATCTGTCCTGGGATCAGTGCTATTCTTGGTATATGTGAATGACATGACAGAAGGGATGGACTCAGAAGTGTCCCTGTTTGCAGATGATGTGAAGTTAATGAGAATTAAATCAGATGCGGATCAGACAGGTCTACAACGAGGTCTGGACAGGCTGGACGCATGGTCCAGCAACTGGTTCCCAGAATTTAACCCCGCTAAATGCAAATTCATGAAGATCGGGGAAGGGCAAAGAAGACCGCAGACAGAGTATAGGCTAGGAGGCCAAAGACTGCAATCCTCACTCAAGGAGAAAGATTTAGGGGTGAGTATAATACCGAGCACATCGCCAGAAGCACATATTAACCAGTTAACTGCTGCAGCATATGGGCGCCTGGCAAACCTGAGAATAGCGTTCCGATACCTCAGTAAGGAATCGTTCAAGACTCTATACATGTGTACGTCAGGCCCATACTGGAGTATGCGGCACCAGTTTGGAACCCACACCTGGTCAAGTACGCCAAGAAATTAGAGAAAGTGCAAAGGTTTGCAACAAGGCTGGTTCCAGAGCTAAGGGGAATGTCCTTCGAAGAAAGGTTAATCGAAATCGGTCTGACAACACTGGAGGTCAGGAGGGTCAGGGGTGACATGATAACGACATACAAAATACTACGAGGAATAGATATGGTGGACAGAGACCGGATGTTCCAGAGAGGGGACACAGAAACAAGGGGTCACAATTGGAAGCTGAAGACTCAGATGAGTCAAAGGGATGTTAGGAAGTATTTATTCAGCTACAGAGTTGTTAGGAAGTGGAATAGTCTGGCAAGTGATGTAGTGGAGGCAGGAATCATACATAGTTTCAAGACAAGGTATGACAAAGCTCATGGAGCAGGGAAAGGGAGGACCCAGTAGCGGTCAGTGAAGAGGCAGGGCCAGGAGCCGAGTCTCGACTCCTGCAAACAATCGAGCACAATTAGGTGAGTACACAAACACACACACACACACACGCATATACAACAGGCCTAGTGTCTAATCTACATGTATCTAGGACAAAATGGTAACTAACACTCACAGATCAAAGTTCTGGAATCTGTTGCTAGGCTGGTGAACTATATTTTGTAGTGCCAGAATTAGATAAGTCTCATTATGTAGCTACCCGGGTGTGGGTGGGGGGGTTGTTGGGGTGGGTGTGTGTGTGGGGAGGGGTGTGAATGTGTGTGAATGTGTGTGAATGTGTGTGAATGTGTGTGAATGTGTGTGAATGTGTGTGAATGTGTGTGAATGTGTGTGTGTGTGTGTGTGTGTGTGTGTGTGTGTGTGTGTGTGTGTGTGTGTGTGTGTGTGTGCGCACGTGTGCACTCACCTATATGAGAAGTGATCAAGGTCCAGGACCGAAACTTTTTCTAAGAAATTATTATTATTATTACACAAATAACCCGCACATAAGAGAACGAAACTTATGACAACATTTCGGTCTGAGTTGGACTTGTAACTAGTCTGTGACTAGTTAATGGCCCAAGTCGGACCGAAACGTTGTCACAAGTTTGTCGTCTGTGTGGGTTATTTGCGTATTCCAGTCACGGTATTTTTCATTCTTATTATTATACACGCCCATAGAGTGTATCTGGTAAACAATTTAGGTAAGTTTTTAATAAGCCATATAGATCAGGGTAGCTGTATAATGTGGGTGTATGTATCCTCCACACTACAAAATCCCCAGCTCGCCAGCCTAGCAACAGATGCTAAAACATTCTTGTCATTTAGTACTAAAATGCTCAGACAACCATTAAAATATTTCCACAAACACCAAGCACATAAAGTTAATTAAAACACTAAAAACAAAATCTCGGGATTCTCTCTGGTTATCAGTTGTTATGCACGAGTTCAAAGTCCTGAACCAGAATCATCACATATTCGTAGAGGCATTTGCATACTAAGTCAAAAATGATTCTTCCACGTTTTATCAATATACAGAGAACAGTGGGTTAAAATTTACCTTTTACAGTTGTAAGATGAGAACTTTAGATGCTGGGGTTACTGTAGCTAGTTGAGTGAGAGAGATTACGCCACCTCACAGATGTTGTCAACCACAACTGTTGATGCTCTAGCAGTCTACCTCGACCCTCGGGGTCCCAGGAGCTGATTGCCAGATTTATCGGTACACATTAATTTATATATTACTGGGTTTTTGGCTCTGCAATTACATTTGAAAGAACAGATACTAAGATGAAGAAGAAAAATATCAATGTTTTGTGTTTTCAATATTAGTTCGCATTTTGTACTATTTGGAAAAATTAATGACGATTGTAATATAATGAATTAATATGAAACAACTTCGTCTTGTTAAATTTGTATACAACTTTTTTTTTCAGCGCAGTAAACTACATATAATCAACTGAACAAAATACAAATAATGCGAGAACTTTTCACTCAACAGACACTACTAGCAACTTACGGTCCTGTGTGGAGGGAAGGAGTTGAGTTGTGTCACGCTTTGTGCCTCTCACGGCTTGTAATTACTATTACCACCGAATCCTTACGAATGGAGGCCTGGGTTATGTCGTGCCGAATAGGCAGAACTTGCTATCTTGGCTTAAATAGCAACGCTCATCTTGCCATATAGGACAAGTGAAAAAAATATATTTCACTGTGTTTGTTTAGTATTAAATTATTGTAAACAAATCTAAAATATATTTAGTTGTGTTAGCCAAAAATAAATTGTTCTTGTTATAATAAGGTTAGGTAAGTTTTCTAAGATTCTTTTGGAGCAAAATTAAAAATTTTTACAGTAACACTAATGAAAAAAATACATCTTTAAACGTATAAGAGAAAATTTCAGAAAGGACTTAAATTTAAATGAGTTCTTGCTAATTGACCAGTTTTACATATTCGGCACGACATATTACCTGGAGTTTACCTGGAGAGAGTTCCGGGGGTCAACGCCCCCGCGGCCCGGTCTGTGACCAGGCCTCCTGGTGGATCAGAGCCTGATCAACCAGACTGTTGCTGCTGGCTGCACGCAAACCAACGTACGAGCCACAGCCCGGCTGATCAGGAACTGACTTTAGGTGCTTGTCCAGTGTCAGCTTGAAGACTGCCAGGGGTCTGTTGGAAATCCCCCTTATGTGTGCTGGGAGGCAGTTGAACAGTCTCGGGCCCCAGACACTTATTGTATGGTCTCTTAACGTGCTAGTGACACCCCTGCTTTTCATTGGGGGGATGGTGCATCGTCTGCCAAGTCTTTTGCTTTCGTAGTGAGTGATTTTCGTGTGCAAGTTCGGTACTAGTCCCTCTAGGATTTTCCAGGTGTATATAATCATGTATCTCTCCCTCCTGCGTTCCAGGGAATAAAGGTTTAGGAACCTCAAGCGCTCCCTGTGGCATGCAAAGAGTACGTAACCTTTATTCGGCGCATGGACACACCCTCATTTACAGGCTATCTCCCCCAACCAGCGAACCAGGTTGCTAAGAGTTGATGATGGGGCCCCATCGTTCAACTAGTGACCAGGTTCTAGCCAATAAGAAGGTGGGATTGACAATCGCA
>NC_069456.1:30151604-30178840 GCF_026875155.1 Cherax quadricarinatus | reverse complement strand
AACAATGCTCTTCTCCAGACTGAGGGACTGACAACCTCAAAACTTTAAGGGTGATGGACTGATTACATCGTCTTCAAGTCTCTTCTGCTTCTATCAACTTTTCTGTACTCGACTGAAGAAGCCTACTGTGTAGGCGAAACATTTCGAAATAAAGATACCTAACTGTTGCATATGTGTCTTACCTAACAAGGATCACATTATACTGCATATGTGTTTATATTTCCAAGAGATCTTTTATTCCTATACTAGATGTACTGGAAGAAAATTTAATAAGAAGAGCTACTGTGTACAGTGATGTCGTACAAATGTTTTCCTTTCTTGCTAATCTGACAGCATCTAAGCAAGAAATTCAACAGTGTGTTGAACTGTTGGTGGCAGCATAACCCAGATTTTGATCTGAAAGTTACTGATGAACTTTTGCACTACAGAAGAGCAGTCACTCTCTCATACAGACCTTTATCAAATTATACACAAGGACAAAATTCAGATGGTCTTCCCTAATGTGGAAGCAATCTTGTGGCTATTTCTTAGCTTATTAGTCACTAACTGCTCGGGAGAGAGAGGTCGTTTTCAAGCTTCAGTAAAAGTAAAAAAATAAACTTAACGCCACAATGACTTTACTATGTTAAATGGTAGAAAAAAAAACCTGTTTTAGTCTTAGCGTTTTTCAAGATTTTTAGTTTAGTTTTTCCTTAATATTTATTCTAAAAGAATAAATGCAGGGAATTCGCAAGAGCAGGCGAAATATACACAAAGACTGATCTCTGGCCGAAGGAGACTCGAACCTACGAACCTTGGAACAAGGTACGCAGTGCTTTACCATTCTCACCACACTGGACCAATACATACCTCGGCGCCCAGTTCACGCTAGACGTTTTGATCCAAGGCAGCCAGCTGGCTGCCTTGGATCAAAGTATATAAAATTATATAAAAGTAAACTCACAATATCGTTTTCCTAAAAAATCCTGCTGATTCCACAAAACGTTTACAAAGTTTAGTTATTGCAAATGTTTTTCACAGTGCTAATTTTAACATTTATGTGTTTTTGTTTTTTCAGTCCCTACAATATTTAACAATAACATCTTATTTCCTTTAGAGGAGAAACTGTGAATTCTCGGCTTCGCTGAATTTTGTTTAAAACATTATTCTATCTTCCTGTAGTGGTGAGGCTGAGGCAGGGGTGGATAACCCTCAGCACGTGTGCCAAACCTGGCACGCCAGCGACTTCTTTCCAGCACGCTAACCTCTGGTTTCATTTCAAAAAAGACAATAAAAAATTATGACATTTATCACGTATCCTTTCCAAGAAAAGTTGGGAAATAGTCCCCATATGTTTCCAGATAATTTGTATCAAAGACATGGCCGACTTTGGCAGGCATACTTAAAAAAGTTACCCACCCCTGGCCTAGCACGTCTTCTAAATCCAGCACTGGCCAAATCCCATTAAATAAATTCCAGTTTATCACCTCTGAACGACACAAATATTTCATGGGTGATGCATTTTACGGCCGGAATAGAACCCATTAAGTTTTATGCTGGGCAAGTTTGTCAATATAGTTAAATACAAAAGCCATAAAACTTGGAATCACTGGAATCAGAGTCTTAAGTGGAGAATGCTTCTTCTGATTGTCTACATATAATCGTCACAGGTGCGGCGTCCTGAACACAAGTTACACCAAGTTGTGGAAATTTTTATGGAATAAATATTGACATTTATATTCATTTACTAAACGCTGCTTCTTTTGATCGGCTTCAAAACATTAACATTGATGAAGTGTATAAATTTAGTCTGAGTTGGTGCAGATTCACAAGTTGTATTGAAATTGTTAAAAAAAAAAAATAATAGGCTTTAAACTCTGATCGTTGGTAAGCTTTATTAAAAAAATGCTTAGTGCTCACTGTGAGCTGTGTAAATTTCATATTGTCAGTTTTAATAAATGAAATCGTTTCTCATGTAATATCTAGAGAATGCGTCTTCTGATCGGCTTCAAACCATAAACGTTTGTATATCTTAAGTGGAAGTATCTATGTAATGATGATGGGCTGTGTGGTTACCAATTCTCTCCCCCCAAATTTGCAGGATTGTATAGTATGAAAAGAGAAAACTTAAAAAATATAAATTAGCTCATTTATGGCATTTATCAGTTTAATGACGATAGATCGTAACATCTGCCGGACATTCTCAGCAAAAAAAAATTTTCTCTAAAATTCTCGTTTATTTCTCAAGAACGCATTATGCGATAAACTTCAAATTTTCAACGCTGGTGTAATGTGTCTTGGAAAGAATCAAAGGTCTATATGACCCCATCTGGATTAGGTCTATTATCTGATTAAATTTAAATAATGGTGCACGTCGTCTGTCTTAAATGCTGGTTATCTTATGAATGGATGAACAGTTTCTGGGTGTCTAAGAGGAACATCTTTCTAATGAAAGGTAGGAATATTCTTATATGTCAATGTTTGTAGATTTATTTATTTGTTTGTTGGGAAAATTAGTCTGTGACTCAGATCCCATGAAGTTTGCAACGAACTTCCTTATCCCCAGGAGCAATTTTTAAGTTTTATTGCATTCCACAATTATAATTTCGAAGGCCGCATTCTTCAGGAAAGACAATTGTTTTCTTCATCGTTACATATCGCATAATTTTCAAAATATGTTCATTGTAATTAAAATAAATGTATATAATGTCATCCTAACCTAATAAGTTAATCTAAAAACGTCTAATTGAAATCGAATTTCTCGTGGTCTAAGAATAAGAAATAGAGATGCAAGGGCGTGAGTCCCCGACTCCCAAGTCCTAAAAAGTCAAGAAAGAAACATAAGCCCTCTAAACGTGCCTTTTGACGAGGTGGGTCTTCGGGCATGAATCCTCCAGAACCACTTGCTAACAAAGCAGGTGCAGGGGTATGAGTCCCTAAATACCTGCCTCCTAACAAGGCAGATGTTGGGGTGTCAATCACCAGACCCGTCTCCTTACAAGGCATGGATGTCTCTGGTCTCTGATTCTGAAATATGTGATATGCTCACAGAATGTTTCAGGAACCATTTTCACTCAACCACAACCCTAGCCCCTTCACAACCAACTTGTTGCCTGTACTCAAACCCATTCTGCTTCCTTGCACCACCAAGTAGGGTGGCGTGTCCACATAGCTGTCTCCCTTCCACATCCAACACTGATGTTCGCCGTTTATCTCTTTTCCCTCTGTTAGTAACAAGTGGATACATTAGTCAAGATACCTTCCTTCCCTCTTCAACCTCTGCTCTTTCTTCACTCGTCCACTGCCTCCATAACCAACAGGCGTGTTCTCACATCCACATTCCTTCCCGCTCTCCCTTACTAACCCTCCACAGTTAACAAGTGATCGCCCAGTAGTTGCTCACTGGAGAAATCATGTTGTTCAGTACTCATTCTTTCAACAGTTTCAGACTCTCTGCTTTCCATAGAGTTTACCTTTCTCAATATCACAGATCCCTTGTGCCCACTATATATTTCACTATACACAGTATTTCAGATCCCCGGTGCAAATCGTACATTTGACAATACACAAAAATTTGGACGCCTTGCAGTCACTTAACTATAAACAATGTTTTAGACCCATGCGTCCAGCATATAGTTCGCTATTCACACTTCCACTAGTACTACTTCTACTATTGCCTCGTTGTGCCCACTATATCCAGTGATTAAGGCACACATTGCACATCATATAGTTCAAAACAAATCCTTTCTGAAAAGAAACAGATCAATGTGACGCAGTAGGTAAGATTCACTAAAAACCTGGAAACAATGTACTTCCCATATTTACTGATCAGCGTGACTGAAATGCATACCCTCTATGGTAATGGAGAAGACAAATAGGAAGGTGACTGACGAATTAGACACTTGTCAAACATTTGGGAATCTTTACTGAGAAAGCGTTTAGCCAGCCAGTGGCTTCTTCAGTCCAATACACAGAAGAACGGTGGGAGTTTGAGGTACTCAATCCGTCATCTTGGAGCCGATGTGTTCAGTCCGTCAATCTTGAGAAAAGTATAGTAAGTGATAGAAGTGGCTTATATACTGCAGTCAGGTGAGTAGATGCAGGAGGAGGCAGAGTCACCATTGGACAAATCCACATGTGTAAGTAGGTCATGCCTCTAGAACAGTGGTTCCCAAACTGGGGGTAAATTACCCCCTGGGGGTAATTTAACCATTTTTGGGGGGTAATGGAGGGGTGACAGAAAAAAGTTATGAATTCTGAAAATCAAGAAAACAATGCGGTACCCGGTATGAGGATTATTGTTAACTTTGTCTTAGTATATAAAGTTGTAAAGTAAACCTATTATAAGTAAGTAATAAAGTTAAACCAAATAACAATAAACATCAAAAACTAATATACAGTATTAGAAAAGAAGAAATATATAGCTAAGTGTGTGGAAACCCAAAAGTATTTTGACAAGTATGCTTCAGGACAAAAGTCACTCAGTAGCCCAGATCGACCTGTCCCATACGCGTCACTCACTTCCTGAGGCTGCCTCTATTTCACACTGTCAGTTTATCTGTGAGCATCAGCCGAGGTAGACATAAGCTGGTATGTATGTGTACTGCCCTGTGCAGTATATAGTTAGTATTTACCCACTGTTACTGTGAATTTGTAGCTATTATTAATTTTATATATAATGTATGTGTGGTTCTTACGTTTTCAATGGTTTTGCTAGGATTAGCAGAGTATGCGAGGCTGTATACGTTCACGTTTAGCCATATATATCAATAATAACAACATTTTGTGAAAGGGGTAACATGTTTTATGTGGCATGTTAAATTGGGTAACAAGCTGAAAAAGTTTGGGAACCACTGCTCTAGAACTTAAGGACGGAGCTCATCGACTCCATGCTAAGGGACTGATTACCTCAACCTGCTACTCATCTTCCACCATTCTTCCCTTTATTGGACTGAAGAAGCCATTGGCTGGTGAAACGTTTCCTCAGTTATGATTCTCAGGAATCATACACCCACAAACAAAAATGATTAGAAACGGCATTAATTTCCACTTCGGATACAAAGAACAAAGGCAGCAGCGGTAGCTTTGCAAAATCCGAATAAATCTTTCATAAAATAATACAGCTGCCATCCCCTGACAACAAGTAACTTCTGTTATTACAACTACTAATTCTACTATTTCTACTACTACTTCAACTACTAGTACTACTACTACCATTACCACTAATCAATTCATCCCCGTCACCCTCGCCCTACTATCTAATATTATTTGTATGGGCTTGAATAAACTAAAT
This sequence comes from Cherax quadricarinatus, assembly GCF_026875155.1. Taxonomy (NCBI): domain Eukaryota; kingdom Metazoa; phylum Arthropoda; class Malacostraca; order Decapoda; family Parastacidae; genus Cherax; species Cherax quadricarinatus. The sequence goes on along the minus strand of NC_069456.1, from coordinate 30,173,568 downwards.
AGAAAAGTAGCTGAAATATATGTTTCGTAAGTTGTTGTTGTTCCTATTTACCTAAGAAATTAACCGTAATGACAGACTCACATTTCTCTACATATTTGATAATAAATATACTCACTGTGACTCTACACTTCCTCGTTATCTCTAACAACTACCTTGAGAAACTTCCCTTCATCAGGAAGTACATCGCTGCTGTGTCTTCTCCGATGAAGGTGTTACATAATTATCATGTCTTTCTCAGCAGGAAGTTAGTACATTACTATATATCCCACACCAGGAAACCGCATACCATTACCATGTGTGTTCCACCAGGAAGGTAGTACATCCAACCAGGAACACAGTACGTAATTACCAGGTACCCGCCACCAGGAAAGCAGTACATCATTACCATGTGTGTTCCACCAGGAAGGTAGTACATCCAACCAGGAACACAGTACTTAATTACTTGATACCCACCACCAGGAAAACTGCATATCATTACCATGTCTGTTCCAATAGGAAGGTAGTACATCCAACCAGAAACACAGTACATAATTACCAGGTACCCACCACCAGGAAGGCAGTACACCATTACCATGTCTCCTCCACCAGGAAGGCAGTACGTGCTACTATGATGGTGGTGCCACTGTTTGGTCTTCAGTACATCATTACCATCTACCGTCACCAAGTGTTGGGATGCGACTGGCAAGATCTATACCAGATTTTTAACAACATGATAGAGGGAACCACTGGAGCAGTTGTTGCCATCATCTTTTGTTACACCAACGGCGAGGTACTGTCTCCAATCCTGTTACTTTGTTCTCCCAATGTCTCTCCAATGTGACTCACTATCCTGTTTCACATATCATGTAACTCATGTTCTATGAACACTTTCCTCATTCTAGCTTCATCCTAAACATTACGGTGATGACTGTGTCTATAAGATACAATATATTTTAAGTAAACTGGAAAAAGCTTTCAACTAAGATAACAAGAGGATAAATATAGTACTAGAACCGAAAGCACTTAGAAAGTCAATTCCACATTTATTGTTTTGCATACTGTGATATCACCTGTTTCATTTTATTTTATTGCATAATATATATATATAGTATATATATATATATAAAATATTATATATATATATATATATATATTATATATATATATATATATTTATATATATTTTATATATCGTGCCGAATAGAGAGAACTTGCGATCTTGGCTTAAATACCAACGCTCATCTTGCCATATAGGACAAGTGAAAATTTGTGTATGCAATAATTTCGCCAAAATCATTCTGAACCTAACGAAAAAAATATATTTATTTCACTGTGTTTGTTTAGTATTAAATTATTGTAAACCTATCTAAAATATATTTAGTTGGATTAGGATAAATAAATTGTTCTTGTTATAATAAGATTAGGTAAGTTTTCTAAGATTCTTTTGGTGCAAAATTAATTTTTTTTACATTAACATTAATGAAAAAATATATCTTTAAACGTATAAGATAAAATTTTAGAAAGGACTTAATTTTAAATGAGTTCTTGCTAATTGACCAGTTTTACATATTCGGCACGACATATATATATATATATATATATATATATATATAATATATATATATATTATATATATATATATATATATATATATATATATGCAAAACAACCACTCTGAAAGAAAAGAGAAATTCCAAGCGCTTTCGTGACTACTCACATTATCATAGTTCCTTGATAATGTGAGTAGTCACGAAAGCGCTTGGAATTTCTCTATTCTTTCAGAGTGGTTGTTTTGCATATTCTGAAATCACCTGTTTACTGTGATCTTATTGCATATATATATATATATATATATATATATATATATATATATATAATATATATATATATATATATATATATATATATATATATATATAACATGCTGGTATGGCCCGCCTCATGATGAGCGAAAACCCATGATGCGAAAACCCACAGGACCACGCAATCCTGCAAGAATCAAGCACTCAGCTAAGCTAGGTGTGTTACCCTGGTTCTAGAACATATGGTGATGTGGGTGCCTCTGAGCTAAATTCATTCTCCTCCACGTTTGGTGTACTAGCCTAAACAAGCACTGTTTTATATTATTGTGACCACGAACAAGTGGTGTTGATCACTGCCACTTGTTCGTGGTCACAATAATATATATATATATATATATAATATATATATATATATATATATATATATATATATATATATATATATATATATATTCATGTAGTAGGTTGGTAGACAGCAACCACCCAGGAAAGTACTACCGTCCTGCCAGATGACTGTGAAACAGAAACCTGTAACTGTTTTGCATGATGGTAGGATTGCTGGTTTCTTTTTCTGTCTCATAAACACGCTAGATAACAGGGATATCTTGCTACTCCTACTTACACTTTGGTCACACTTCATAGACACGCACATGCATATATATATATATACATACATCTAGGTTTTTCTCCTTTTTCTAAATAGCTCTTGTTCTTCTTTATTTCTTCTATTGTCCATGGGGAAGGGGAAAAAGAATCTTTCCTCCGTAAGCCATGCGTGTCGTATGAGGCGACTAAAATGCCGGTAGCAATGGGCTAGTAACCCCTTCTCCTGTAGACACTTACTAAAAAAGAGAAGAAGAAAAACTTTATAAAACTGGGATGCTTAAATGTGCGTGGATGTAGTGCGGATGACATGAAACAGATGATTGCTGATGTTATGAATGAAAAGAAGTTGGATGTCCTGGCCCTAAGCGAAACAAAGCTGAAGGGGGTAGGAGAGTTTCAGTGGGGGGAAATAAATGGGAATAAATCTGGAGTATCTGAGAGAGTTAGAGCAAAGGAAGGGGTAGCAGTAATGTTAAATGATCAGTTATGGAAGGAGAAAAGAGAATATGAATGTGTAAATTCAAGAATTATGTGGATTAAAGTAAAGGTTGGATGCGAGAAGTGGGTCATAATAAGCGTGTATGCACCTGGAGAAGAGAGGAATGCAGAGGAGAGAGAGAGATTTTGGGAGATGTTAAGTGAATGTATAGGAGCCTTTGAACCAAGTGAGAGAGTAATTGTGGTAGGGGACATGAATGCTAAAGTAGGAGAAACTTTTAGAGAGGGTGTGGTAGGTAAGTTTGGGGTGCCAGGTGTAAATGATAATGGGAGCCCTTTGATTGAACTTTGTATAGAAAGGGGTTTAGTTATAGATAATACATATTTTAAGAAAAAGAGGATAAATAAGTATACAAGATATGATGTGAAGCAAAGTAACATTTATGAAGGGGTTCAGGGAAACTGGCAGGCCGGACTTGAATCCTGGAGATGGGAAGTACAGTGCCTGCACTCTGAAGGAGGGGTGTTAAAGTTGCAGTTTAAAATCTGTAGTGCAAAGCACCCTTCTGGCAAGGCAGTGATGAAGTGAATGATGGTGAAAGTTTCTCTTTTTCGGGCCATCTTGCCTTGGTGGGAATCAGCCAGTGTGATAAAAAAAAATAAAATAATATATATATATATATATATAATATATATATATATATATATATATATTATATATATGTATATATATATATGATATAATATAGTATATATATATATGTATATAATATATATATATATATAATATATATATATATATATATATATTATATATAAAATTATTATATATGTATATTTTATATATATTATATATAAATATATATGATATATAATATATATGTATATATATATATATATATATTATATATATATATATATGTATATATAAAATATGTTATATATTAAAATAAAATTTTATTTATATGTATATATATATATATATATATATGTATATATATATATGTATAATATATATATTATGTATATAATATTTAATTAATATGTATATATATATATATATATATATGTATATATATATATATATATGTATATATATATATATATATATATATGTATATATATATATGTATATATATATATAATGTATATATATGTATAATGTAATATATGTATATATATATATATATATATATATATCTAATATATATATATATATTATATATATATATATATAAATATTATATATATATTATAAATATATGTCGTTGTGCCGAATATGTAAAACTGGTCAATTAGCAGAGAACTCATTTTAAAATAAAGTCCTTTCTAAATTTTCTCCTTATAACGTTTGAAGATATATTTTTTCATTAAAGTTGATGATAAAAATTTATAATTTGCAACAAAAGGAACTTAGAAAACTTACTAACCTTATTAAAACAAGAAATCAATTTATTTTAGCCTATACCCAACTTAATATATTTTAGAATTGTTTACAGTAATTTTAATACTAAATAAACACATAGAAATATATTTTTTCGTTAGGTCAGAAATGATTTTTGGCGAAATTATGGACATACAACAAATTTTTTCACTTTGTCTTATATGGCAAAGATGATCTTTGCTAATTTTAAGCCAAGATCGAGCAATGTTCCTGCCTTATTCCGGCCACGACCTATATATATAGTATATATATAAATATAATATATATATAAGATATATATATATATATATATATATATTATATAATAAGTGTGCTGAAGGCGCTCAGTGGCTCCTTCCACAACGGTCTCTTCCTAATTCTGGTCTCCCCTGAAAAGGGGCTGCGGCTTGAGTGGCTCCTTTTCCTGAGGGCTCCCTTTCCTGAGCAACAACCTTTTCAAACCTATATGCTAATGAACTTGGACCTCGCTCTCAGACCACCCTCACCTCGAGACCACCTCGCCCTCGAGACCACCTCGCGTCGGACCACCCCCCACAACCCCCCCCTCCACGCCTCCCCCCCCACCCGCGCCCACACGCGCCCCCCTTCCCCCCTCTCGCGCCTGCCCGCCGCGCCCTCGCGCCCAGCCGTCGCCTCACGCCCACCAGCGCCTTCTGCTGAGCCTTCTGCACGTCGTCCGGATAGCACCCCCAGCGCCTCAAATTTTTTTATATATATCTCGATTTTTTTTTTTTTTTTTTTTTAAATTTCATTTAGCTTGCAGAGATCTCCTCGGAACCAATTTTTGAGGTTCCCCCTCCCCACTTTCTTTCACGTTCACCCCATCCCTAATATTTTTTTTTTTTGAATTCATTTTACTTGTGATCTCCCGGATCCAAGTTTTGATTCCCCCCTCGGGGTAACATTCAAAATGGACCTCCCACTTTCAACCCCAAAATAATTCCTCCTTCCATCTCCTTTGGTCAAGTTTTCTCGATAATACCAAGATTCCATCCCTTGGATCTAGTTTTTGGATTCTCCCCTCTGGGGGTAACAATGAAATGAACCCCCTAAGGGGCCAGGTACTTCTCTTACTACAGGTCTAACAAGTGTGACGTCACCCCACCTGTGTTACTCGGCGGTCAGTGACGTCACGTGATGAAACCTCACACATACAGGCTGAATCTTGTTCGACTTCCCCCCTATGTCAGTGACGTCACGTAAGGACCGCACACACAGGCCTGAATCTTGTCGAGCAGACATAAATTAAAATGCAGGATAACACTTTTATTATACAACCAATGCATTTCATATACAACAAAGAGAAAACATTCTATCTACAACTCTTAAACCAGGATAACCCAAATAATTCCACATTTTTTCGTTAATACCTACAACAATACACAATTTCTTTACAAAATACAACACAAGTCTAGACATTTTTCTCGTTTTAACTATTTCATCTCTGGTGCACTCCCCACGAAGTAACCTTCTTCCTCTCTCCTTCTCCCCACCCTCGCCAAACCCTCACTCTCCCCACCACCACCTCACAATTTTCACTCATAACCCACAATTTTTCTCGTTTTAACTATTTAATCAGACAAAGTCACCACAACACTTACAACTTATAACCCACTTTTGATAAATTCACTAGTCACACTTTACATATTTACAAAGTTAATACGCACCACACCTCACTTTAACTTTGAACACCTTCAAAACACTCTCATAAAATCATTTGAATACTCACAAAAATACCTTTGAACATTTCCAAACAACACTGAAACACTTCCAAAATATCATTTTGACTACTCCCAAATACACCACTGAATACTACTAAAACACCACTGAATACAGTCAAAACACCACCAAAATCACCATAAACTAAGATCAACATAACAGACTAACACCCATTTTCACACAAATCCCTCAAATCACTATAACCAAGACGATTACCAATCTACATCACCTCCAACTAATATAACATGATGCAAAAACATGAACACAATCCAAACACACACAAACTTATACAGAACATCTTTCGGACTCAGTGCAAAAACACAACAAACACAATCCACAACACACACAACCCCATTTTCTTTTAATATTACCCAAAACACAACTTTAAACCTTTTCAGGTCATCTCTAGTTCGACAACAACACCCACATCCCACACACACTCCCACAACACCCACAACCCACATCACCCACAACCCACAATTTTTTCTCGTTTTAACTAATTTATCAGAAAAAGCACAACAACAACCCACAACTTATAAACACTTTTCAGCATCTCTAGTTCGACAACAAACCCACAACTCCACAACACACAACCACAAACACAACAACCCACTTATAACACTTTTTGATTCTCTAGTTCGACAACAATACCCACAACCCACAACACCAAACCCACAATTTTTTCTCGTTTTAACTAATTTCATCAGAAAAAGTCACAACAACCCACACTTATAACATCTTTTCGTATCTCTAGTTCGACAACAACACCCACATCCACAACACCACAACCCACAACACCCACAACCATAACAACAACCCACTTATAACATCTTTTTCGGTATCTCTAGTTCGACTCAACCACATCCCACAACACCAACCCACAACATCCAACAAACCCCACAACAACACCCACTTATAACAACTTTGATCTCTAGTCGACAACAAACCCACACCACAAACCCACAAACAATTTTTCTCGTTTTAAACTAATTTCACAAAAAAGTCACAAACAACAACCCACTTATAACATCTTTTCGGTATCTCTAGTTCGACACAACACCCACACCACAACACCCACAACCCACAACACCCACAACCAAAACAACAAAACCCACTTATAACATCTTTTCGTATCTCTAGTTCGACAACAACACCCACATCCCACAACACCCACAACCCACAACCTAACAATCATCAAAACACAACAACAACCCAACTATATACATCTTTTCGGTATCTCTAGTTCGACAACAACACCCACAACCCACAACACCCACACCCACAAACCACAACACAACCCAACAACTTCACTTTACTTCGATCCTAGTTCGACAACTAACCCCATCACCCCCACACACCAACAACCAAAACATACAACCCACTTATAACATCTTTTCGATATCTCTAGTTCGACAACAATCACCCACAACCCAACACACACAACCTCACAATTTTATCTCACATTTCATCAAATCACAACACACAACCTCATTTTTCAATCTCTATCACAACTACAACCCACAACAACTCCACAACACCCCACACCCCAACATCACAATCACACCACAACAACCCACTTATAACATCTTTCGGTATCTCTAGTTCGACAAAAACCCACAACCCTCAACACCCCACACCTACAATTTTTTCTCTTTTAAATAATTTCATAAAATATCACAACACAACCCACTTATAACATTTTCTTCATACTCTCTTATCCAAACAATAAATACCACAAACCATCATCCACTCAACACCAATGTTCTTACACCCATTCTTTTCCATACAAACTTTTTCCCCAATTCTTTTTATTCAATCTTTACAAAAAATACACATCCTCCCACATTCATAAATTTCTAATACAACCCTCCTCTCCCACTACCCATCTACCATTTTCACAAAATCTATACATATACTCCCAACAACAACTCTCAACAACCAAAATACTTCACATTCACAACCCTCTCATCCCCTTCCAATATCTCATAAAATCACTTCGAACTTCACAAAACTCTATTCCACCTAACCCAAACATTCACACATAAACACTTAATTACTCACTAAAACCCCCACCCCCCATATTTCATTAAATTTCAATCAACCTCCCATACCCCTCCCATCTCACCACATTTCTTCACATCCACTCCCCATCTCCCAACACAACCTCTTCTGAACACACACAAAAATCACATTTCACATCCACAAATGCATCTCATCACCCATCTCAAATCTACTAAAATCACTGTAAACCAAGATATTCACAAAACTCTATGACCACCTAACACACACACACACACAAACAAAACACACACTTCACACACACACACAACACACACACACACACACACAAACACACAACACACACACACACAACACATCTCACTTTACTGTGCACACCTTCAAACCACTCTCATACATCATATATGAGACCACCTATTCTCAATATCCCTTAAGAAATATCTCTCATCCACAACCTTTAATCATCTCACACAGAACAAGCCCCAGATTACTTTGATAACACTCATAAATCATTTGAATACTCAACATAAAAACCCTTTGAACATTTCAGACAAACGAAGCACTTCCAAAAATATCATTTGAATACGCCCCCAAATAATGATTTGTCATCTCTAATTATCTACACTTACATAATTTCATTAAAAATACAACTCCATCACCATACTACTCCCCTGTCTCGAAACTTTAACAACATTATCGCAAAACTATCTCAATACACTTATGACATGAGACATTTTTAATAACAAAACTAACACAAACGCTCCCACACAGAAACCAACTCACTTTACTTTGAACACCACCATAAACACCCAACAAATACCTTTGACAACTCCAAAAATATCATTCGAACACCCCCAAATCACACTGGAATAACTACCAAAACACCGTCAAAATCACCAAAAACTAAGTTAGCATCACCACTAATACCCATTTTATAGAAATCCCCTCAAATCACTATAACCAAGACGATCCCACTCTACCTCGACTATTAAAAACATAGGCGCAAAAAAAAAAAGAACACCCCCATCACTACCCACCAACACATACCAGCACAGATAGGGATACCTCCAGATTACACACACTCCCATCCTGTGATTACTTGGCATCAGCAACGTCACACCCCACTTTTACTTTCATTTTAACTTAACGCGAAGGAAGTTACTTATTCAACCTGTTATCACAATCTCCAATATCTAAGATCCACCACAATCAAACGTTTACCAAATTATCAATAACCCCAACCACTAATTCACACATTTTTGTACACATTCTCTTAAAACATCATCATAACGAAGATCACTAAAAAACTATCTATACTTTTAACTAAGATCACATAACATTTTGTCTTCTCTAACTCACTCACCAATTACATATTCACTACTTACACATTTCATTAATCCGAAATTACTCTCATCCACCAATCTCCTCTCTCATTCTCCAGACCCTTACACAACATTAGCACAAAAAAAAAAAACTAACTCATACACTTATGAAATTGAAGACTTACCATAAACTACCACACTGACTAACTTTGAATCATCTCTGAACACCAAAACACCACGGAACAACCTCACAAAAAAATTACTCGCACATCATTTGAACACCTTCTAAAAAACACCAACCGACCGATCAAACACCCTCCCGAATACTCTTCCCAAAACACTGCTGATTTACTACAAATCACCAGTGAATACTACCAAAACATCGTCAAAATCACCAGAATCTAAGTTTAATCCAATCACCAGCTAACTTCCATTTTTATAGAAATTCCCTCAAATCACTATATCCAGAACTCCCTCCCCATTCGCAAAAAAAAAAAAGGAAAAACTTGAACACAAACCTAATTCGCAAACACTTATGTATATCAGTGATCACCCATCACTGAAAACATAATCATTGTACAACACAAAAATCTAAGACAACCACCAACCAACAACACCCCTGTTCACTTACTTCAAAAATCACTAATATCACAGAAGACACGCATTTTTTATAAACATATCCACAAAAAAATCCATATTTTGACAATATCTAAGCGCACTCACCCACATCCACCAACCCACGATGTCACACCTCACTGACCGGCGAGGTCACCTCCAGTGACGTCACACTCCCATCATGGTTTCTTGGTGGTTAGTAACATCACAGCCCAACCCCACCTTGTTTCAACCTGTTGTACCCACATTATCTAAGAACACTAAAAAACCGAGACGATTACCAGATTTTATGACCCCAACCACTAATATCACAGAAAAACCACATTATTATAATAAATCACTACAAAAATCACACGATCACCAATTCCATATCATGTTTACCATCATCTATCAGCACTCATCACCAAGATCACCAAAAATCTAAGAATCATGCATCTACAAACTCCTTATGATTACTGAAAACAACTTATTTTTAAAACATTCGCACAGAAAATAAGACATACACAAAAATACCACGACACTTCCACCAACATCTATAACAAACATAGTAAGCACTATTAACATAGCACCAATCACAAAAAAAAAAAAAAAATAATGCACAGACACCCACAACATATACATTTCAATCACAAATTTAAGACATGTGACATACCACCAATCTAAGACATTCACCTCCAACTAAGACATACACATCTTAAATAAACATACACCAAAACCTAATACTTGACTATTGCGGTATAATATTCATACCGCATGTAATGTTTGCATATCACATTCCTATTCGCACATCATCCCTAAAACATCCTTTCTTATTCATTCCGTATATCACCTAGAGTTGTTTTAACCCGACGGCCCCTCATGCTTTAGGAGCCGAGTGTAGTAGGTGGTGAGTTGGAAGTGGGAAGGCTGCTCGCTCCGACGTCGTGATGGGCCGCGGGGTTAAAATATCTCTAAGAGATATACGATGAATATGGAAGGAATGTTTTAGATGATGTGGATGAAAGTTATAGCAACATAAATGCGGTATATATATTCAACCGCAATAATGTCAAGTATAGGTTTTGGTGTATGTCTTATAAAGATGTGGTATGTCTTTCCTTAGTTGGAGGTGAATGTCTTAGATTGGTGTGTATGTCTCATGTCCTTTAAATTTAGATTGAAATGTATACGCTGTGGGTGTTTGTATTTTTTTTTTTTTGTGAAGGAGATCTGTTAAGTGTTCATGGTATGTTATAGAAGTTGTGAAGTGTCGTGTATTTTTGTGTATTTCTTTTTTTTGTGCGAAGTTTAAAAAAAAGTATTTTCCAGTATCATAAGTAGTTTTTGAGATGCAAGATCTTAGATTTTTTGGTGATCTTGGTAGATGAGTGTTGATAGATGATGGTAAACATATATGGAATTGTGATCATGATTTTTGTGTGAAAAATTTAATAAAACTGTGTTTTCTGAGAAATTATGTTGGGGTCATAAAATCTGGTACTCGTCTTGGTTTATAGTGTTTACATAGAAAATGTGGGTACAACAGGTTGAAAACAAGGTGGGAGTTGGTGGTGATGTTTACTAACCACCAGTAAAACACAGAGGGCGTGTTACGTCACTGAAGGTGACCTCCCGGTCCCTGTGAGGTGAGACATCGTGTGTTGGGTGTAGTGAGGTGATTGCCGCTTAGATATTGTCAAATATTATTTTTTGTGTGAATGTTTATAAAAATGAGTGTTTTCTGTGATATTAGTGATTTTTGAGGTAAGTGAACATGGGTGAGAATGTTGTTTGTGTTGTTCTTAGATTTTCTGTGTGTACAAGATATGTTATATCAGTTGATGGTGTCATGTACTAAGTGTTTGCGTATGCGGTTTTTGTGTTCAAGTTTTTACTCTTTTTTTGCGCCCATGGGGAGGGAGTTCTTGGTTATAGTGATTTGAGGGAATTTCATCTAATGCTGTTTAGCTGGTGAATCTAAACTTACATTCTGGTGATTTTTGACGATGTTTGGTAGATATTCACTGGTGATTTGGTACGTAATCAGCAGTGTTTTGGGAGTATTCGGAAGATGTTTTGATGGTGTTTTTTGAGAAGGTGTTCAAATATGTGCAGAGTATTTTATTGAAGGTGTTCCGTGGTGATTTTGGTGTTGTTCAGAAGATGGTTCAAAGTTAGTCAAGTGTTAGTTATGGTAATGTCTCAGACAGAAGTGTATGATATAGTTTTTTTGTGCTAATGTTTTGTAAAGTCTTGGAGAAAGAGAGAGGAAGTATGGTGAATGAGAAGCAATTTCGGTTAATGAATAAGTGTAAGTGTGATGTAAATTGGTGAAGTGAGTTAAGAGAAGACAAAATGTAAAGTGGATCTTAGTAAAAGTATAGATATTTTTAGTGATCCATCGTTTATGAATGATGTTTTAAGAGAATGTGTACTAAAAAATGTGTGATCTAGTTGATTTCTGAGGGGTCATAGAATTTGGTAACGTCTTATTGTGGTGATACTTAGATATTGGAGATAAACAGGTTGAACAAGTAACTTCCTCTCGTTAAGTTAAATTAAGTAAAGTGGGGTGTGACGTTTGCTGATTGCCCAGTAAACCCAGGATGGAGTGTGATGTCATGGAGGATATCCCTATCTGTGCTGGTATGTGTTGGGGAGTGAGGGGGGTGTACTTTTTGCGCTCATGGTTATTTAATAGTCCTGGGTGAAGGGATCCGACCTTGGTTTATAGTGATTTGATGGGATTTCTAATAAAATGGTGTTAGTTGGTGATGCTAAACTTCGTTTTCAGGTGATTTGACAGTGTTTAGGTAAGTATTCATTGGTGATTTGGGGGGTTGGAATGATAATTTTTGGAGTATTGCAATTGGTAATTGTTGGTGTTTTTGTGGTGTCAAAGTAAAGTGAGTTGTCTGTGTGTGGGAGCGTTAGTGGTTAGTTTTGGTAAAATGTCTCAAGTCATAAGTGTATGATTAGTTTTTTGTGATCAATGATTAAAGTCCTGGAGACTGAGGGAGTAGTATGTGGATGAGTTTTAATTTAATGAATATGTAAGTGTAGAATAAATTAGAGAATGAAAAATCATTATTTGGGGAGTAATTCAAAATGATATTTTTGGAGTGCTTTCAGTGTTGTTTGGAAATGAACAAAGGTGTTATGTGAGTATTCAAATGATTTATGAGAGTGTTTAGAAGTAATCTTGGAGTTGTTCTCTGTAGTGAGAATGATAAAGTTGTGGAGAACAGAGAATATTTTCTTAAGAGATAATTAGATAAAAAGGTGTTCTTCAAATGATGAGGGTATAAGAGAGTGTATTGAAGTGTTTCACAGTCAAGTGAAGGTGGATGTGTGTGTGTGTGTGTGTGTGTGTGTGTGAGTGGTGTGTGATTAGGTGGTCATAAGAGTTTAGTAAATATTTGGTACAGTGATTTTAAGTAAGAATTTGAGATGGGTGAAATGAGATGCTTTGTGGAAGTGAAAATGTGATTTATATGTGTGCGTTCAGAAGAGGTGAGATGGGAGATGGAGGAGGGAATGAGGAAGAAAGGGGTGAGATGGAGAGGGGAATGGTAGGGATTTAATAGACTTTAATGAAAAGTGGGGGGGGGGGATTTTACTGAAAAAAAAGTAATGCTCGAAATATTTTAAAAAGAAATAATAGAAGTGTAAAGTTAAGATATAAGGAAACGAATAGGCGGGTTGTAGAAACATGTCGCATAGTATGGGTATGTGAGATGATTAGTTGTTGTGAGAATATATTATCAAATATGTGGATACCAGGAGATGGGTATGGATAGGATTTTATTAAGATTATTAGTAATGTAGGAGTGAATGTGTATTGCAAGCATATTAAGATTGCAATAAAACAGAAGTGGAAAAATTTGTATCGAAAAATTGTGGGGGGGGGGGGGGGGGGGGAAAAATAAAATTGTAAGTGATTAGGTTGTGGGTATTATTGTCGAACTAGAGATATCGAAAAAGATTTATAAGTGGGTTGTTTGCTGTGACTTTTTCTGATGAAATTAGTTAAAACGAGAAAAATTGTGGGTTGTGGGGGTGTTAGAGGTTGTGGGTGTTTGTGGGTTGTGGGAGTTTGTCGAACTAGAGATACCGAAAAGATTTATAAGTTGGTTGTTGTGGGTGATGTGGGTTGTGGGTGTTGTGGGTTGTGGGTGTGAGGATGTGGGTGTTGTGGGATGTTGGTATTGTTTCGAACTAGAGATATCCGGAAAGATGTATAAGTGGGTTGATGTTGTGACTTTTTCAGATTAAATTGAGTTTAAAACGAGAAAAATTGTGGTTTGAGTGCTGTGGTTGTTGTTGTCGAACTAGAGATACCGAAAAGATGTTGTAAGTTGTGGGTTGTTGTTTGTGAGTGTGGGGGATGTGGGTTTTGTGTGGTGTGGGGTGTGGTGATGGGATGTGGGTTTGTGGTTGTGGGTGGTGTGGTTGTGGGTGTTGAGGTGATTGTCGAACTAGAGATTGCTGAAGTGATTTTAATAGTGGGTTGTTGTTGTGGGTGTTTGGGTGTGGTGTTGTGGGACGTGGGTATTTTGTCCGAACTAGAGATATCGAAAGATTGTTATCAGTGGGTGCGTTAGCGGGTTGTGGGTTTTGGGGTTGTGGCGTGTGTGGATGTGGGAGTTGTTGTCGAACTAGAGAAACGAAACGATGTTATAAGTGGGTTGCTGTTGGTGACTTTTTTCTGAGGAAATTTAGTTAACACAACGCGAAAAAATTGTGGTTGTGGGTGTTTGTGGGTTTGGGTAATGTTGTCGAACTAGAGAAATCAAAAAAGTATTTATAAGTGGGTTTTTGTCGTTTGGTGTTGTGGGTTGTGAGTGTTTTGGTTGTGGTGTTTGTGGGCAGTGGGTGTTATTGTCGAACTAGCGAAACCTAAAGAAGTTATAAGAGGTGTTGTTATGGTTGGGGTGTTGTGGGATGTGGGGTTGAGGATGAGGGTGTAGTTGTCGACTAGAGCTAACGAAAAGATGTTATAAGTGGGTTGTTGTTGTGACTTTATTCTGATGAAATTAAGCTACAAACGAGAAACCAATTGTGGGTTGTGGGTGTTGTGGGTTGTGGTATTGTTGTCGACCTAGAGATCTCAAAAAAGTTGTATTGTAATTAGGATTTTGTTGTAGGGTGTATGTGGGTTGTGAGTGATGTGCGATGTGGTGTTATGAGGGATAGGTTGTTGTTGGCGAACTAGAGATTCCGAAAAGATGTTTATAATGGGTCTTGTTGTATGGGTTGTGGGTGTTGTGGGTTAGTGGTGTGGGTATGTGGGTGTTGTTGTCGAACTTGAAGATAACGAACAGATGTTTTGAAAGTGGGTTTGTTGTTGTAGAACATTTTCTGAATGAAATTAGTTTAAAACGAGAAAAAAATGTGGGGTTATTTGGGTGTTGTGGGTTAGGTGGGATATTGTTGTCGCACTAGAGAAATCAAAAAAGTTATCGTTATAAGTGGGTTGTTTGTTGTGGTGTATTGGGTTTGTGAGTGTTGTGGTTAGAGGGTGTTGTTGTCGAACTAAAGAGATGCTGAAAAGTGTTTATGAGTTTGTGGGTTGTTTGTGCCTATTTCTGATAACATTCAGTAAAAACGATAAAAAATTGTGGGTTGTGGTGATGTGGGTGTGGGTTGTGGAATTGGGAGTTGTGGGAATGTGGGTGTTGTTGTCCGCACTAGAGAATGCAGCAAAGTGTTTGATAAGTATGTGGGTATGTATGTTGTGTCCTTTAATTCTGATAAAATTAGTATAAAACGAGAAACAATTGTGAGGTTGGGGGATGTGGGTTGTTGTTGGCTAGTGGGCTGTTGTTGACGACTCGAGATACCGAAAGAGACGAGATTCCTGTTAAACAGTGTTCGAGAGTGGTTAGGCTAGTGTACTGTTTTTTGCACTCATATTATATCTATAGTTGGAGGTGAGTGATACACACAAAAATGGTATCGACTGGGTTTAGTGCTTATGCGGGGCTTTATGAGAAACTGGGTGTTAGTTCGTTAAGTTGTACTCTTAGTTTAAAGGTGCTTTTGGTGGTGTTTTGACTGTATTCCGTGGTGTTTATTAGTAGTATTCAGTGGTGTAAATTGGGAGTAGTCAAAATGAAATTTTTGGGAATGTTTTTCAGTGTTGTTTGGCAATAGTTCAAATCAGGTATATTTTGTGAGTATACAAGTGATTTATGAGAGTGTTATTGAAGTGTTCAATGTACAGTGAGGTGTGTGTGCGCATTAACATCGTAAAATGTAAACTCGTGCCTAGTTAAATTATCAAAAAGTGGTTATAAGTTGTAAGGCTGTTGGTGGACTGTTTTCTGAATACATAGTAAACACGCGAAACATAGTGGGTTTATGAGTGACAATTGAGAGGTGTTTGGTGGGAGGCGAGGTTTGGGAGGGTGGGAGAATGAGTAGAGAGAAGGTTTACAACGTGGGGAGTGAACTGAGAGACGTGCGCGCGAGCGAGTTAAACGAGACAAATGTCTAGGACTTGTGTTAGTATTATGTACAGACATTGTGTATTGTTGTAGGTCATTAAAACTAACAAATTTGGAAATATATGGTTATCCTGGGTTAAGAGTGAAACTGTTTTCCCTCAAGTTGTATATGAAATGCATTGGTTATTAATAATCCCTCGTGTTTTAACCTGCATATTTTAAAGGTTTAATGTCTGCTTGACAAGATTCTGGCTGTTTGCGGGGTGCATCACGTGACGGTCACAGACAATAGGGGGAATGTCGCCAAGATTCAGCCATGTATGTGTGAGGTCCTCACGTGACGTCACAGACCGCCGAGATACACACAGGTGGGGTGACGTCCACACTTGTTTAGAAGACCAACAGTACGAGAAAGTCCATGCCCCATAGGAGGAGTATCATTTCAAAGCTTCACCCCCAGAGGGAGAATCCAAAAACTTGATCCAAGGAGAATGGATTCTTGGTAATTATCGAGAAAACTTGATCAAAGGAGAGGAGTCCTTTGTATATCAGAGAAACCCCCTTTGATCCAAGGAGATGGAGGAGGAATATTTTGGGGTGGAAAGTGGGATCCATTTTGAATGCTTACCCCCAGAGGGGGGAATCCAAAAAACTTGATCCGAGGAGATCATAAGAAAATGAACATTCAAAAAAAAAAATTGGGATGGGGGTGAAAGTGGGAGGTGGAACCTCAAAAATTTGATCCGAGATATCCTAAGAAAAATTAATTAAAAAAAAAATTCAAAAACAATCGGAAAAAAAATTCGGGGCGCGGGGGCGATCCGGACGACGCTGCAGAAGGCGCACCAGAAGGCGCGGGCGGGCGTGAGGGCGCGGGCGCGAGGACGGGGGCGAGGGCGCGGCGGGCCGGGCGCGAGGGCGGGCGCGAGGGGCGGGGGCGGGTGGGGCACGGGGTGGGGGTAGCGTGAGTGGGGGTCGTGCGTGGGGTGGTCTCGAAGGCGAGGTGGTCTCGAGGGCGAGATGATCTCGAGGGTGAGGTGGTCTCGAGGGCGAGGTCAAGGTCATTAGCAATATAGGTGTGAAAAGGAGTCTGCTCAGGAAAGGGAGCCCCTCAGGAAAAGGAGCCACTCAGAAGCAGCCCTTTTCAGGAGGAGCCACTCAGGAAGAGGACGGCTCTGTAGAAGGAGCCACTGAGCCGCTTCAGCACTACTTATATATATATATATAATATATATATATATATATATATATATATATATATATATATATATATATATATAAAATATATATGCAATAAGATCACAGTAAACAGGTGATTTCAAAATATGCAAAACAACCACTCTGAAAGAATAGAGAAATTCCAAGCGCTTTCGTGACTACTCACATTATCAAGGAACTATGAAAGTAAAGCATCCAAGGAAGCTATATAAGGGGTCTGGCCAGCACCTCACTATCAGATCCCACAACGGTTAAACACATAACGCGCGCCGACCCAACTTGGATAGGTCCTTTGCACAACTCACCCACAAACTATTCTACCCAAGAAAATTTAAAAATTATTATTTGTCCAGTGTATTATTAAATTCTTCCCAAATTCTATTAATTATAAATGGATCTAATTTATATAAACCAAAGGAAATATTCATATTATTGTCAAAACTGCTTTTTATGAAACAAAATTCAATTATATTCCTGTCGACCATGGACTTGCTTGATACTACTTTCTCAACTTTTTGAAAATCAATTGGATGGTTAAAATCTCTTACATGAATAAATAGAGCATGGGAATCTTGTCCAGTTCTAATGCTATATTTATGTTGTTTTAATCTTAGTTCGAGATTTTTACCAGTTTGACCGTAATAAACTTTATCGCAAATTTTACAAGGAATCTTATAGACACATCCATCAGCATTTTGGGGGGAATTCTTTATCAAAAGTTTTTTTTTACTGTATCGAGATTTTTGAATACAACTTTAATATTAAAAGTCTTAAGAAGAGAAGGCATATCAACCAAGTTTTCATGGTAAGGGAGAACCAACATATTTTTAGTTGAATAAGGCTGGTAGTCCCTTTTTGGATTGTAAAAAGTATTTCTAGCAACTTTAAAAGATTTATCAATTACATTTCTTGGGTATTTTAAATCATTACCTATTTCATAAATTTTGGATATTTCCTCATCTATGAACTCAGGACTACAAATTCGTAAAGCTCTCAAAAACATTGATGAGAAAACAGACAGTTTGATTCTATCTTGATGCGAGGAATAATAGTGGACATAGAACAGTTATTTGTAGGTTTTCTGTAAATTTTAAATTTGAATTCATTATTACCCTTAATAATTAAAACATCTAGAAAAGGCAATGAGTTATTTTCTTCAAACTCAACAGTAAAGTTTATAGAATGGGCTAAGCTATTTAATTTTCCAAGGAAATGGTGTATATCTACATTTTTGGGCATAAGACACAAAATATCATCAACATATCTGAACCATTTAGCTCTATTAGGGAGGTTTGTGTTAAGCAACCTTGTTTCAAAAAATTCCATGTATAGGTTACTAAGAACAAGTGAAAGAGGATTTCCCATTGCCATACCAAACTTCTGAGTGTAAAACTTATCATTAAATATAAATTTTGCATCAACAATGCAAAGTTTAATAAGTTTAATGATAGTAGGAACTGGAAATGGTAAATCATAGTTAACGATATGTTGATGATATTTTGTCTTATGCCCAAAAATGTAGATATACACCATTTCCTTGGAAAATTAAATAGCTTAGCCCATTCTATAGACTTTACTGTTGAGTTTGAAGAAAATAACTCATTGCCTTTTCTAGATGTTTTAATTATTAAGGGTGATAATGAATTCAAATTTAAAATTTACAGAAAACCTACGAATAACTGTTCCTATGTCCACTATTATTCCTCGCATCAAGATAGAGTCAAACTGTCTGTTTTCTCATCAATGTTTTTGAGAGCTTTACGAATTTGTAGTCCTGAGTTCATAGATGAGGAAATATCCAAAATTTATGAAATAGGTAATGATTTAAAATACCCAAGAAATGTAATTGATAAATCTTTTAAAGTTGCTAGAAATACTTTTTACAATCCAAAAAGGGACAACCAGCCTTATTCGACTAAAAATATGTTGGTTCTCCCTTACCATGAAAACTTGGTTGATATGCCTTCTCTTCTTAAGACTTTTAATATTAAAGTTGTATTCAAAAATCTTGATACAGTAAAAAAACTTTTGATAAAGAATTCCCCCCAAAATGCTGATGGATGTGTCTATAAGATTCCTTGTAAAATTTGCGATAAAGTTTATTACGGTCAAACTGGTAAAAATCTCGAACTAAGATTAAAACAACATAAATATAGCATTAGAACTGGACAAGATTCCAATGCTCTATTTATTCATGTAAGAGATTTTAACCATCCAATTGATTTTCAAAAAGTTGAGAAAGTAGTATCAAGCAAGTAGATGGTCGACAGGAATATAATTGAATCTTGTTTCATAAAAAGCAGTTTTGACAATAATATGAATATTTCCTTTGGTTTATATAAATTAGATCCATTTATAATTAATAGAATTTGGGAAGAATTTAATAATACACTGGACAAATAATAATTTTAAAATTTTCTTGGGTAGAATAGTTTGTGGGTGAGTTGTGCAAAGGACCTATTTGGGAATCTTCTACAGCATTCTGATAATATTTATAGGATCCAAATTTCTTCATCTAATATCTTTTAACGCCACTACCAATGTTATCACGTAATCTTGTGTACCTGTCAATGTATGGTACAGTAACAGCTAACCGCGTTATGTAACCATACACAACTGACGTAGCATGATGTTTTGGTGTGTATACACAGGTCGAGCGTCGCCAATCCATCATGAAACCACCTGGTATAATGAGCAATCCTGTGATTTTGTATAGCATTGCTGTTTAAGATTGTGTACAATAGACTCTACTAAATAGCTATCGAGCTTGTACAACTACTTTAACTTTATGGAATAATCAAGACGCATAAACCAGAGTACCCAATCCGCCCTATCATAAGTTCAGTAGATTCAGCAGCGATATAACCTATCTAAATGGTTGGTCAAACTTCTAACCCCCATGGTCGGTAGGATCAAGGATGAACATATTAAAAATAATGAAAGGTTCCAGAAATTAAATGTCCCACATGACTTTACCCTAGTGAGCTTTGATGTCTCAGCTCTGTTCGCCAAAGTACCTGTCCCTGACTTGCTTTCGTACCGTAAAGAGGAAGTAGAAAACTTTCCCATGCCCTACCCCATGCACATAATCGAATTGATAAAAGTTTGTGTTACTGATTGCAAATTAGTGTTGGAAGGGAAACACTGCACTCAAAAATAAAGCATGGCAATGGGAAATCCCTTCAGCCCCTTACTCAGCAACTTGCATGTGGAAGTCTATGAGACTAGACTTCCTAAAGACATATTCTAAGATAAAGCTAGCTTGTTAAGATACGTAGATGTTGTTTGCCTATGGCCTAGGGATCAGAACATTGATGAGTTCCTCCCTAGACTCCACGGTCTAGTACCTACCATTAAGTTCACAACAGAACATGAAATAAACAACACTCCGCCATTCCTAGATGTTTTAATCCATCGGGTTAATAGAAAATTTAAGTTTACAATTTACTGGAAGTCCACCAATCTGTCGTCATACATTCACTATTCTATTCACAAATCAAGGGGTAAAAAGGAGTGTGTTCCTGAAAATGTTCTTGAGAGCCTTGTGCATCTGCAGTCCAGAGTATTTAGAGGATGAAATCAGCAAGATATTCAACATAGCCACAAAAGTGAGGCTATGAGTTCTGGTTAGCAGTAATCTAAAACCAAAACAACAGTGCATTAGTGTTCGCAATAAAGCTAACAGAATTCTTGGCTTCATATCTAGAAGTATAAATAATAGAAGTCCTCAGGTTGTCCTTCAACTCTATATATCCTTGGTTAGGCCTCATTTAGATTATGCTGCACAGTTCTGATCACCGTATTACAGAATGGATATAAATGCACTGGAAAACGTACAGAGGAGGATGACAAAGTTGATCCCATGTATCAGAAATCTTCCCTATGAGGATAGTCTGAGGGCTATGATGGAGGATATGATCGAGGTGTATAAATGGAAAACAGGAATAAATAAAGGGGATGTAAATAGCGTGCTGAAAATTTCCAGCTAAGACAGGACTCGCAGCAATGGTTTCAAGTTGGAAAAATTCAGATTCAGGAAGGATATAAGAAAGCACTGGTTTGGTAATAGAGTCGTGGATGAGTGGAACAAACTCCTGAGTACAGTTATAGAGGCTAAAACTTTGTGTAGTTTTAAAAATAGGTTAAATACATGAGTGGGTGTGGGTGGGTGTGAGTTGGACCTGACTAGCCTGTGCTACTAGGTCTGATGCCGTGCTCCTTCCATAAGTGGAACTGACCTGACTATGTGGGTCATTGGGCTAATCCAGAAGGGGGTGGGACATGGACCTCCTTTGCATGGGTCAGTAGGCCTGCTGCAGTGTTCTTCTTTCTTATGTTCTTATGTTCTTATACTAGGGATTTTTCGAGAAGGTA
>NC_069456.1:30046604-30146604 GCF_026875155.1 Cherax quadricarinatus | reverse complement strand
AAACAAAATACAGTTGTAGTATACACACAATATGTGAAAGCCTTCGACAAGTGGGACCACCGTGTACTAGCGCACATAATGCGTGATAAAGGAATAATGGGAAAAGTTGGTAGATGAATCTACAACACAGAGTAATATTGAACACAGTAAAGTCTTAGGCAGTTACGGTGAAAAGCTCTGTTCCACAAGGCACAGTACTTGCTCCCATCCTATTCTTCATCCTCATATCTGACATAGACAGAGATGTAAACAATAGTTCAGTGTCTTCCTTTGCGAGTGACACCCGAATTGCCATGACAGTGTCCTCCATTGAAGACATCACAAGATTCCAAGCGGACATCAACCAAATGAACCAATGAAAAGAAATTTCATCTGCTCAGATATGGAAAACTTAAGGATATTAAAACTGTATCAAGGTATACAACAAATTCTAACCACACAAAAACTAGCATAAAGGACCTGGGAGTGATAATGTCAGAGGATCTCGCCTTCAAAGACCACAACAATGTATCTACCTCATTTGCTAGAAAAATGATGGATAATAAGAACATTCAAAATTAGGGACGCCAAGCCTATGATGATTCTCTTCAAATTGCTTGTTCTTTCTAGGCTGGAATACTGCTGTACACTAACTGCTCTTCAAGGCAGGCGAAACTGCTGACCTAGAGATTGTACAGAGAACTTTCACAGCACACATAAGTACGATAAAGTTCCAAAATTGCTGGAAATAGTTGAAATCCCTTGATTTGTATTTCCTGGAATGCAGGCGAGAAACATACATGATAATATACACTTTGAAATTCCTAAAGGGATTAGTATTAAACTTGCACACGAAAATTACTCCCTATAAACGCAAAACACTCAGCATGAGATGCAATATTTCCTTAATGAAAAGCAAGGGTGCCAAGAGTAAGCTGAGAGACAACACAATAAGTGTCAGGGGCCCAAGACTGTTTAACTGCCTCCCAGCATACATAAAGGGGATTACCAGTAGATCCCTGGTTTGTCTTTAACAAGGTGCTGGAGAGGCACGTAAAGTCAGTACGTCTCCAGGTTCTTGGATCCCTGGTCTTCGTCAATGAGTCGGCTGAAGAAGTGGGGTAAGAGGGAAAAGTGAAGGTGGGATGGGTGTGGAAAGCAGGGCGAGATTTTGTGATAGGCTTCTGTGAGGCGTGGTAATCCTACTGTGAGGGGGGACTGTGGGTGTGGAGTATGGTATGTTTTAGGTTATTGTTTGGTTGGGCGGGGGGCTGAAGGTTGAGGGGGATGTTCTGTGTCTAGTCCTTTCAAGGCTATGCTTCCTTGCCTGTCTCTCCTTCCTGCCTTTGGTGTCTTTGTACTTTCTCAGTTGCTTCCGTTCCTTTGTTGTTCTGTCATAATGGAGGTATGTCTGGTGGAGTCTCTTAACCATTGTTTCTGCTGCATGATCCTGTTTCATACCATTTCTGTTGTGGTTGTCACTTTGACCGGACGAATTTTTCTCCTCGGCTACACCCTAGTCCAGTGGTATTCATTGCGCGGCTCGCGATGACTCAGTTCACGGCTCTCGAAAAATATATAAATTAATTAATAAAAAAAAATATATAGAAAAATAATTTTTCAAGTAAGATACATATTTTCATGAGGTGAGATGGAAGACGCAGTCACAGTAAGAGATAACATTCTAACATCCCTACCCTAGTAGTATAGAAATCATACGTGTCCACTACGGGAAACTGATCAGGGACACGTCTAGCTCTAAGCGTCGGTGGTCTCGCTGAATCAGTTGAGTTCAAGATTTCGGGGGAGACTGGACGTATTTCGTTACTCTTGGAGATTTGTGTTTGAAAATAGGCAACAGATATTTGAGACTGCGGCAACATATATGAAAGTAACGACTTAACTGTTGCTGGTTGTGGAAGCTAGCTGGGATGGGCTAGTTTTACTTGAAACCAAAGTGCAGTCAAGTAGTGTCCGTTATGATGGATCGATTTGTGGTTAAACAAAAACGCAATAGTGTTGAACAGCCATCCCAGACCCGACCAGTAGAAAAGGAGCATTAAGTAAGTGTGATCTTTATTTTGCATTAATAACAAGATATGCAGCTAATATTACCATGTCTAATTTTTCTCATTTACTATATTGCACTAGCAGCTCAGTACTACTTAATTTAGTTGAGTTACGCTAACTTGCAGTAGCTGCGGCTCTCTCAATCAATGTGTTTAACCGAAGTGGCTCTCTTGCAAAAATTAGTGAATAACACTGCCCTAGTTTTTGGAAACTTGTCTCCTGAAACATGTCCTTCTCTCTTAATGAGAAAATGTTTTTAATCTCTGTTTTTCTCCCCCCTGGATTGTTTATCTTATTGTTTAGCCTTTTCACCACACTTGTTCCATTGTGCTCTTAAGCCCTTTTGCTCATGATTTCTTCTCAAACCTATCCATGTGTGTGTGTGTGTGTACTCATTTATTTGTACTCACTTATTTGTGGTTGCAGGGGTCGATTCATTGCTCCTGGCACGCCTCTTCACTGATCGCTACTAGGTCACTCTCTCCGTGTTTTGTGTGTGTGTGTGTGTGTGTGTGTGTGTGTGTGTGTGTGTGTTTTGTGTGTGTGTGTGTGTGTGTGTGTGTGTGTGTGTTTGCGTGTGTGTGTGTCTATGTAATCATGTGGAGATATGGAGGATGTCTTCAACAGCCTGAGATAATCACCGAATAATTTTGCAGATTTTCTGAGTTAGAAAGTTTGTATTTACCACTTATACGAACCAAGTAATAACACTTTCCTTCTCCTGCGTCAGGTGAAGGCTTTACTGAAAAGAACGTGGGAGCGTCTTCAGGAGCGTCGAACCCCGCGGGGGGTGCGGGGACCAAAGGCTCTCCACAGCCGCAGCTTCTCTACCGTGCAGACAACTCTGCTAGACCCCAGTCCTGCCACCCGCCGCAACTCCTCCATCGTTTCCATTTGTGTTAGCAACCAGCCTTTTCGTCGCACCAGCAGCGGAGCAAATGCCAGCCAGTTACTGAGTCTCCATGGGTCCAGGAGCAGCATTGCACATCCGTCTCCCGTAGACAGTGGACGGGCTACAACCTCCCTTATGTCACCCAGACTAGTGGCAAGTGCATATGGACTGGAAAGCTCGGAACGATTTGGGTCATCCAAGAGTCCGGTACATAACTTAGACTCCAGTCCAATAGCAAGATCCCTAAGTCTCTTCGAAGAAGTCGAGGACGAGACGAAAAATGTGGAAATTAACAAGTTTCCCCAGCTTGAGCTAGCCACAAAAGCTGAAGAGAAAGTGCATCTGTCCCCTGTTGCAGTATTTAGAAACGATAATGTAAAGCCGTGTGTAAACATCATTGTAAACGGTCAGTTACAGGGACACAAGACCAGTGAAGATCAAGGTTATGAATCCTCTCACAATGTTGGTGCAGTTGACGAGTAAAGGTATTAAGACTAGTTTCTTCAGTGAAGGATATCCATGAAACTTTTCCGTGTAGGAGACGTCAAATATTTTCACATACAGTAAGTTATTATCAAGTCAAATTATTACCACGTCAATATTATTATCAAGTCAAAGTTTATTATGTGAACTTTCATCACGTACCTGTGTTTTGTGTCCACAACTTGAAATTAATATTTGACGTGTAATATAGATGTTCGTCCTTATCTCCGTCGTAAACATATCTACATTATCAGTCCTCCATAATGATGTTTAGTGCTCTAGAACGTCTGGGTTCTTCATCTGATCACATTTAATGGCTTTTATAGTGATATATAGAACTTGTGGAGCAACTCACCTAGCCATACTTCCCAGACCTGCATGAACCTCATCTCTTACTCCTGATACTCCTGTGAAATTATTCGTATAAACTTTAACTTATTTATCATGATTATTAATCTTAGTTTTCACTTACTATCTGGAAGGGTTTTCCTCACAATACCGTTGTCATTATACTGATAACTTTTATTACTCTGACAATTCTCACATTGTATTGATATTTCTCTATTACACAAATAATTCTTTCGTTATATAAGCAGTTTCTTCATTATACGAAAGATTCTCATATAAATGTTCTCATTAAACGGACAACTTTCATCATATATGTGAACATTGACTTCATTACATTATTATAATCACTTAACATCAATATAATGTTTGGCTTATATTTAGATGATGATTTTATATAAAAGTTGTTTTAGTTTCCATCAATAATCTCTACGAAACAGTTAATTGTGTTTGACAATAGCCAGGATAAAATTCTTCAATTACCTTACCAATACAGTAACTAACAGGTTTTTTTTCCAGCATTGGAGCTATTATGGTTGGATCAGGTTTTTTTTTCTGCAATTCTATGGTTGTCAAAAATTTTTTACTGCACACGTGTAATGTAAAAAAGGCGCTGTTGATAAATAACTTTTTTATGGTTTAAATTCACTTATTTTTCAAATCTGACGTTCTAATTGTGACTTTGGTTCTAAATTTCATCTCCTATTACTCGAAAGTTTCAATACTATATGTAATAAAACACTAGGAGAGTAAATATTTTATTTCACGTTGTTTATAGATTTATTTCAACCGGTATTGTCAGAGGAATTTCCCAGACTTTCCAGCACATTTCCTGTACATTTATGTGTTCCTACTTTTCCTGTTTCCCGTCCGGAGCATTTCAAGAAAAGAGGCTTCGGGGTGAGGCCTTTTTTCCAGCTATGCTCAAATATGTTGTCATGTAAATAGGTAGAAAGTGCTTTAATACATTAACAGATTTGGTAAAAGTTATTCACAATATAATTATATCTTGGAGGTAATTTTCCCAGTTTATGTACGCACGCATACACACACCAATATATATATATATATATATATATATATATATATATATATATATATATATATATATATATATATATATATATTGCGCAAAACAACCACTCTGAAAGAACAGAGAAATTCCAAGCGCTTTCGTGACTATTCACATTATCAAGGAACTTGATAATGTGAGTAGTCACGAAAGCGCTTGGAATTTCTCTATTCTTTCAGAGTGGTTGTTTTGCATATTCTGAAATCACCTGTTTACTGTGATCTTATTGCGTATATATATATATATATATATATATATATATATATATATATATATAATATATATATATATATATATATATACAGTAGACCGCTATTTAACACGTTAGTTACGTTCCTGAAAGCACCGTGTTAGGTAAAATCGTGTTAGTTGAACTGAAGAACTTATGGGAAAAATAGAGTTGCCTTCCTGAGAGCCCCAAAAAAGCCAAAAAACTTTTTTTTTTCAAACCTCCACATCTTACAAAAATAAAAGTGAATATATAATTGTAGTTCATTGTTATGATGTATTATGTTGTTTTTACTGCTTAAAACTACAAATGTAACAAAAATAATAGCCTTTCTTAAATTGTGGATTCTGGTGTTTTGTGGATGATTGTGAAGAGATTGGACAGTTATGTTGTGGTGCTACTGGGCTGAGGAGGATGGTAGAGGTTCTGGTACTGAGGTTGATGGTTCTACTGGAGTGTCTAACTTTGTCATTCAGTCAATCAAGTCATTCAGTAAGTCTGTCAAGTCATTCAGTAAGTCAGTCAAGTGATTCAGTAAGTCAGTCAAGTGATTCAGTAAGTCAGTCAAGTGATTCACTAAGTCAGTTAAGTGATTCACTAAGTCAGTCAAGTCATTCAGTAAATCAGTCAAATCATTTAGTAAGTCAATCAAGTCGTTCAGGAAGTCAGTCAAGTGATTCACTAAGTCAGTCAAGTCATTCAGTAAATCAGTCAAGTCATTCAGTAAGTCAGTCAAGTCGTTCAGTAAGTCAGTCAATTCATTCAGTAAGTCAGTCAATTCATTCAGTAAGTCAGTCAGTCACTCATTCAGTAAGCAGTCAGTCAAGTCAGTCAGTCAGTCACTCATTCAGTAAGCAGTCAGTCAGTCAGTCAGTCACTCATTCAGTAAGCAGTCAGTCAGTCATTATGTCAGTCACACAAACTTATGTTTACCTATTTTTTATGTGTACAAAGTAACAATTCATTATGGCCACAGGATGTCTTGTCTAATATCTTTGTTTCCATCGTTAATTCTAAGACTTAAATACTTTTACCTTTTCTTGCCACTTTGAGCAACACTGGTATACTTACTGGGTGTCATGACTGCTTGGTAGATACAAGACATAGCAATTAAACGATCAAAACACAATTCACAATCACAAGCTTGGAGCAGAGAAGTTGGACTGGACATGTATGAAGTACGAATGTGTTGATGGTGGGGTGATGACGGGGGGGGGGGCCTTTGGAGGTCTCCCCAGCTGAACCACAACAAGGCGGCCGCTTGAGGAAAACGGAGGCTTTTGTTTTTATCTTCCCGCAAACTGAACTGTGTTAAATTCATCATAAGACGTGTTACATAAAATTGTGCCGCAATTCTTCAATCCTGCTATACTCAAATCGTGCAAAATAAACTCGTGCTAAATAACGGTCTACTGTATGTATATATATATATATATATATATATATATATATATATATATATATATATATATATATATATATATATATATATATATATATATGTTGTGTCTAATAGCTAAAACTGGCCAATTAGCAAGAACTCATTTAAAATTAAGTCCTTTCTAAAATTTTCTCTTATACGTTTAAAGATATATTTTTTTCATTAATGTTGATGTAAAAATTTATAATTTTGCACCAAAAGGAACTTAGAAAACTTACCTAACCTTATTATAACAAGCTCAATTTATTTTAGCCTAACCCAACTAAATATATTTTACATTTTCACTTGTCCTATATGGCAAGATGAGCGCTGATATTTAAGCCAAGGTCGCAAGTTCTGCCTATTCGGCACGACATATGTATATATATATATAATATATATATATATATATATATATATATATATATATATATATATATATATATATATATATATATATATATATTATATACATACAGCTAGATCGCGATTAATGTGAATTTTGCGAATTTCGATTTAGTGCGAATTTTTAAATATTACCAGGTCGCACTTAATGCGAGACAATGTCAAATTAATGCGAGTTTTCTCCCAAATTCTTCAAATTGTGCGCAAAAATGGCAATATTTTTATATTGCAGCCCATGAAGAAGAAATCACTGCAAAATTTGAGGCTTACTACCTAAAAAAAAAAATCTGTTAAGGCAGTTGAAGCTCCTGGCGACGATGGAGTTGCCTTAACTAAGTTCAGATTATCCTTGGCAACGAAATAACTAAGTAAGGATCGGCGGTGTGGAACAACACTCAGTCACACTGTGAAAACAACTTCGAACATTTTTATTACAAAATCAATTTGTTATTGAAGAAATAACAAACACTGGAAGTCGTGAAATTATGGATGCTGACGAACAGTTGATCTAAGCATGCAGATTCACCATGATGTTGAAAAGTTCCCTGCACCTAACATGGTGTTCATGATGATTTAAAGAAACAGATGGTGAACATAATGACGATTTCGTCATATCATTAGATACGATATTCATTTTTTTTATTAATTTTTTAAAATTTCCTTTCTGTAGCATTTCTATTGCTTTGTTTGTAATAAACTTGAATTAAAATACATTTTTCTTATCCTTTACAATTATATTACCTTAATAAATAGGTAAAATTACCAATTACCAAATATACGACCACATCACTTGATTCATTATTCGCATTAATCGAGACTAGCTGTGTATACATATACATATATACATTAATATATATATATATATATATATATATATATATATATATAATATATATATATATATATATATATATATATATATATAATATATATATATATAGACACACACACACACACACACACAGAGGATGACTGTCCTGAGGACCGTTATCCTCAGAGAAAAGAAAAAAACTTGCTATAGGGAAAACTGAAGGTTCTCTCTCTCTCTCTCTCTCTCTCTATATATATATATATATATATATATATATATATATATATATATATATATATATATATATATATATATATATATATATATATATATAACATATGTGGTGTAAATTGTGGGACCCATAGCCTCGGAGAAGTGGATAAAAAGGCTTCAAGGAAGAATATTTGGATTTCTTCCTGAAGCCGTTTGAATATTCCACTTCCCCTACTACCCCATCTTTTCATTCTTTTTTACCAATTGGTATATTTTATTACATAATATGATACAAAAGGTTTAAGAGATACATTGCTGATATGAAGATGGCATATACAATACATGAGGTGTGAGAGATACATGTCTAGTGCATATTGTTACACGTTTGTCACTGATTATAATGCGAAAACCATCCAGCTCTTCAGAACTGAAGTGCGTGCCCAAAATACAGCAGGCATTACCCCTCTGAACAGCAGCGCTGAGTCGCTGGAACAGAAAACTAGCTGCCCTGGGATCTCCTTACCCTGATAAGTCTTTTGCCTAGCTCCTTAAGGAACTTAGATGCACTCTCTCCCCATGAGCCAAGGGTCTCTGAGCCTTTGGGAACAAACATAATGATGGGCAAGTTCTCCATAATTTCTAGACTTTTAGGACTCCCTGAAGCTGGCGGCAGACCCTCCTTCCTCCCTGGTGTACTGGAGATAGGTATCAGCCGAGGTAGATGCACATGTGTAATCCCACACCACCTGCTTACTGTCTGTCCAGGCTTGAAGTGTGATACCATCTGGACGCTTCTGGCTGCCATCAGATCTGCATAGTTGGGGTGGCTCCCTTACTACTGGGTATCCGGCTGATGTGAGGCTTCATTTGATAATATTATTAACCTCCTCATGTCTTGCAATGTTTTCCTCGGATTTGCGGCACACAAAACCACGGTACCCGAATCGGTCTGATGCTTCACTGCCACAAATACACCTGTGTTCTGCGAGAATAGGGGCGGCAAGGCAAAGGGCAACACCAATGCGGATGGTCTGTGTGTCGAGCCGTGTGCCAAGGCTGGAGTTGGGAAGAGCCAACAGAAAGTCCCCTGCATAAGGAACTCACACTACCAGGAGGCAGCCCCTATCATTCCCTCATACACTCTGAAGGATTGTTGAGGCTATTTTCTCCACTATCGGGCCATCCCAGTGCGACTGTTTATAGTTGTTGGGGGAAGCAAGTCTGGTTTCAGAGCCCGTTAGATTATCCCAGATCATGGCTCCGTCAATGAACTTTTGGTCCTGGACTCCAATCTTGTCCCTAAGATGTTCAGGGAGAACTGTTGCTACAAACCCTCTGCATGCAATACATGAGGACAGAAAAGCAGGTAGTGCAATCTGTGATGACTTGCGGACACAAATGCCTCCTAGTCTGACTGGAAGTGTAGCTTGGTTCCACTGCATGTCTTCTAGAGTAAGGTTAAGTACTTTCGTAAAACTCTGCCTCAGGATACTGTCATATTCGTTCAGTATAGGGTTATCATATGAAAGTGCACATCTTAGGAAATATGTCAACCTGGGCAGACTCAAGTACTTTGTGAGAAGGTACAAGGCATCGTGGGTGTCAAGATTGCCTATTCGTTGTTCCATTCTCCTCGGTTTTTCCAATTTCTTCTTGAGGATTGTGCCAATGGCATCGCTTCCCAGAGGTGCTCCAAGCAAGACGCTATTTGTAAGGGGCAATGACTGATTCTCCTGGTAGTTTGAATCTCACTACATTTATCACTTGTTGACTGAAATGATTTCACATCTGGATGGATTCAGGATGAGACCCATTTCCTGTCCCTGTGTCATTACTTGTGTAAGGTCACTTAAAAGGGACTCCTTTTACCTGCTATTGTGCCATTGTCCAGGAACCAGATATTTAGCTCACTGGTCAGTCTGACTGTGATTTCCCTAACTGCTATACAGAAGAGAAATGGTGCAAGAGGATCCCCTTGCTGGACACCCTCTGATGATGTGATTTCATGCTCTCCAAACAGGAGCATTGATTCCTTGCTATATCCAGCTGAAACAAAGGGGAAAAGACCAGGAAAATGTTCTTGTACCGCTGCTAATACCACATCTCTTTTCAGGAGATTAAATGCATTCTTGAAGTCTAATTTTACCACTGCATTGTCCTCAGGCAGGTTGCTGATATACACCCTTGTTGCATGAACCGCTGCTTCACTTCCTTGAGGGACCTCAAAACCAAGCTGGTTTGGTTGAAGCATCATGGTTGCCCCTGCGTGAGTGCTTTGGACAACAGCTTTGGAAACGACAGCAGCGAGTCAGGGTACTTGGCAAGGTGTCAGAGTGGGCACCTCTGACCAGCAGGGTCCCACAGGGGTCAGTCCTAGGGCCAGTGCTGTTTCTGGTATTTGTGAACGACATGACTGAAGGAATAGACTCCGAAGTGTCCCTGTTTGCAGATGACGTGAAGTTGATGAGAAGAATTCATTCAATCGAAGACCAGGCAGAACTACAAAGGGATCTGGACAGGCTGCAGACCTGGTCCAGCAATTGTCTCCTGGAGTTCAACCCCACCAAGTGCAAAGTCATGAAGATTGGGGAAGGGCAAAGAAGATCACAGATTGAGTACAGTCTAGGGGGCTAGAGAATACAAACCTCAAGGAAAAATATCTTGGGGTGAGTATAACACCAGGCACATCTCCTGAAGTGCACATCAACCAAATAACTGCTGCAACATATGGGCGCCTAGCAAACCTCAGAACAGCATTCCGACATCTTAATAAGGAATCGTTCAGGACCCTGTACACCGTGTACGTTAGGCCCATATTGGAGTATGCGGCACCAGTTTGGAACCCACACCTAGCCAAGCACGTAAAGAAACTAGAGAAAATGCAAAGGTTTGCAACAAGACTAGTCCCAGAACTAAGAGGCATGTCCTACGAGGAGAGGTTAAGGGAAATCAACCTGACGACACTGGAGGACAGGAGAGATAGGTGGGACATGATAACGACATACAAAATACTGAGAGGAATTGACAAGGTGGACAAAGACGGGACGTTTCAGAGATGGGACACAGCAACAAGGGGACACAGTTGGAAGTTGCAGACACAGATGAATCACAGGGATATTAGGAGGTATTTCTTCAGGCACAGAGTACTCAGGAAGTGGAATAGTTTGGGAAGCGATGTAGTGGGGGCAGGGTCCATACATAGCTTTAAACAGAAGTATGATAAAGCTCACCGTTCAGGGAGAGTGACCTAGTAGCGACCAGTGAAGAGGCGGGGCCAGGAGCTTGGACTCGACCCCTGCAACCTCAACTAGGTGAGTACAACTAGGTGAGTACTGTCTTACAATGCACACATCATTATTTGTTTCCCATGAACATCATGATTGAAGTGGGTATGGGCACTGCTGTACCCATCAGTTCCCTGACCACCTACACACATCGCCTCTTCCCCCCACCCCCGTGGCGTGGGGGAGGCGACACTGACTGGTCACTCCCTCCTTTACATTAATCCCACATTGTTTTTCCATAACATATTCCTCTAATTATTCCAAGCATCAACATGTAATCATTTCTAAGGTAACTGGAAGCATGACGCAAGGTGCTGGAGGTGGATATTTTTGTGAGAGGTTTTCGAGGTTTGTATATACGATAATCTTGGCCGGTACTGACACACAGTGTAGGCCTTATTCTCTCGCACCCCCACTGGCCGTCTTCCTCACTACCACCACTCACCAGCACTCACAAACTGCACAACACTCCCACTATTTACATTGAAACGGTGTATCGAAATGTCTTCTCGCTGTACTGGAATCTTCCCACAGTACTCACACTGAGTCCTGTTCAGTCTTGATCTGGTCAGCCTCCTTGATCAAAAGTTATAATTGAAAATCCCGCAGCTAGACCGCCACACGTCTTGCCATGCCAGCATATATTTTTTTCATTAATGTTGATGTAAAAATTTTTAATTTTGCACCAAAAGAATCTTAGAAAATTTACCTAACCTTATTATAACAAGATCAATTTATTTTAGCCTAACCCAACTAAATATATTTTACATTTGTTTACAATAATTTAATACTAAACAAGCCCAGTGAAATATACTTTTTTCGTTAGGTTCAGAAAGATTTTGGCGAAATTATTGCATACACAAATTTTCACTTGCCCTATATGGCAAGATGAGCGTTGCTATTTAAGCCAAGATCGCAAGTTCTGCCTATTCGGCACGACATAAATATATATAATATATATATATATATATATATATATATATATATAATATATATATATATATATATATATATATATGTCGTGCCGAATATGTAAAACTGGTCAATTAGCAAGAACTCATTTAAAATTAAGTCATTTCTGAAATTTTCTCTTATACGTTTAAAGATATATTTTTTTCATCAATGTTGATGCAAAAATTTATAATTTTGCACCAAAAGAATCTTAGAAAACTTACCTAACCTTATTATAACAAGAACATTTTTTTTTAGCCTAACCCAATTAAATATATTTTAGATTTGTTTACAATAATTTAATACTAAACAAACACAGTGAAATATATTTTTTTCGTTAGGTTCAGAATGATTTTGGCGAAATTATTGCATACGCAAATTTTCGCTTGTCTTATATGGCAAGATGAGCATTGCTATTTAAGCCAAGACCGCAAGTTCTGCCTATTCTGCACGATATATATATATATATAAAATATATATATATATATATATATATATATATATATATATATATATCTCGAGAGAGTTTATCTGGAGTTCCGGGGGTCAACGCCCCCGCGGCCCGGTCTGTGACCAGGCCTCCTTAGGTTAGTGTCCCAGGATGCGACCCACACCAGTCGACTAACACCCAGGTACCCATTTTACTGATGGGGAACATAGACAACAGGTGGAAAGAAACACGTCCAATGTTTCTACTCTGGCTGGGAATCGAACCCAGGCCCTCACCGTGTGAAGCGAGAGCGTTAACCACCAGGCCACCAGAGCCATATATATATATATATATATATATATATATATATATATATATATATATATATATATATATATATATATATATATATATATATATATATATAAATATATATATATATATATAAATATATATAAATATATATATATATATAAATATATATATATATATATAAATATATATATAATATATATAAATATATATATATATATATAAATATATATATATATATAATATATATATATATATATATATATAAATATATATATATATATATATATATATATAATATATATATATATTATATAATATATATATATATAATATATATATATATATATATATATATATATATATATATATATATATATATATATATATAATTTTTTATTAAATGCATCGGCTGTTTCCCACCAAGGTAGAATGGCCCGAGAAAGAAAAACTTTCACCATCATTCACTCCATCCCTGTCTTCTCAGAGGCACGCTTACACTATAGTTATAAAACTACAACATTAACACTCCTCCTTCAGAGTGCAGACACTGTACCTTCCATCTCCAGGACTCAAGTGTGGCCTTCCGGTTTCCCTAAATCCCTCAATAAATGTTACCCTGCTCATACTTCAACATCACGTCAAATCCTAAAAACCCTTTGTCTCCCCTCGCTCCTAACACTCTCGTGCATGCTTCCTGGATGTTCAAGATCCTCGCACATAAAACCTCTTTTTTTTCCCTCCCTCTAACCTTTTCTATGCCGATCTCTACCCTGCCTTCCCTCCACTAAAGATTTGTACACTCTCGAAGTCATTCTGTTTTGTTCCTCCCTCTCTACATGTCTGAACTACCTCAACAACCCCTCCTCAGCCCTCTGACTAATAGTTTTAGTAACTCCACACCACCTCCTAATTTCTCCTCTATGAATTCTCTGCATAATATTTATACTACACATTGCCCTTAGACATGACATCTCTACTGCCTCCAGCCGCCTCCTCGCTGCAGCATTTACAACCCATGTACCGCTATACTCTCGTACAGTCCCTTCTTTGCCTCCATGGATAACGTTTTTATGTCTTCACAGATACCTCAACACACCACTAACCTTTTTTCCTTCATCAATTCTATGGTTATCCTCATCCTTCATAAACCAATCTGCTGACAAGTCGACTCCCAATTATCTGAAAACGCTCACTACTTCCATACTCCTTCCCTCCAATATGATATCCAGTTTTTATCTAAATCGTTAGATACCCTCATTACGTTATTCTTATCTAAGTTCACTTTCAACTTTCTACCTTTACACACCCTCCAACCCACTAACCCCCCAACCCACTAACCTTTGCAATTTTTCTTTAGAATCCCCCAAAAGCACAGTATCATCAGCAAAACGTAACTGTGTCAACTCCTATTTTGTATTTGATTCCCCATAATTTAATCCCTCCCCTCTCCCAATCACCCTACCATTTACTTCATTTACAACCCTATCAGTAAATATTTTAAACAACCATGGTGACATTAATCATCCCTGTTTAAGACCTACTTTTATTGGGCAGTAATCTGCCCCTCTCCTTCACACCCTAACCTGAGCCTCACTATCCTCATAAAAACTCTATTCAGCATTTAGTAACAAATTACCTATTCCATACACTTGCAATATCTGCCATATTGCTCCTCTATTTACTCTATTATATACCTTTCCTAAATCCATAAATTCAATGAAAACTTTCCTACCTTCATCTAAACCATTGTAAACCCTTGATCTACACATCCCCTACCCACTCTAAAGCCACTTTGCTCATTTGCAGTCCTATTCTCTGTCTTACCTCTAATTCTTTCAATACTAACCGTACCATACACTTTACCTGGAATACTCAGTAAACTTATTCCTCCATAATTTTTACAAAATTCTTTCATCATCATTCCTTTTATATAGATGAAATATACATGCTCTCTGCCAATCCCTAGGTAGCTTCCCCTCTTTCATACATTTATTAAGCAAAAACACCAACCACTCCAACACTATATCCCCCCTGCTTTTAACATTTCTGTCATCACCCCGTCATTTCCAGCTGCTTTACTTCCTGTCACTCAATGTAATGCCTCACAACCTCCCCCACACTCACATCCTGCTCTTCTTTCTCTCCCTGGCCAGTGCATGAAATTATTGCCCCCCTTTCTTCATCAACATTTAAAAGTTCCTCAAAATATTCGCACCATCTTCCAATACCTCCAACTCCCCATCTACTAACCTACTCTGTTTTTAACAGACATATCCATTCGTTCCCTAGGCTTTCTTAACCTGTTTATCTCACTCCAAAATTTGTTGACAGTGCCTCTCTCACTCTACCATATGCTGTCCTGCACTCTCTCACCACTCTCTTCACTTTCCTTTTATTCTACATATACTCTGCCCTTATTATATCACTTCTGCTATGTAAAAACCCCTCACAAGCTACCTTTTTCTCTTTAATTGCACCCTTTACCTCATTCCACCAATCACTACTCTTTCCTCCTGCACCCACCCTCCTACAGCCACAAACTTCTGCCCCACATTCTAATACTGCATTTTTAAAAATATCCCATACCTCTTCATCTCTCCCCCCCCCCCCCCGTCCAATACCCATACTTGCACTAGCCCATCTTTCTGCCAATAGCTGCTTATGTCTCATCCTAACTTCCTTCTCCCTTAGTTTATAAATTCTCACCTCTCTTACTTGCTGTTGCCATTTTTCTTTTGTCTCTTCTACCTCTCACTCTAACTGTAGCTTCAACTAGATAATGATCCGAAATATCCATTACCCCTCTATAAACATGTACATCCTGAAGCCTACCCATAAACCTTCTATCCACCATGTCATCAAGGCAGTGCGCAACTACCCAAGAACGGATAATTGTGTCCTTCTGCCCGATCATCGCAGGAATCACAGAAGTAGACCAAAGAAAGGTTCCACTGAAAACGAGAAAATCTGCGCACAGCTTAGCAAAAAAATCGAAGAAGGTAACACAGTGGGAGCAATCAGAGTAATTAGAAGTGACGACACTGTAGGCCCCAAAGATGAGACCATGGCCCAAGCACTAAGAGAGGAGCATCCAACAAGGGACACCATAGCCATCAACAACAACACTGAGGAAGACCTCATCACTGAACAATTAATTTTGCCAGAATCAGAAGTTTATAAGGCGATAGTGTCATTTCCAGCAGGATCTGCAGAAGTTTACACTGGAATTCGACAACACCTCAGAGAGATGGTAAATCTAGTACTCGATACTTCTGCATCAATTCTTCTCACCGAGTTAACTTTCGTCAACAAATGCCTGGCTGGGCGAATCCCAGAAGAAATTAAACCTTTCTTTTTTGGAGCCTCACTATGTGCTTTGAAGAAAGATGGGGGAATCAGACCCAGTGCTGTTGGTAACACTCTTCGCCGTCTCGTTGCCAAAGCAGCAGTAAGAAACATTCACTTAGAAGCTGCCGGTTTACTCAAGCCACACCAACTGGGATTTGGGGTCTCTCAAGGCAGTGAAGCCGCAGCTTATGCGGCAAGGGCCTACATCAGGGACCTACCAGAAAACAAGGCCATAGTTAAACTTGCCTTTAATATAGTGAAGAGAGATGTTGTCTTGCTGGTCGTTCGGGATTGGTCCCCCAATCTTTTTCCCTTCATTTCAGCCAGCTACAGCAAACCCTCAATTCTTTTGTTTGGAGAACATGAAATTCTCTCATCAGAGGGTGTGCAGCAGGGTGACCCACTCGCTCCACTTCTCTTCTGCTTGGCAGTAAGAAAACTAACTTCCAGCCTATGCAGCGAGCTCAGCATCTGGTACCTGGATGGCGGCACTCTGGCAGATACTGAAGACTCCCTGTTAGAGGACCTACAACTGGTGAAAAACAGGGAGAAGACTTGGGACTCATCCTCAATCCCTTAAAGTGTGAAATCATCACAGTGAGCCAAGAAATAATCAATGCTGTGCGAGGAATCCTCCCGGAAGTCTCTACTACCACTCCGTCCAAGAGTATCCTCTTGGGAGCACTGCTGGGTCACCAGGCCATCTACACTGTCCTCAAGGTCAAATTGAATGACCTGATGAGAATGGAGGAGAGAATAAGTGTCTTACTATGCGAAGACTCACTTCCTAAGGCGTGCACCCTCTTTTGACAACCCAACACTCGATGAATATGATGCACACTTGAGATCAACCTTTAAAAAGGGCACTGAACCTGTCACTAGAGGATTGGCAATGGGATCAGGCAACTCTCCCAGTGTGACTGGGAAGTATAGGGGTGCGCAAAGCAATGCACGTAGCTTTACCTGCTATTCTGTCTTCGTGTTTGGATTCCAGTGCATTAGTCAAGAAGATCGTCCCCAAACACTTGAGAGACATGGTAGGAGCTCAAGATCCCAGGTTTACTGAAGCAGCGATGCGGTGGGACGCCCTTGCAGACTCCTCCAGTACACCAGCTCAAACAGTCCCACTGGGAAAAACCGATCATGGAAAAAATCGCCAACACAATGCTCATCAACGCTTCAGGAAAGGACAAAGCTCGTCTCCTAGCGGTGAAGGAACCACACTCAGGAGATTTCCTTCTAGCTGTTCCCAATTCCTCCCTGGGCACTCAACTCGACCCTCAAGCCATTTGGATTGGTGTTGCTTTTCGCCTAGCTGCCCCCATCCTCACTGAACAAAGGCGTATTTGCAAAGGAGTCGAACTCATGCAATTTTGGCCTGCCTCATGGTGAGAGAAAACACATGATGCTTTAGACCACTAGACCACACAATCCTTAACAATGGTGCATCCAGCCAAGCTAGATGTTGTACCCACCATCGAAGGACATACGGTGGTGTGGACGCCTCTGAGCTAATTTCATTCTACTCGCTGTTTGTGTACTAGCTTCACAAGCATTATATTATATTATTGTAACCACGAAATGTGTGCTATTAATCAATAACAGCACTGCACTAGCCAAGGAGTCGAATCCATGTTGTTTTGGCCCGCCTCATGGAGAGAGAAAACTCATGACGCTTTAAACCACTAGACCACCCAATCCTTAACAATGGTGCATCCAGAGGGTAAATGCCTGCAGCATTCAGGGCATGCAGCCCACGGATGGGAGCTGCACGAAGTATTCGAAATTTAGCTCTGAGATGGTATCTATGTTGTTCTACTCCCTACTGTATTTTTGTCAATGTGTTTTGACTTTAAATAAAGTCTACACAGAATATACGGGGTGATAGGAGAAAATATTCAAACAACAACAGGGAGAACCGTGAGCTTTCCCTGAAGCAAGTTTATTCTTTTCTCTGAGGATGAGGGTCCCCAACAAAGTTCTAGAGGTGGGACCTCCCTATATTATATATATATATATATATATAATATATATATATATATATATATATATATATATATATATATGTATGTATGTATATATATATATATATATGTCGTGCAGAATATGTAAAACTGGTCAATTAGCAAGAACTCATTTAACATTATGTCCTTTCTAAAATTTTCTCTTATGCGTTTAAAGATATATTTTTTTCATTAATGTTAGTGTAAAAATTTAAAATTTTGCACCAAAAGAATCTTTGAAAACTTACATAACCTTATTATAAAAAGAGCAATTTATTTTAGCCTAACCCAACTAAATATATTTTAGATTTGTTTACAATAATTTAATACTAAACAAACACAGTGAAACATATTTTTTTCGTTAGGTTCAGAAAGATTTTGGCGAAATTATTGCATACACAAATTTTTGCTTGTCCTATATGGCAAGATGAGTGTTGCTATTTAAGCCAAGATCGCAAGTTCTGCCTATTCGGCACGACATATACATATACATATACATATATATATATATATAATATTATATATATATATATATATATATATATATATATATATATATACACACACGCAAGAATAGCAAGCAAGCGATACAAGATGTAAAACATTCACAGGGGAAACTGGATAATAACTCTAGACCTTTCGTATTGCAATCCTGATGATGTGTTGATTCCAACACGAAATACGTAGAGCCATTGTTCAACCTCCCTGTAGTTCCTTTGCATCATATATATATATATATATAATATATCTATTTATATATATGTATGCATATATAGAGCTCTGGCAGAAACCAAGAGGCCAAGCAATGGACACAAATCCTTTACAGACTCTTCTTATAAATAAAGATTCATTGACGTAAAATCGCAAAAGTTTGAAGAAACGTTTGTGTACACCAAAAATCATACGGAGACGTATTAATGAGAAACTGGAGCCACATGTAGACACTACAAGAAAACATTAGTCCAACTGCATGCTGTGTCCAGCTGGGTGAAACCTCTTGTTCAATAGTTGATGATGAAGCATGTGATCAAAGTTGATTACGAAATTAGTGTTATTTTTTTTATTTATGTATAGTACTACTTGTGGCTTCATGTCTTTTATCAACAATGTTTCATTATACTACATTTTGAAGGTTAGCACTTACTGAGACAGTCCCGTCATATTTATCCTCAGACATTAGACGATCACCATTTTTGCAAGTTCTCGCTCTCTTACTGGAACTTTCCTTTTTCTTCCAGACGAAAAAACTATTAAATTTATGTTTAGTAAAAATGTAGACTAGTGACTGGTGCTGCACTGGCCCACAATTTGATTATTTAATGTTTTTGTAGAAATCCCTTAAGAGAAATATGGGGGTCGATAAAGTTATACTGGAAGTATTGTAAATAAATTGGTGATGATAGGAAGTCATTTATTTACCCTATATTTAAGTGAGATTTTTGTGCTCCAGATTACGATCTTGACAGACTCAGGCAGTAGGTATTATTATTATTATTATTATTATATCAAAAAGAAGCGCTGAACCTATAGGGGTCGCACAGCGCCGCAGCAACAGGCATACTAACTCGTATCAAATGATGCCATATTGAACTAAATTGTTTATTTACCATAAAATACGTTCTAGACAATTTTTTTTTTTTTGGCTGCTTTGGGCTATGCGACTGGTATCTCCACATCCCTCGACTCGTGTACCTCGACCTCAAAGAACGCAATGGGAATAATGTAGAATGGTCATAAAATGTTAATGTAACAAAGCAAAAATATGACGTGTATGTGTGTGTGTGTGTGTGAGTGTGTGTGTGTGTGTGTGTGTGTGTGTGTGTGTGTGTGTGTGTGTGTGTGTGTGTGTGTGTGTGTGTACTCACTCACCTAGTTGTACTCACCTAGTTGTACTCACCTAGTTGAGGTTGCGGGGGTCGAGTCCGAGCTCCTGGCCCCGCCTCTTTACTGATCGCTACTAGGTCACTCTCCCTGAGCCGTGAGCTTTATCATACCTCTGCTTAAAGCTATGTATGGATCCTGCCTCCACTACATCGCTTCCCAAACTATTCCACTTACTGACTACTCTGTGGCTGAAGAAATACTTCCTAACATCCCTGTGATTCATCTGTGTCTTCAACTTCCAACTGTGTCTCCTTGTTACTGTGTCCAATTCTTGGAACATCCTGTCTTTGTCCACCTTGTCAATTCCTCTCAGTATTTTGTATGTCGTTATCATGTCCCCACTATCTCTCCTGTCCTTCAGTGTCGTCACGTTGATTTCCCTTAATCTCTCTTCGTAGGACATACCTCTTAGCTCTGGAACTAGTCTTGTTGCAAACCTTTACACTTTCTCTAGTTTCTTTACGTGCGTGGCTAGGTGTGGGTTCCAAACTGGTGCCGCATACTCCAATATGGGCCTAACGTACACGGTGTACAGGGTCCTGAACGATTCCTTATTAAGATGTCGGAATGCTGTTCTGAGATTTGCTTGGCGCCCATATGCTGCAGCAGTTATTTGGTTGATGTGCGCTTCAGGAGATGTGCCTGGTGTTATACTCACCCCAAGATCTTTTTCCTTGAGTGAGGTTTGTAGTCTCTGGCCCCCCTAGACTACTCTGTCTGCAGTCTTCTTTGCCCTTCCTCAATCTTCATGACTTTGCACTTGGTGCGATTGAACTCCAGGAGCCAATTGCTGTACCAGGTCTGCAGCCTGTCCAGATCGCTTTGTAGTTCTGCTAGGTCTTCGATCGAATGAATTCTTCTCATCAACTTCACATCATCTGCAAACAGGGACACCTCAGAGTCTATTCCTTCCGTAATGTCGTTCACAAATACCAGAAACAGCACTGGTCCTAGGACTGACCCCTGTGGGACCCCGCTGGTCACAGGTGCCCACTCTGACACCTCGCCACGTACCATGACTCGCTGCTGTCTTCCTGACAAGTATTCCCTGATCCATTGTAGTGCCTTCCCTGTTATCCCTGCTTGGTCCTCCAGTTTTTGAACTAATCTCTTGTGTGGAACTGTGTCAAACGCCTTCTTGCAGTCCAAGAATATGCAATCCACCCACCCCTCTCTCTCTTGTCTTACTGCTGTCACCATGTCATAGAACTCCAGTAGGTTTGTGACACTGGATTTCCCGTCCCTGAAACCATGTTGGCTGCTGTTGATGAGATCATTCCTTTTTAGGTGTTCCACCACTCTTCTTCTGATAATCTTCTCCATGATTTTGCAAACTATACATGTCAGTGACACTGGTCTGTAGTTTAATGCTTCATGTCTGTCTCATTTTTTAAAGATTGGGACTACATTTACTGTCTTCCATGCCTCAGGCAATCTCCCTGTTTCGATAGATGTATTGAATATTGTTGTTAGGGGTACACATAGCACCTCTGCTCCCTCTCTCAGGACCCATGTGGAGATGTTATCTGGCCCCATTGCCTATGAGGTATCTAGCTCACTCAGAAGCCTCTTCACTTCTTCCTCGGTTGTGTGCACTGTGTCCAGCACTTGGTGGTGTGCCCCACCTCTCCGTCTTTCTGGAGCCCCTTCTGTCTCCTCTGTGAACACTTCTTTGAATCTCTTGTTGAGTTCCTCACATACTTCACGGTCATTTCTTGTCTCTCCTCCTTCCTTCCTTAGTCCGATTACCTGGTCCTTGACTGTTGTTTTCCTCCTGATGTGGCTGTATAACAGTTTTGGGTCAGATTTGGCTTTCGCTGCTATGTCGTTTTCATATTGTCTTTGGGCCTCCCTTCTTATCAGTACATATTCATTTCTGGCTATACGACTGCTCTCCTTATTCTCCTGGGTACTTTGCCTTCTATATTTCTTCCATTCCCTAGTACACTTGGTTTTTGCCTCCCTGCACCTTTGGGTGAACCATGGGCTCATCCTGGCTTTTTCATTATTCCTGTTACCCTTGGGTACAAACCTCTCCTCAGCCTCCTTGCATATTGTTGCTACATATTCCATCATCTCATTAACTGGCTTCCCTGCCAGTTCTCTGTCCCACTGAATCCCGTTCAGGAAGTTCCTCATTCCCGTGTAGTCCCCTTTCTTGTAGTTTGGCTTCATTCGTCCTGGCCTCCCTGCTTCTCTTTCCACTTGTAGCTCTACTGTGTATTCAAAGCTTAAAACCACATGATCGCTGGCCCCAGGGGGTCTTTCATATGTGATGTCTTCAATATCCGCACTACTCAAGGTGAATACTAAGTCCAGTCTTGCTGGTTCATCCTCTCCTCTCTCTCTTGCAAGTCCCTTACGTTTTGGTACATGAAGTTTTCCAGTACCACCTCCATCATCTTAGCCCTCCATGTATCTTGGCCCCCATGTGGCTTCAAGTTTTCCCAATTGATCTCTTTGTGGTTAAAGTCACCCATGATCAGGAGCTTTGCCCTGCATGCATGAGCTCTTCCAGCCACTGCAGCCAGTGTGTCAACCATCGCTCTATTGCTCTCGTCGTACTCTTGCCTTGGCCACCTGCTGTTCTGTGGTGGGTTATACATCACTGCTATTACCACCTTGGGACCTCCAGAGTGAAGCATTCCCGCTATGTAATCACTTTCTTCTCCGCTGTCTTCTCTCTCCAG
Source organism: Cherax quadricarinatus (assembly GCF_026875155.1). NCBI lineage: Eukaryota > Metazoa > Arthropoda > Malacostraca > Decapoda > Parastacidae > Cherax > Cherax quadricarinatus. Next base: position 30,123,780 of record NC_069456.1, on the reverse strand, counting down.
CTCATCAAAATTCCATTGGTTTTTGATCAGCAATGCCACTCCTCCACCCCCCCTGTTCCCTCTGCCTTTCCTCAGGATCTGGTATCCCGTTGGAAAGATGACATCTGTTATCATACCTGTAAGCTTGGTTTCTGTGAGAGCTATGATATCCGGTGATGCCTCTTTGACTCTTTCGTGCCACTCCTCCCACTTATTTGTTATTCCATCAGCGTTTGTGTACCATACCTTCGGTTTCCTTTCCAGCACTGTGGTTTGGAGGGCCTGTGAGGGTGGGAGACCTTGAAGCATGCTGTGGGATTCTATAGCTCTGTGTTGGGATGGTGTGATAGGTTGTGGGGTTCTGAGGATAGTCGTGTGTGTGCTTGCCCTTGCTGCTCTGTTCTGCTCTGACTGACCTATGCTGGTTCCATCCTTGTGTCCTTTCCTAGCTCCTTTCGCTTTTTTGTCCTCTCCATCAGCTGCTGTCGTTCTGTTTGTGTTCTGTCTCTGTCTTGGAACACCCTCTTGTACTCTTCAGAGTATTTCAACCGCGATTTCTCTTGGAGGATCCTGTTCTGCACTGTTTCCGTCCTGAGAATCAGCTTGATCAGTTGGTTTCTCTCCTTCGTGTAATCCCCTATTCTCTGAAAATTTACAATCTCATCCATCTCTTCTTCACCTATATCCATGATGATTTTATCAATCTCCTTTCTTCCTGCCGCCTTTCAGTGTGTGTCCTTTCCTCTCTTTCTTGAAGCCCATGGATAAACACTGATTTTGCCCTTTCCTCCTCCCATTGCCTCACCCTCTGTGACTCTGGATCCTGCCTGTATGTGGTCATTTTCTCCGTTGATCTTTCCAGTGGCTCTTGATAACATGGTTGAGCCTCAGCATTCGACCTATCACCCTCTCCATTTGCGCCCAGCTGTTCTTCCCTTTCACTCCTTGGCCCTTAATGGCAGGCTGACATGACCTAAGTATAATTCATATCTCCTTTCTTCCTGTTCGGCCTCTCAGCTTCATATGCTGTATCTTCTCTGGTCATTGCCCCTGTAACTCGCTTCAGCCTATTTATCTCAACTTCTAGGACCCTTATCCTGGCTACTGCAGTTTCGACTTGTGCCTCCCAATTCTTTGTCTCCTTCTCCAACCTCTTTTTCAATTTTACAGAGAGCTCTTTCTCCATTTTTTCAGAAAGCTCTCCTAATTCTCTCTCCCACTCTTGTTCCATCCGTTTCCACTGCTCCTCCATCCACTCCTCCCTACCAGAACCATTCTCATCTGATCCCTGGTTGTATGTGAGTGTGTGTGTATGTATGTGTATGCATTTGTATGTGTGTGTGTGTGTATGCATATGTGTGTATGTGTGTATGTGTGTGTGTGTGTGTGTGTGTGTGTTTGTGTGTGTGTATGTGTATACTCACCTAGTTGTGGTTCCATGGGTCAATTCACAGCTCTTTGCTCTGCCTCTTCACTGGTCGCTCCATGAGCCTTATCATACCTCTTCTTAAAGGCTCCATTACATCACTTCCTGAACTATTCTATTTCCTGGCAACTCTGTGATGAAGAAATACTTCCTAACATCCCTGTGACTCGTCTGAGTCTTCAGCTTCCAATTGTGATCCCTTGTTTCTGTGTCCCATCTCTGGAACATACTGTCTCTGTCCACCTTGTCTATTCCATGCAGTATCTTATATGTCGTTATCAAGTCTCCCCTAACCCTTCTGTCCTCCAGTGTCGTCAGTCCGAATTCCCTCAACTTTTCATTGTAGGACATTCCCCTAAATTCTGGAACTAGCCTTGTTGCAAACCTTTGTACTTTCTCTAACTTCTTGACGTGTTTGACCAGGTGTGGGTTCCACACTGGTGCTGCGTACTTCAGTATGGGCCTAACATACACAGTGTACAGTGTCTTGAACGATTCCTTATTAAGGTATCGGAACGCTATTCTCAGGTTTGCCAGGCGCCCATATGCTGCATCAGTTATCTGGTTGATGTGTGCCTCCGGAGACGTGCTCGGTGTTATGGTCACCCCAAGATCTTTCTCTTTGAGGTTTGCAGCCTTTGTCCACCTAGTCTATACTCTGTCGGCGGTCTTCTTTGCCCTTCCCAAATCTTCATGACTTTGCATTTGGAAGGGTTGAATTCGAGAAGCCAGTTTCTGGACCTCGTGTCCAGTCTGTCCAGGTCTCTTTGTAGTCCTGCCCGATCCTCATCCGATTTAATTCCTCTCATCAGCTTCACATCATCTGCGAACATCGACACTTCAGAGTCTATCCCTTCCATCATGTCATTCACATATATTAAAAATAGCACTGGTCCTAGAACTGACTGCTGTGGGACCCCACTCATCACAGGCGCCCATTGTGATACCTCTTCATGTACCATGACTCGTTGTTGCCTCCCTGTCAGGTATTCTCTGATCCATTGCAGTGCCCTTTCTGTTATATGCTCCTAATCCTCCAGCTTCTACACTAATCTCTTGTGAGGAACTGTGTCGAAGGCCTTCCTGCAGTCCAGGAAAATGCAATCCACCCACCCCTCTCTCTCGTGTCTTACTTCTGTTACCTTGTCATAAAACTCCAGAAGTTTTGTAACACAGGATTTGTCTTCCATGAATCCATGCTGGTTGTCATTTATAATCTTGTTCCGTTCCAGGTGCTCCACCGCTCTCCTCCTGATAATCTTCTCCATGACTTTGCATACTATACACGTCAGAGACACTGGTCTGTATTTTAGCGCCTCATTTCTGGTTTCTTTCTTAAAAATGGGGACTACATTTGCCATCTTCCATATCTCAGGTAGTTGCCCAGTTTCAAGGGATGCATTGAAGATTGTGGTTAGGGGCATGCACAGCATCTCTGCTCCTTCTCTAAGGACCCATGGGAAGATGTTGTCTGGACCCATCACCTTTGAGGGATCAAGGTCACTTAGCAGCTTCTGCACCTCCTCCTCCGTTGTTCGTATGTCACCAGTACTTGTTGGTATATTCCCTGTTGATGTTTCCCTCTGTGCTATCTTCCCAGAGCCCTTCCTGTCTCTACTGTAAATACTTCCTTAAATCTCCTGTTTAGCTCCTCACCTCCTGATCATTTCTTTTGAGTTCCCCACCTTGTGTCCTCGGCCTGTACTCCTGGTCTTTGACTGTTGTCTTCTTCCTGATGTGGCTATACAACAGTTTCGGGTCAGATTTGACTTTTGATGCTATGTTGTTTTCGTACTTTCACTGGGCCTACCCTCCTTACCTGTACATACTCGTTCCTGGCTCTGTGACTAATCTCCTTATTTTCATGTGTTCTATGCCTTCTGTACTTTTTCCATTCTCTATTACACTTAGTTTTTGCCTCTTTACACCATTGGGTAAACCAGGGGCTCGTTCTGGCCTCCCCATTATTTCTGTTGCCCTTCGGAATAAACCTTTCCTCTGCCTCCTTGCATTTTGTTGTTACATATTCCATCATTTCATTTACTGACTTTCCTACCAGTTCTCTGTCCCACTGAACCTCCTGCAGGAAGTTCCTCAAACCTATGTAGTTCCCTCTTTTATAGTCTGGCTTTTCCCATTCAACTCCTTTTACCCTCTCCACTTGTAACTCTACTATGTATTCAAAGCAAAGAACCATATGTTCACTAGCTCCTAGGGGATTCTCATATGTGATGTCCTAGTCTTGCTGGTTCGTCCTCCCCTCTCACTCTGGTAGTGTCCTTAACATGTTGGTGCATTTTCCAGTACCACATCCATCATCTTGGCTCTCCATGTTTCGGGACCCCCGTGTGGCTCCAGGTTTTCCCAGTCAATCTCCCTGCAGTTGAAGTTGCCCATAACCAGTAACTTTGCTCTGCTCGAGTGAGCTCTTCTTGCCACCTCAGCAAGTGTATCTATAATTGCTCTGTTGCTCTCTTCATATCCCTCTCTTGGCCTCCTGTAGTTTTGTGGCAGATTATACATCACTGCAATGACTACCTTGTGCTCCCCAGACTGAAGAGTACCTACTAAGTAGTCTCTTTCTCCAATCTCGTCCCATTTTCTCGGATTTCCATCGGTTCTTTACAAGCAATGCAACCCCTCCTCCCCCTTTGCCCCTTCTATCTTTCCTCATGATCTGATATCTTGGTGGGAAGATTGCATCTGTTATTGTCTCAATGAGTTTCGTTTCGGTAACTGTTATGATGTCTGAAGACTTCTCATTGATTCTTTCATGCCACTCCTCATATTTATTCGTTAATCCATCTGCATTCGTGTACTAAACCTTCAATTTCCGTTCTAAAACTGTGGTCCTGGGGAAATATTGGGGTTGGGAGAGCAGGAGCCCTGGCAGGGGCCTATGGGGGTTGCAGTGGGGGTGGGGGCTGAGTTCCCATAGAGGGTTGCTGTAGGAGTAGGGTTTGTGGTGTAGGGGGTGGGGACAGAGGGATCAGTGTTCGATTGTTGGTTTAGATTGTTCAGTTGCCTTATGGGTGTCTTGGTTGGAGTCCTTCTGCCGGTGTTTCGGGGGGGGGGGGGGGTGTTTTGCCCTTCCACCTGTGCCTGGGTTATTGTGCTTTTCTTTGTCAGTTCCTCCCATTCCTCCTTTCGTTTTTGCACTATCTCTTTCAGTATCATCCTTTCCTCTTGTGTTCTGTCTCAATCAATGTGCACTGTGTGTGTGTGTGTGTGTGTGTGTGTGTGTGTGTGTGTGTGTGTGTGTGTGATACACACACATGCACACGCACAAATCTTTGCACTTTCTCTAATTTCCTGACGTGCTTGACTAGGTGTGTGTTCCAAACTAGGGCTGCATACTCCAATATGAGCCTGACGTACACAGTGTAAAGGGTCCTGAACGATTCCTTACTGAGATGTCGGAATGCTATTCTTGGGTTTGCTAGTCGCCCATATGCTGTAGCAGTTATTTGGCTGATGTGCGCCTCAAGAGATGCAGTCCGTATTATACTCTCCCCAATATCCTTTTCCTTGAGTGAGGTTTGTAATCTCTGGCCTGCTAGATCTGCAGTCTTCTATGTTCTTACCAATCTTTATGATGTTGCACTTGGTGGGGTTGAATTCCAGAAGCCAGTTTCTGGACCAGGCGGCCTGTAGCCTCTCTAGATCCCTTTGAAGTCCTGTCTGATCCTCCAACGATTGAATTCTCCTCACTATCTTCACAACGCCTGCAAACAGGGACACTTCTGGGTTTATTCTTTCCGTCATGTCATTCTCATACACAAGAAACAGCACCGATCCTAGGAATGACCTCTGTTGAACCCCACTCGTCACAGGCGTCCACTCTGACACCTAGTCACGTACCATGACTTGCTGTCTTCCCGACGGGTGTTCACTGATTGAGTGAATACCTGTCTTCCCTGTTATACCTGCCAGGTCTTCCTTCTTAAGTCCAAGAAAATACAGCCTACCTACCTCTCTCTCTCTCTTGTCTTACTGCTGTCACCCTGTCATAGAGCACAAATAGGTTTGTAGCACAGGATTTCTCGTCCCTGAAACCATACTGGTTGTCGTTGATAAGCTCATTCCATTCTAGGTGCTCCACCACTCTTTTCCTGATAATCTTCTCCACGGCTTGGCGTACTATACATGTCAGTGACACTGCCCTGATTCGTTAGAAGTATTGAAAATTGTTGTTAGTGGTACACAGAGTGCCTCTGCTCCCTCTCTCAGGACCCATGGAGATATGTTATCAGTCCCCATTGCCTTTGAGGTTTTTAGTTCACTTATCAGCCTCTTTATCTCCTCCTCGGTTGTATGTATTGTGTCCAGCATCTTTTTGGAGTCCCTTCTGTCTCCTATGTGAATACATCTTTGTATCATGTTGGGCTCCTCACATACGTCTCGGTCGTTTCTTGTGATCTTCCATCCTTCCTCCCTCAGCCTGATTACCTGGTCCTTGACTGTTGTTTTCCTCCTGATGTGGCTGCACACCAGCTTTGGGTCAGAGTTGGCTTTCGCTGTTATATCATTTTCGTATTGTAGTTGGGGCTCTCTCCTTATCTGAGCATATTCATTTCTGGCTCTACGTCTGCTCTGCTTATTCTCCAGGGTCCTTTGCCTTCTATTCTTCTTACATTCTCTAGCACATTTGATTTTGGCCTCTCTACTCCTTTGAATAAACCAAAGGCTCGTCCTGGCTTCTCGTTATTTCTGTTTCCCTTGGGTACAAACCTCTCTGTTTCCTTGTGTATTGTAGCCACGTATTCCAGTATCTCATTTACTGATCTTCCTGGCTGTTCTCTGTCCCACTGATCCTCGTGCAGGAAATTCCTCATTCCTGTGTAGCCATCCCCTCTTTAGTTCGGCTTCATTTGTCCTTCCCTTCCTGTTTCCCTCTCTGCTTGTAACTCTACAATGTATTTGAAGCTCAGAACCATGTGGTCGCTGGCCCCTGTGGATCTTTCATATGTATTCAGTAGCTCCATTACTCAAGGTTAATACAAAGTCCAGTTTTGCTGTATTGTCCTGTCCTCTCCTCTCTCTCTCTCTCTCTCTCTCTCTCTCTCTCTCTCTCTCTCTCTCTCTCACTCTCTCTCTCTCTCTCTCTCTCTGGTAGTGTCCCTTACATGTTGGTACATGAGGTTTTCCAATGCCACCTGCATCAACTTAGCCCTCTATGTTTCTGGGCCCCCTTGTGGCTCAAGGTTTTCCAAATTTCTTTGTGATTGAAGTCACTCACAGTCAGTAGTTTTGCCCTGCTCACATGGGCCCTTCTCATCACTTCAGTCAGTGTTTCAACCATTGCTCTCTTTCTCTAATCGTATTCTTGCCTTGGGCTCCTGCTATTGTTTGGTAGGTTATGCATTACTGCAATTACCACTTTGGGACCTCCAGACCGAAGTGTTCCTAATATGTAGTCTCTTGCTTCTCTTCAGTCTTCTCATTCTAGCTCCTCAAAATCCCATTGGTTTTTGATGAGCAGTGCCACTCCCCATCTGTTCCCTCTGGCTTTCCTCAAGATCTGATATCCAGTTGGAAAGATGGCATTTGTTATTATTCCTCTGAGCTTGGTTTCTGTGAAAGCTATAATGTCTGGCAATACTCCTTTGAATCTTTCCTGCCACTTCTCCCACTTGTTTGTTATTCCATCAGCGTTGGTGTACCATACCTTCAGCTTCCTCTCCAACTCTGTACGTATTCTGGGGGGCTTGTGGGGTTTGGGGAAAAGGTGGACCTGGCGTGGTGCTATGAAATTCTACTGCAAACTGTGGGGTGAGGACTGTGAGTGTGGCGTATGGTTTGTATTGGGATAGTGTGTTTGGCTGTGGGGTTCTGAGCGTGGTTCTGTGGGTGTTTGCACTTGTTGCTTCACTCGGCTCTGGTTGTCTCCTGCTAACTCTTTCCTTGTCTCTCTTTCCAGCCCTTTTCGTTTCTGTGTCATCTCCCTCAGCTGCTGTCTTGGTTTCTCCTGCAGGATCCTGTTCTTCACTGTTTCTGTCTTGAGAATCAATTTGACTGGCCTATTTCACCCCTTCGAGTACCCCCCTATTCCCTGAAAATTTACTATCTCAGTCATACCCTTCTTGCCTATGTGTTTGATGATGTTTTCAATCTATTGTTTTTCTTTCCTCTGTCTTTCATTGAATGTCTTCCCTTCGCTCTACTGAAGTTAATGAATAAAAACGGACCTCTCTATCTCCTCCTCCTATTACCTTTTCCTCTGTGTCTCTGGGTCCCATTTGTACATAGCCATTGTCTCCCTTATTAATTCCTGTAACTCTTGGTGGCATGGTCGTGCCTATGCATGGTACCTGTCACCTTCTCTGCCTGTACCTCCTCACTTACTGCTGTTCCTGTGTGCAACAGCTCGCCCCCTTCATTCCTTGGCCTGGCCTGGTGGCCTGATAGGGCAGCAATGTCTCCTCTTCCTTCGGGCGCCTCTTATAATATGGGTGTACCTACTCCAGATGTCATGTCCCCTCTAGACACTGGCCCTATAACTTGCTGCAGCAAATTACTTCGTCTTCTATCTTGGCTTCCACAGCCTCAGCTCGCGACTCCCACTTTTTCTTTCCTGCTTCCAGCCTCTTCTCCATTTTCATGGAAAGCTTGCCTAGTTTGCTTTCCCACTCTTATCGCATCCTTTAACATTGCTCTTCCATCCATTCTCCCTTTCCAGGTCCATCTTCCTCTGATTCCCTGAGATTCGACTTCCTGTATGAGTCCCCATTTTTTATTTTTAATGGGCTCGGTTTTGTAGTGTGTGTGTGTGTGTGTGTGGGAAATGCAGAGGGATATATATATATATATATATATATATATATATATATATAGAGAGAGAGAGAGAGAGAGAGAGAGAGAGAGAGAGAGAGAGAGAGAGAGAGAGAGAGAGAGAGAGAGAGAGAGAGAGAGAAAGAGAGAAAAAGCAGAGGGAAAGAGAGGACGTGTCACAGTGTACTGCACAAGCTTTCTTAATATTACTTAATTACGAGGGTTGGTGAGGAAAAAACTTTACAGTGACCTAGTACTACCTACAACACATTGGTAAAAGCCAACTCCACCATACAAGTGAATATAAGCAAAATCAGTGACAGTTAACAGTGTTTTGGTGAACAATGTGGTGAGAGTGAGGGGACAGCGGCAGGTTTAGGAGTGACGTCACTATTGCCTTCATAGTGAGCATCTAATATTGTCTCTTTTGTGCTATGTACTAACAGCTGGGTGCTTTATAACAACGTGACTTGTACAGTGCAGCAGAGTGATCTGTGTAACATCTTCCTGTAGTGAAAACATGGATAACATAAACAGTGTTTATTAAGTGATAGTGAGAAGGCAACACTTCCAGCTTGCAGGCCCACAGCCTGCCCTCACCCTCCCTCACTACCCACTCCAATATAAACACCCCCACGATACCACCACCCACCCTCTCTCTCCTGTGAACTTCATTGTAAACCTACAACTCCTCCTCTGTGATGACTTCACATTGCAAAATAGCAAGAATATCTTCGCTATCTGGCTATTGTCCCAGTAGTTTGTAGGTATACTACACGGGACAAAATACTTTTTAGATGTAAGAAGCCTACTTGTTCCAACAACTGCCACACAGATTGCATTCCAGAAGAAGAATTCTGTTGCAGCCAGGTTGAAAATCTCAGAAAATTGACGGATATCCATTCTCCTGTGGTATATGTGGAAACAAACCTGGTGCTATAGGAGTAAGGTTCAGAAGTACCTCGGGGACTCTTGTCCAGAGATCAAGACTGCCCTCATGGGCTGTATTGTAAAGTCGCAGCTAAAATAATCCATCACAGGGAAGCACTTTATGAGCTACTCAGATCATTAGATAACCTTCAAGCTATTGTGGTAGGCCAGTTCAAGCCTTTATCAAGTGACTTAAGCTGCTCAGCTGAAGGTGACACTATTGACAATGTCTGGAAGTCCCACACTGAGCTTAACTCAGGGGTAAATAACTGGTGGAATTCTGTCATCACTAAGGCCCCACAGATTGACAGAGTTCAAAACACTACCTTTGGGAATTCCAGCACAATTCCTCTGACCACCACAGAGGGAACAAATCCTCTTTCCAGCAACGAAGCAAGATCTGTTAATTCTCCTGCACCTGACATCTCTGCTTCAGCACCTGCCAGTACACCAGACAGTGCACATACCATCTCTGATCCTACACCTGTCAGCACACTATGCCAACATCTGGCAGAAGTGCTTAATCGGCAAATACTGAGTCAGGATTTTGTCCACCAGAGATTGGTGCAGTTAATAATCAGGGCACTATCAATGCACCTGAACACCTACTGCACCAAAGTACAAACAGCAGGGACACATCTGTCAGAACTGCACAGGGACGTGGTAGAGGACGTGGCAGAGGACGTGGAGGAGGAAGACATCTACAGCCGTCTCACCTTCCACCAACACAGTCCCAGTAGCAGAACCTGCAGACAAATCAGCAAAACACAGGAGTTGCAACAAATAATAGTCCACCCTCCTAGGCACCTAGGCAGTCCTCTCGCTGTCACCAGAAGGGGCACACCACTAACAACTGCCTGCGAGATACCAGGTGCAATTACTGCCACAAGAAAGAACATCAGGAGGACCAGTGTCGGAAGAAAAAGGAACTTTATAGACAGCACCACCTGTTTAGAGACCTGTTCTCGAAACAAACCAGCAGGATCTCTCAATTGGTGAACACACTCACACATCACCCACTCAGCTACTCCTATCTCAGCCAAGGTGGTATTGTGCCTTATACAAGACCACAGACCTACATCCCTGCAGCTGCCTCAGTGCCCTATCTCTCTCGAGGACAGGCACCTTACATGCCTGGACTCCCTTCTGCTACAACACAACTGTCAACATATCATAATTGTTGGTGACCTCAATCAACACCTTATACAGAGGGACTTTGATGACCTTCTTGCAGTATTTGACATGAGAAACTTTGTGATTTCAGTAGTGAGTGATCTAGCAGAAGGTATAGTCACTTGTCAACCCCTCGGCTACGTTGGATCATCTAACCACAAGGCTGTTTTTACGACACTTAATATCCCAACAGAACGAGGTGAGGAGTCCAAACGCACAACCTGGCTATGGGAAAGAGGTAATTGGCCAGCTCTTTGCTCTGAGCTCGCCACCAAGGGGATGTTAACAACCAAGTGAAAGCCTTCACTGGACACATCCTTAATCTACAACAAGAACTCATTCCTCACAGGCAATATGTAAAGAAGCCTACAGATCAGCCTTGGTTCGGCTTTCGTTGTAGAGAGGCTGCTATTGCTAAGTATAAGGCATGGCGAAGGTATAAGAGATAACCTACCACATTTAACAGGAACTTGCACAGGTAAGCCTGTAGACATATGGGTGACATTCAAATGTGGGCCATCACTAAATGGGAGATGGACACAAAAAGAAAGTTAGCATCAGGTAGGGTAGGCTCCAAAACCTGGTGGTCCCTGGTCAAGGACAGACAAGGTTATCTGCCTGATGAACTCATTCTACTTTTAAATCGACAGGATGGGACCACCTCTACTAGTAGTCAAGAGAAAGCGGACCTCTTTGCCAAACACTTTGCTACCAAAATGCAAGTTCCTGATCCAGCAAGGGACTCTCTTTGGCTAGCTGCAAGAACTGTGTCAAAACTGTCAGTGGTGACAGTAAGGCAGGAAGAGGTTCATTTCCTTCTTAAAATTGCTTGACCAAGAAAAGGCTGTGAGCCCAGACAAGTTGAGGCTAAGATTGCTGAGATGTGCAGACCAGCTAGCAGCACCTCTCTCATCTTTCAGCACTGCCTTATATAGTATAAATCGCCTTCTCTGTGGGAAGAGGCAAATGTAGTCCCTGTTCACAAAAAGAAGAGCAGAACAGAAATCAGCAGCTATGTACCAGTGTCACTCCTGTCAATCACTGGCAAGCTCCTTGAGACAATAATCTCAAGACAAATGACAGAGTTTTTTGACTACCAGTAACTACTTAGTGACCATCAATATGGCTTCAGGAAAGGTTACTCTGCTGCTGATCTGTTGTTAATCTTCACTAAGTGGCACCAGTCACTGGATGAATCCAAAGTCAGCTGTGTGGTAGTAATGGACATTGCTGGAGCTTTCGACCGGGTGTGGCACCAGGGCCTCTTAGCAAAACTGCAAATTCTGGGAATTGCAGGCTCTATGCTATGTCTCCTCAGTGATTACCTTCATGGTAGATCTCTAAGAGTAGTTCTCAATGGAACAGAATCAGCAAGACATCCTATTGAGGCAAGTGTTCCACAAGGAAGCGTGCCGGGACCATTGTTATGGAATGTCTACTTCAACGACCTTCTGCATCTCATCCCAGAATCCCATGCATATGCACACGACTGTACACTGACATTCACTTATCCAAGAGAAGAAATACCAGCTGCTCTAAGCTACATCAATCACCAGCTAAGAGCTATATCAGCTTGGGGAAATAGATGGCAAGTAACATTTGCACCTGAGAAAACACAAATGATGATCTCTAGGCACCATGATGGTAATGCCACTGCAGTAGTAACAATGAATGGGAGGGTGTTGGCACCTGGGGAAGAAGTTGATATCCTTGGGGTGAAATTTGACTCCAAACTGACCATGAAAACCCACGTTGTAAATCTTGCAAACAAGGCAGCCAGGAAGCTTACAGCACATCACCGTATCTCGCATCTGCTCGACAGCGGGGGTTGCAAGATTTTGTACGAGGTACAAGTACGCTCACACCTTGAGTATGCTCCACTTTCTTGGTTCACCTGTCCCCCTTCTCATTTGTGACTGCTTGACAGAGTAGAGAACAGAGCAAGACGTCTCATCTCTCGCCTGGACCAGTCCTAGATAGATCTGTCATTTCAGCAGAGCCTTTAACACAGGAGGGGTGTGGGTGGCCTTACTGTTATGTACAAGGCCAATATTGTCAAAGTACCACACTTGGATCCACTTCGAGGACAGTGTGAAGCAAGTTTCTATACCACGAATTGGGCAGAAAGCAGCAACTTCACTATGGCTGTACCCTTCTCCAGAACATCACTTTATCTGAGATCATTTATCCCCAGGATGACTCGAGTCTGGAACACATTCGTACAGCAATATCATATCAACGAGATAAAGCCAGTTGATCAGACGAAAATGCTGGCCCACAGATGGTTCCAACTTCATCGTGTTCCCTACCTGAATGTTTCACAACAATAAAAATGCTTTCAAATGAGCTGATGTAGGTAACAGCTCTTAGCTTGTCAATAAAGTTAGGAATCCTTAACCTATAAATAGCTTGTCAATAAAGCTAGGGATCCTTATCTGCCAAACCCTGTGTAAAAGAGAGAGAGAGAGAGAGAGAGAGAGAGAGAGAGAGAGAGCGAAAGGGATGAAGGGAGGGAGGAGTGTGAGTGGAGTGGGACTGGGAGTGAGGGTTTTATTGGAAGTGCTGGGAGGGGGGGGGGGGTTGTGTAAAAGTACATAATTATCATTGCACAGTTCAAGGTTATGGCTGGTTAGTGACGTCACATGCTAGCGCCAAATATTAAGTATATCACGTGACCCAACGTGACCTGTGGTTCACGAGGGTTTGTCTAGGCAGTGTCTCTCTTGACTACACTGAGGGAGCTTCTATACTCCGGTAGAAGACGTCATAGTAGTGCCTACGCTATGAAGCTTTAGAGGCTTGTACTTAGCCCATACGTGTGTTTAAGGAGCAAAATGTACTCCTTTTGCTCCGCCTCAGTCTACTGTGTATGTCTGAAACTCTCTTGAGAGAGAATATTCCCAGTGTATTACGTCTTTGAAAAGACTGTATCTGTGTTAATGGAATTTGTATATTGTAATGTCTTACTTATTTGCATATTTATTTATGATTCACTAAAGCAGATTACGTCTATTATATGAAAGTAATGTCATGTATTACTTAAATCTTAAAGGAACCCAAAAAGTACATCTTTAGATTATGTACATATTATACTTATCTAAAGGTAAGTATTAATACTTTAATTTAATTAAAATATTTTTTGACGAAGTTTTGATTTCCTGTTGGTAATTATATAATTGAAAGAAAAGTTAAGGAATGTGAACTTAGATAAAGATTATTATGAGTAAGAAAGAAACAACCTTTTCTTAGAAGAAATTATTGTCCACTCTTTATTATTCAAGAACAAAGTACTCAAGATCGTAATACTCATTCACTCAGCCCCGGGCTCAGGCTCGTCGAACTCTGTCTTCATTAAGAACTGCAAGAAACCCCTTTTGCGCGCCCTAAGTATACTGTGGAGAAGGAGCTTAGACATGGGTGAAATTTCTGTCACTAAAACAACGGATATATCCCCACCCCTTGAAGGTGGCAGCAAAGCATTAGCTAAGAACTATAGACCAATAGCTCTAACGTCCCACATCATAAAAATCTTTGAAAGAGTGCAAAGAAGCACAATTGCAAACCACTTTGATTCCCAAAAACTGCACAATCTAGGGCAACATGGGTTCCGGATAGGCCGATCCTGTCTCTCGCAACTACTGGATCACTATGATATGGTCTTGGATGCACTGAAAGGAAAACAGAATGCAGATGTAACATACACAGACTTTGCAAAAGCCTTTGACAAGTATGATCAAGTCGTAATAGTGCACAAAATACGTGTTAAAGGAATAACTGGCAAATTGGGACGATGGTTCTTCAACTTTCTAACCAATCGAACACAAAGAGTAATGGTCAACAGAGTTAAATCGGTAGCTGCCATAGTAAGAAGCTCTGTTCCACAAAGCACAGTACTTGCTCCCATCCTGTTCCTCATCCTCATAACAGACATAGCCAGAGATGTAATTCACAGCACCGTGTCATCCTTTGCAGACGATTCGAGGATCTGCATGAGACTGTCATCTATTGAGGACTCGATTAACCTCCATGAAGATATAAACCAAGTTTTCCAATGGGCAAGAGAAAACAATATGTCCATTGAAGACAGATTCCAACTACCCCGTTATGGAAAACTGGAGGAGATAATAACTAAAAATGAATATACTACAAACTCTGATCATAGAGTGAAAAAATAATGTGAGGCCTGAGAGTGGTAATGTCTGAGAATCTCACTTTCAAGGATCACAACAGTGCCACGATCACAAGTGTAAAGAAAATGATGGGATGGATATTGAGAACGTTCAACACAAGAGATGCCAATCCAATGATGATCCTTTTCAAATCACTTCTTCTCTCTAGGCTGGAATATTGCTGTACATTAACATCTCCATTCAAAGCAGGTGAAACTGTAGATTTAGAGAGTGTACAGAGAACCTTTACTGCACGTATAAGTTCTATCAAACACCTCAACTACTGGGAACGCTTGGAAACTCTTAACTTGTACTTGGAATACCGGCAAGAGATATATATCTTAATCTACACTTGGAAAATCCTAGAATTCTAAAATCCCGAATCTGCACACAGAAATCACACCATACCAAAGTAAAAGACTGGGCAGGCGGTGCAAAATACCCCCAATGAAAAGTAGGGGCGCCATTAGTACAATAAGAGAAAACATCATAAGTATCCTGGGCTCAAGACTGCTCAACAGCCTTCCACCATACATATGGTGAACTACCTATAGGCCCTTGGCTGCCTTCAAGCAGTCGGTGCCTGATCAGCTAGGTTGTGGTTCGTACATTGGACTACATGCGGCGAGTATTACCAGCCTGGTTCATCAGGCCCTGATCTACTGGGAGGCCTGGTCGTGGACCGGGCCGTAGGGGCGTTGACCCCTGGAATACCCTCCAGGTAGACTCCAGGCAGGTAGCCAGCTGGCCCAGTGGCTTAGGTGCAGGCCTGGAGTTTTACGACTCACTCGCTAAGAGTTCAATCCCCGCCCGTGGTATGGTTTGTTTGCAATCGTGTCATTACGATTTCGTGAGTCAGTGTACGAGTGTGATAGTGTGAAGTAGTGTAGGAGTTTGGGATAGTGTGAGGGAGTGTGTGGTAGAGGGTGGGTTAGAGCGTGGATGTGAGTGGTCAGTGTTTACAGCAGGTGTCAACGGCTCATATATGTATGTGTCTATGCACAATCATGTGTGCTCACACACTTTTGTGTGTGTGTGTGTGTGTGTGTGTGTGTGTGTGTGTGTGTGTGTGTGTGTGTGTGTGTGTGTGTGTGTGGTGTGTGTGTGTGTGTGTGCGCGCGCGCAGTGTTAGTTAGGCCTAGTAGACTCTACACCATAAACTCAAATGTTTGTAATCCTAATCTGTATTTACTGTAGAATGTTACCTTCTCTGTTTATTGTACTTCCCAGTGAGCACTAGTCTAACACACACACCAGACTACTCGCCCTGACTTATGATTTTAAGTGTCAATTACTACTCGTTATGGAGGACTTGTTAGCCTATTCCTTGTTCAAACAGAGTGGACCCCTTAACGTTACAATTGGCAGAACCTAGACCCAACACCTCAACCCAACCACACACACACACGCATATACACCTACACACCTACACACACACACACATATAGTGTCTAGGTGAATACTTACGGCTGGCAGCAACGATACTCGTTATTGCAGCACTCTTGAATTCTTGGTTCTACTTCAGTTGTCTTTTCCATATACATTTTAATCCTATTTACAGTGCTGCAATCACAACACTAGATTTGCACTTTACTCTCAGATTTGGGGTCACACCTTATCACTTACGATGAGTGCGTGTGCGTATGTGTGTATGTGTGTGTGTGTGTGTGTGTGTGTACTCACCTAATTGTGGTTGCTGGGGTTGAGACTGAGCTCCTGATATTAACAATGTATCTCTTAAATCTTCTGTACCATATTATGTAATAAAATATTCCTATTGGTGTATATATATATAAAATATATATATATATATATATATATATATATATATATATATATATATATATATATATATATATATATATATATTATGGATTCCACCTCTGGTGTAAATTTTGGGACCCATAGCCTCGGAGAAGTGGATAAAAAGGCTTCAAGGAAGAATATTTGGATTTCTTCCTGAAGCCGTTTAAATATTCCGCTTCCCCTACCACCCCATCTTTTCATTCTTTTTTACCATTGGTATATTTTATTATATAATATGGTACAAAAGAACTGAAGATACATTGTTGATATAAAGATGGCATATACAGTACACGAGGTGTGAGAGATACATGTCTAGTACATATTGTTACATGTTTGTCACTGATAAATTAGACCATGTGCAACTCTTGGGTATCTTTATTAAGGAAACGTTTCTCCACACAGTGGCTTCATCAGTCCATACACAGGAGAAGCATGAAGAACAGTAGGAGAATGAGGTAATCAGTCCCTCAACCTTGAGTCGATGTGGTCAGTCCATCAATCTTAAATAGAATACGACATATGAGCGTAGGAGCTTATAAACCGTAGGCAGGAGAGGTGCTTCAGGATATTGCATATTCGTGCAGTATAGGGCTTTCATATGAAAGTGCACATCTTAGGTAATATGTCAACCTGGGTAGACTCATGCACTTTTTGAGAAGGTACAATGCATCGTTGGTGTCAAGATTGCCTATTTGTTGTTCCATTCTCAACTCTTCCAGCTTCTTCCCGAGAATTATGTCAATGGCATCGCTTCCTAGAGGTGCTCCAAGCAAGATGCTATTTGTGGGGCAATGACTGATGTCCTGACAGGTTTATCTCACTTATGACTTGTTGATTAAGAGATTTCACATTTAGATCTATTCTGGATGGAATCCATTTTCCTGTCCCAGTGTCATCACCTGTGTAGATCATCTGTTAGGGACTTTCTTTGTACCTGCTAGTGTGCCATCATCCAGGAACCAGATATTTAGCTCACTGGTCAGTCTGACTGTGATTTCCCTAAGTGCTACACAGAAGAGAAATGGTGTGAGAGGATTCCTTTGCTGGATACCCTCTGATGGTGTGATTTCATGCTCTCCAAACAGGATCATTGATTCCTTGCTATATTCAGCTGAAACAAAAGGGAAGAGACGAGGGAAATGTTCTTGTACAGCTGCTAATACCACGTCCCTTTTCAGGAGATTAAATGCATTCGTGAAATCTAATTTTACCACTGCATTGTCCTCAGGCAGGTTGTTGATATATCCCCTTGTTGCATGAACCACTGCTTCACTTCCTTGAGAGACCCCAAAGCCAAGCTGGTTTGACTGAAGCATCATGGCTGCCTCTGCACGAATACTTCGGACAGCAGCTTTGGATACGAGGCAGTGAAGAGTGTTGCCCACTGCAATTGGCCTAATTCCTCAATCTTTTTTTAAGGATACAAAGTGATGCACCAAAGGTGAGAGATTTAATTTCGTTAGGAATTGTTGAATAGTCTTGTGATCTCTGAAAGCAGTGTTTCTGCAATCTCTCTGTTAACTGGATTAACCATTTCCTTTAAGTGCCGTGGCCTTATTCCAGTGTAACCCCTAGCAGAGCCAGACGGGAACGGTATTATTGCTTTGTAAATGTTAGTATCTTGCACAATGGTACCATAGTGGGGACAGAGGTGCTGCAACTGTTGTTGCCCCTGGTTTCCCTGGCAGGGTGCTTTCCTCTAAATACTTCCATCGTGTCAGCATCCCTGGGGGCAACTGTATCTTCACTGGTAATAATACTGATTGCCCCCACTGTGTTGCCCTCTTCAATTTTCTTGCTCACCTGGACTCTGACTTTTCGCTGTCAGTGAAGTAAGTGGGGGTTCTGCCTCTCCCATTTTTGTATTGATGGGGAAGGCGAATGAGGTTATCAGTTCCAGGAAAGTCTCTTAAGGATTTAATGATCAATGAGGCTAGCCTCTTTTTCCTTCTTTCCAACACAGCTAAGCAGACATTACCAAATAGTATTGGTGGAACCATCGTTTACTTTTTTAAGAGGTCTGTAAATTTTCCAGCTGCGTGTGGATGGGCTGCTTTGGGAATATATGTGTCTAGGTACCTGTTGCTTTAATTGCTTCCAAGTTATTATGTGATGAGATGAGATCTGTTGGAGTGGGTTCAGGTGCCTGAAGTAGCTCTGGGTCATCACTATCCACAGGAGGACATCCTGGACCAGGGCAGCTACCACGTTTGTGGAGGAAACCATTAGAGTTGAGACAAAGAAGCTATAAACACAACCGACATTTGCCTCTCCTAGTATTGCCAGCCGTTCCATTTCCCTGGTAGTTCGCTTCCTTCTGACTGGCATCCATTCGGCAGCTAGACTGTCGGAGTGGAGTAAGACATGCTTGGTGGGTATGGTGCGTTGAAGGTTGTGAACTTGACCGTGGTGGCATAGTGGGGTTTTAGAGGACCGGTCAGGGGCTAGGAGGGGAAAATGGCCTTCTCATTAGGGGTGCCCCTAGGATTTGGGTGGGGGGATATATATATATATATATAATATTATAAATATATATTATATATATATATATATATATATATATATATTTGTATAATTCGATATATCTGGTGTTGTACAAGTCCTGGAATCTAATTACGGTGATAAATATGAATCACAGCTAAACATATATATATATGCTGCTTTATCTCTTCTCCCAACACACTGCGTGCTCAGAGGAAACTACCAGAGAAAACCATTGAGCACCTGGATCTGAAGTTTGGCGAACATCGGTTCACCGGTGAGGAGATTAGTGAAGGTTAGCAGCATATTGTGTCTTGCATGCAAAATAATACTAGAGAGGTCAAGCCTCGGCCTGATAAGCAAGGCCCAAGGTAATATCTAGCACTAGTGTCCTAGTGGGTACAAACCTACTAGCACACTAGTAGTTTTGTGCCAAGTCAATTCCCAGGGTAATAAAAATAAGTTTAAGGGAAAGTGGAATAACAAGTCTCGTGTACCTAAGTGCTTTCTTTGTCACGGAGCTCATTTGTTCCATACTCAACATTAACCATCCGAAAACAACGGGCCCATGAGTTGAAACACTGTCATTAGTGCCTGGGCTACCACTCTGGAGGCAACTGCAAGCCCAATATTTGAAATACTGGATAGGTGATCACAAGGCCCTGACTCTCAGACTCCCATAGTAAACTGGTGTAATTCAAGCCGGAGCTCTTGTCACCGTGACAGCTGTAAGTAGGACGGCCACCACTCCTTAGCTCCATGCGGTCGTAAATGAGATAACGATTTCTCTTTCTGCAGTCGAACAAGACGTCTCATCAGCGTTTGTCCTGCAGCTCCACAGAACGTTACTAGTGATGTGCCTCACGTTACTAGTAACACTGCTCACTGTACTGTGAGTGGTCGTCACAGTACAGTGGCTATTGATTCACGAAATCGTAATGACATGATTGCAAATAAACCATGCCACGGGCGGGGTTAGAACCCGCGATCAGAGTCATAAAACTCCAGACCGACGCGTTAGCCACGGGGCCCAACAGCCACAAATTTGCTTTAAAAACTTGTTTTGGGGTTTCATAGGGGTACCTTGCAACCCCCTTTGGGGTGTATAAATATTCCTATTTTGGATGATTCTTTTTGTGACTACTGACCAGTGGCTAACACGTCGGTCGGGAGTTTAATGGCTCTTGATCGGGGGTTCTAACCCCCCCCTTGGATGTTTTTTTTTTTTTTTCAGTGGCTATTTATTGTTTGACAAAGTTGTGCAGAGTTATTTTATCCATAGAAGAAATTTGGGCTGGGAGCCCTGCATAGAAGGTGCAATTTGCTATAGCTGGCAATTTTTGTCGGGGCGGTAAAATTTTCAAACGATTCACACAGTGGGGGGGATCAGCTACCAACAGATGAAAGGGTTGCAGGTTTCCTTAACTGTCTTGAGGAAAGCCAATGGAGCGGGTAGACCCTGTTTTTTCTGACCAAAGGGGGGGGCCCCATAGAATGTTCGGTGACATTGATTTTTTAAAACACAAGTTTGTGGGGGGGGGCAACATTTGAATTTCCTCGTTGACCATTGCGGGTATCAAAGTTTTTTTGGCCTTGACGTCACGGGGTTGTATGTCACAGGTCACTAAAAATTTCCCCGGGGGTACCAAAAATTCCCTTAAACCGGGAAAATTTAATCCTACAGATCTGTACAAAAGATAACCATATCCAAGACAATACACAATCACAACATAATAGGGGTGCAAAACATGTATGCACAGGGCTCCTCCGCAAAATTGATCAGTAAAAAGAGGGGTTTCAAGAATTAACTTCAGTAACAAAAACATAAAAGGGGAACAAGTAAAACCAGTTCGAAAAATATGGGGGGGAAGATATCCTAAATAACTCAGATTTTTAAACCTTTACCTAGAAAAAATAAACTCTGGGTTCTTGATATCTACAAAACAAAATTCCCTTAAGAAAAAGAAAGAGATGATGTAAACAAAGAGAGATCTCCCTAACAAACGAAGGTGAAAAACCAAAGCTGCTGAGAGGGAACAAATATATCTGAAATACGAAGGGGGGCATGGTCAATGAAACGCACTAAGAACTTTAAAATAAAGGAATCTTTTCAGGAAACAAGAATCGCGGAAGAACTAAAAGCCATGAAGGAAAACTGATAAAAAAAACTAAATACTTCTCTTTTTAAAATCAAGGGAAAAACAACATCCGGTATTTGGGGCCCCCCCTTTAGGCGAGATGGGAACACACAATGACACCAAAAATTTCGAGATAAAATGTCCAAATACACTCAGTGTTTAGAGAGGCCCCTACCCAGACAATCCAAAAGAATTCTTTATGAACGAGACTCAAAATCGGTCACCAAAATCTTTGAATTACCTAACACACAAGACTTTGAAAAACAAAAAAGACAGCCCCTGCACCTGCTCCAGGCCCCAAAACATGGAACCTGTGTTCATCAAGAACTGAAAGAAGCCCATGTCCAGCCTTCACATTCTATGGAGAGGGGGGCATGGACACAGGGGCATCCCCCCCCCTCATAAAAAAAAAAACAGACATCCCATATCATAAAACTTTGAAAGATCGCCCCAAACCCCCTAGATACCCTACAGTTACACAACCCAGGGCAACACGGGTTTACAGCAGGTCGCTCTGCCTGTCCCAGCTACGGACCCCTAGACAAGGTCCTGGTGCTAGAGAGGATAAAAAAAATATGCAGACGTAGTATTCTCAGACTTTGCAAAAGACTTTGACAAGTATGACCATGGTGAAATAAGCGCATAAGATGCGTGATAAAGGAATAACAAGAAAAGTTGGTAGATGAATCTATAACTTTATGACAAATAGAACACAAAGAGTAATAGTAAACAGAGAAAAGTCTGAGGCAGCTACGGTAAAAAGCTCTGTTCCACAAGGCACAATACTTGCTCCATTCCTATTCCTCATCTACATAACTGACAGAGATGTAAGTCACAGCTCCGTGTCTTCCTTTGCGAGTGACATCCGAATTGCCATGACAGTGTCCTCCATCGAAGACACCGCAAGTCTCCAAGCGGACATCAACCCAATCTTCAAATGGGCAACTCAAAACAATATGAATTTCAATGAAGAGAAATTTCAACTACTCAGATACGGAGAACCTGAGGAAATTAAAACTGTATCAGGGTATATAACAAATTCTAACCATAAAATAGAGCGAGAAATTAATGTGAAGGACCTCGGAGTGATGTCAGAAGATCTCGCCTTCAAAGACCACAACAATATATCTACCGTATCTGCTAGGAAAATGATAGGATGAATAATGAGAACCTTCAAAACTAGGGATGCCAAGCCCATGATGATTCTCTTCAAATCGCTTGTTCTCTCTAGGCTGTAATACTGCTGTACACTAACTGACCCCTTCAAGGCTGGCGAAATTGCTGACCTGGAGAGTGTATAAAGAACTTTCACAGCACACATAAGTACGATAAGGCACCTAAATTACTTGGAACGGTTGAAGTCCCTTGATTTGTATTCCCTGGAATGCAGGCGAGAGAGATGCATGATAATATAGACTTGGATAAATCCAAGGGGGATTAGTACCAAACTTGCACACGAAAATCACTCCCAATGAAAGCAAAAGACTCGGCAGGAGATGCAACATTCCCCCAATGAACAGCAGGGGCTCCACGAGTACACTGAGAGACAACACAATAAGTGTCTGGGGTCCAAGACTATTCAACTGCCTCCCAGCATACATAAGGGAAATTACCAATACACCTGTGGCTGTCTTCAAGAAGGCATCCCGGCTGGTCAGGTACTCAGCAGCCGGGATGTGGTTCATACGTCAGCTTGCGTGCGGCCAGCAGTAACGACCTGACTGATCAGACCATGATCCACCGCGGGGGCGTTGACCCCCGAAACCCCTCTCCAGGTATACTCTAGGTATCGGTGTGGAATAATACATAGCCTAGTATGCGGCATTTAGAAGGCGTTTCTCTATCTATTTCAGGTTGAGCTAGGTCTCTGTTATAGCAATAATATCTATGCTTCCTGCACATGCAATTAATCTTAGCTCATCTCTTATTTCTTACGTTCGTTATCAGTATAGTAAACCTTAAGGGAGCCAGCCATTTACTGCCCACTTGCTGCCCTCTAAAGTCTCTCTTTTTTTACCATGTCAATTACATTTATTAATACCTTTATGATGAACAATGTCTTTTAAACATACTACCGAAATATCTGGGTAATATTTACTGTTGTTATCCCTCATGCCGCAACCTGTTTTTTTCCCACACTCACTCATACCAGAATATTTCGTAGCACAGTAAGAGAGACATTATCTACACATTTTTGTAAAGCAGAGATGACTGGCTCAGAGAAAGCGTCATATGGGGATGTGGTAATGTAATTTTAACAAGTCGGTCGTCTCCCACCGAGGCAGGGTGACCCAAAAGAAAGAAAATCCCCAAAAAGAAAATACTTTTATCATCATTCAACACTTTCACCTCACTCACACATAATCACTGTTTTTGCAGAGGTGCTCAGAACACAACAGTTTAGAAGTATATACGTATAAAGATACACAACATATCCCTCCAAACTGCCAATATCCTAAACCCCTCCTTTAAAGTGCAGGCATTGTACTTCCCATTTCCAGGACTCAAGTCCGGCTATATAAAAATAACCGGTTTCCCTGAATCCCTTCACTAAATATTACCCTGCTCACACTCCAACAGCTCGTCAGGTCCCAAATACAATTCGTCTCCATTCACCTCTATCTAACACGCTCAAGACGCTTGCTGGAAGTCCAAGCCCCTCGCCCACAAAACCTCCTTTACCCCCTCACTCCAACCTTTTCGAGGACGACCCCTACCCTGCCTTCCTTCCCCTATAGAATTATATGCTCTTCATGTCATTCTACTTTGATCCATTCCCTCTAAATGACCAAACCACCTCAACAACCCCTCTTCAGCCCTCTAATACTTTTATCAACTCCACACCTTACTCCTAATTTCCACACTCTGAAATTTCTGCATAATATTTACACCACACATTGCCCTTAGACAGGAATTCCACTGCTCCACCGCTCCCGTTGCAGCTTCCACCCAAGCTTCACACCCATATAAGAGTGTTGGTACTACTATACTTTCATACATTCCCTTCTTTGCCTCCATAGATAATATTTTTTTGTCTCCACACATACCTCAACGCACCACTTGCCTCTTTTTCTTCATCAATTCTATGATTAACCTCATCCTTCATAAATCCATCTGCTGACACGTCAACTCCCAAATATCTGAAAACATTCACTTCTTCCTATACTCCTCCCCAATCTGATATCCAATTTTTCTTTATTTAAATCATTTGATACCCTCATCACCTTATATTTTCTATGTTCACTTTCAACTTTCTACCTTTACACACACTACCAAACTCGTCCACTAACCTTGTTTGCACAGAACTGCTTAATGCCTCAAATGATGTAGTGGAAGTTTTAGCAGTAAAGGTCGAGAACCAAAACCTAGTCATTGTGGTAGTCTACAAGCCTCCGGATGCAACATCCCAGCAATTCCAGGAACAGCTGTTAAAAATTGACCACTGTCTGGAAAATCTTCCAGCTCCGGCACCCAACATATTGCTCCTGGGAAATTTCAACTTAAGGCACCTAAAATGGAGGAATATAGCAAATAATATTGTTGCAGTAATGACACCAGGAGGCAGCTCTGATGAAAACTCACACTCACACGAGCTTTTAAACCTCTGCACAAAATTCAATTTAAACCAGCAAATAATAGAGCCTACTAGACTGGAGAATACACTAGACCTCATCTTCACTAACAATGATGATCTGATAAGAAATGTCACCATATCAAAAACAATATACTCAGATCACAACATAATTGAGGTTCAGACATGTATGCGTGGAGCCCCCGACCGACATAATGAGACTAGTCACGAGGGAGCATTCACCAAATTCAACTTCAATAACAAAAACATAAAGTGGGACCAAGTAAACCAAGTCCTAACCGATATAAGCTGGGAAGATATACTAAGCAACACAGACCCCAACTTATGCCTAGAACAGATTAACTTGGTGGCACTCGATGTATGCACAAGGTTTATTCCTCTAAGAAAAAGGAGGAGTAGATGTAAAATACAAAGAGATAGGCGCTCCCTTTACAGGCGATGGAAAAGAATAACAGAGCGGCTAAAATAGGTCAATATATCTGAAATGCGTAGGGAGACATTGGTCAGAGAAATAGCAAGCATCGAACTTAAGCTAAAGGAATCTTATAGGAGTCAGGAATCGCGGGAAGAACTAAAAGCCATAAATGAAATCGAAAGAAACCCAAAGTATTTCTTCTCCTATGCCAAATCAAAGTCGAGAACAACGTCCAGTATTGGGCCCCTACTTAAACAAGATTGGGTCCTACACAGATGACAGCAAGGAAATGAGTGAGCTACTCAAGTCCCAATATGACTCAGTTTTTAGCAAGCCGCTAACCAGACTGAGAAGTCGAAGATCAAAATGAATTTTTTATGAGAGAGCCACAAAATTTGATTAACACAAGCCTATCCGATGTTATCCTGACGCCAAATGACTTCGAACAGGCGATAAATGACATGCTCATGCACTCTGCCCCAGGGCCAGACTCATGGAACTCCGTGTTCATCAAGAATTGCAAGAAGCCCCTATCACAAGCCTTTTCCATCCTATGGAGAGGGAGCATGGACACGGGGGTCGTCCCACAGTTACTAAAAAAACAGACATAGCTCCACTCCACAAAGGGGGTAGTAAAGCAACAGCAAAGAACTACAGACCGATAGCACTAACATCCCATATCATAAAAATCTTTAAAGGGTCCTAAGAAGCAAGATCACCACCCATCTAGAAACCCATCAGTTACACAACCCAGGGCAACATGGGTTTAGAACAGGTCGCTCCTGTCTGTCTCAACTATTGGATCACTACGACAAGGTCCTAAATGCACTAGAAGACAAAAAGAATGCAGATGTAATATATACAGACTTTGCAAAAGCCTTCGACAAGTGTGACCATGGCGTAATAGCGCACAAAATGCGTGCTAAAGGAATAACAGGAAAAGTCGGTCGATGGATCTATAATTTCCTCACTAACAGAACACAGAGAGTAGTCGTCAACAGAGTAAAGTCCGAGGCAGCTACGGTGGAAAGCTCTGTTCCACAAGGCACAGTACTAGCTCCCATCTTGTTCCTCATCCTCATATCCGACATAGACAAGGATGTCAGCCACAGCACCGTGTCTTCCTTTACAGATGACACCCGAATCTGCATGACAGTGTCTTCCATTGCAGACACTGCAAGGCTCCAGGCGGACATCAACCAAATCTTTCAGTGGGCTGCAGAAAACAATATGAAGTTCAACGATGAGAAATTTCAATTACTCAGATATGGTAAACACGAGGAAATTAAATCTTCATCAGAGTACAAAAAAATTCTGGCCACAAAATAGAGCGAAACACCAACGTCAAAGACCTGGGAGTGATCATGTCGGAGGATCTCACTTCAAGGACCATAACATTGTATCAATCGCATCTGCTAGAAAAATGACAGGATGAATAATGAGAACCTTCAAAACTAGGGAGGCCAAGCCCATGATGACACTCTTCAGGTCACTTGTTCTATCTAGGCTGGAATATTGCTGCACACTACAGCACTTTCAAGGCAGGTGAAATTGCTGACCTAGAAAATGTACAGAGAACCTTCACGGCGCGCATAACGGAGATAAAACACCTCAATTACTGGGAGTGCTTGAGGTTCCTAAACCTGTATTCCCTGGAACGCAGGCGGGAGAGATACATGATTATATACACCTGGAAAATCCTAGAGGGACTAGTACCGAACTTGCACACGAAAATCACTCACTACGAAAGCAAAAGACTTGGCA
This sequence comes from Cherax quadricarinatus, assembly GCF_026875155.1. Classification (NCBI taxonomy): domain Eukaryota; kingdom Metazoa; phylum Arthropoda; class Malacostraca; order Decapoda; family Parastacidae; genus Cherax; species Cherax quadricarinatus. Next base: position 30,097,136 of record NC_069456.1, on the reverse strand, counting down.
GACGATGCAATATCCCCCCAATGAAAAGCAGGGGTGTCACTAGCACGTTAAGAGACCATACAATAAGTGTCAGGGGCTCGAGACTGTTCAACTGCCTCCCAGCATACATAAGGGGGATTACCAACAGACCCCTGGCAGTCTTCAAGCTGGCACTGGACAAGCACCTAAAGTCGGTTCCTGACCAGCCGGGCTGTGGCTCGTACGTTGGTTTGCGTGCAGCCAGCAGCAACAGCCTGGTTGATCAGGCTCTGATCCACCAGGAGGCCTGGTCACAGACCTGGCCGCGGGGGCGTTGACCCCCGGAACTCTCTCCAGGTAAACTCCAGCACAGTATCATCAGCAAAAAGTAACTGTGTCAACTCCCATTTTGTATTTAATTCCCCATAATTTAATCCCACCCCTCTTCCGAACACCCTAGCATTTACTTCTTTTACAACCTCATCTATAAATATATTAAACAACCATGGTGACATTACACCTCACTGTCTAAGACCTACTTTTACCGGGAAGTAGTCTCCCTCTCTTCTACACACCCTAACCTGAGCCTCACTATCCTCATAAAAACTCTTTACAACATTTATTAACTTACCACCTATTACATATACTTGCAACATCTGCCACATTGCTCCTCTATCCACTCTATCATATGCCATTTCTAAATCCATAAATGCAATAAGAACTTCCCAACCTTTATCTAAATACTCTTCACATATATGCTTCAACGTAAACACTTGATCTACACATCCCCTACCCACTCTAAAACCTCCTTGCTCATCCGCAATCCTACATTCTGTCTTAACTCTAATTCTTTCAATAATAACCCTACCGTACACTTTTCCTGGTATACTCAGTAAACTTATACCTCTATAATTTTTTACAATATCTTTTGTCCCCCTTCCCTTTATATAAAGGGACTATACATGCTCTCCACCAATCCCTAGGTACCTTCCCCTCTTTCACACATTTATTGAAAAAAAAATGTCAACCACTCCAACACTATATCCCCCCTGCTTTTAACATGTCTGTCATGATCCCATCAGTTCTAGCTGCTTTACCCCCTTTCATTCTGCAAAATACCTCACGCACCTCCCCCACACTCACATCCTGCTCTTCTTCACTCCTAAAAGATGGTACACCTCCCTGGCCAGTGCATGAAATTATTGCCTCCCTTTCTTCCTCAAAATATTCTCGCTATCTAACCAATACCTCCATCTCCCCATCTACTAACTCCCCTACTCTGTTTTTAACTGACAAATCCCTTAATTCCCTAGGCTTTTTTAACTTGTTTAACTCGCTCCAAATTTTTTCCTTATTTTCATTAAAATTTCTTGACAGTGCCTCTCCCACTCTATCATCTGCTCTCCTTTTGCACTCTCTCACCACTCTCTTCACCTTTCTTTTACTCTCCATATACTCTACTCTTAATACAACACTTCTGCTTTGTAAAAACCTTACTTCATCATTCCACCAATCACTCCTCTTTCCTCCTGCACCCACCCTCCTGTTACGACAAACTTCTGCCCCACATTCTAATACTGCATTTTTAAAACTATCCCAACCCTCTTCAACTGCCCCCCCCCCCCCATCCCTACTCACCTCTCTGCCAATAGTTGCTTATATCTCACCCGAATTTCCTGCTATCTTAGTTTATACACTTTCACCTCCCTCTTACTTGTTGTTGCCATGTATTACCAGATAATTCTTTGGCATATGTTTAACAATAAGCGGTTTATCGCTCATAGCAAGTAAAATAATCGTTTTTCAAATGTACTTTTATATACTGAGAAACGAAATTGTAGAAACTGAAATTGACTGGAAGATTTTTACTTCAGTAAAGATCTATAAACTACTTTCTCACTTGAACATGTTTGGGGTTTTGAACTTGTTTCAAGTTTTTGAATTTTGGAGAGAGAATGTATTATGCAGGCACTCTGGCTACCTGATTTTCGTCAGTCTTACAAATATTATCTCACTCTCATTCAAACAGCACGTCAGACCTTGAGAACAGCTCGTTTCCATTCACTTAAAGTGTATGTGAGAATAGCAACGTGACTTGTGATTATCATGTGTCCCCATTTCAACCTATTATGGTGATGAAGGATGTTGCCAGCAGGAGATTCTTCTCCTTCCATAAATTTACACCAAGATTTCTGTCTTTCTCCAGCTGCCTCACCTTCATCTCGTTATCTAGACTCGCGTGAAGATGTGCGTGTGTGTGTGTGTGTGTGTGTGTGTGTGTGTGTGTGCGCGTGTGTGTGTGTGTGTGTGTGTGTGTGTGTGTGTGTGTGTGTGTGTGTGTGTGTGTGTGTGTGTGTGTGTGTACTCGCCTAATTGTGGTTGCAGGGATCGAGACTCAACTCCTGGCCCCATCTCTTCACTCACCGCTACTGGGTCCTCCCTCTCCCTGCTCCATGAGCTTTATCATACCTCGTCTTAAAACTACGTATAGTTCCTGCCTCTACTACATCGCTTGCCAGACTTTTCCACTTCCTAACAACTCTGTGGCTGAAGAAATATTTCCTAACATCCCATTGACTCATCTGAGTCTTCAGCTTCCAATCGTGACCCCTTGTTTCTGTGTCCCTTCTCAAGAACATTCTGTCTCTGTCCACCTTGTCTATTCCACGCAGTATTTTGTATTTCGTTATCATGTCTCCCCTGACCCTCCTGTCCTCCAGTGTCGTCAGACCAATTTCTCTTAACCTTTCTTCATAGGACATTCCCCTTAGCTCTGGAACCAGCCTTGTTGCAAACCTTCGCACTTTCTCTAATTTCTTGACGTGTTTGACCAGGTGTGGGTTCCAAACTGGTGCTGCGTACTCCAGTATGGGCCTCACGTACACAGTGTATAAAGTCTTGAACGATTCCTGAGGTACCGGAACGTTATTCTCAGGTTTGCCAGGTGCCCATATGCCGTAGCATTTATCTGGTTACTGTGTGCTTCTGGCGATGTACTCGGTATTATACTCACTCCTAGGTCTTTCTCCGTGAGTGAGGTTTGCAGTCTTTGACCTCCTAGCCTATACTCTGTCTGCGATCTTCTCTGCCCTTCTCTGATCTTACTTTGCATTTGGCGGGGTTAAATTCTATGAGGCAGTTGCTGGACCACGCATCCAGCCTGTCCAAGTCTCTTTGTAGACCTGTCTAGTCTGCATCTGATTTAATTATCATCATTAACTTCACATCATCTGCAAACAGGGACACTTCTGAGTCTATCCCTTTTGTCAAGTCGTTCACATTCACCAAGAATAGCACTGGTCCCAGGACTGACTCTGCGGACCCCTCTCGTCACCAGCGCCCACTGTGATACCTCATCACGGACCATGACTCGCTGTTGCCTCCCTGTTAGGTATTCTCTGATCCATTGCAGTGCCCTTCCTGTTATATGTTCCTGTTCCTCTAGCTTCTGTACTACTCTCTTGTTAGGAACTGTGTCGACGGCCTTCTTGCAGTCTAAGAAAATGCTTTCAACTCACCCCTCCCTCATTTCTTACTTCGGTTACCTTGTCATAAAACTCTAGTGGGTTAGTGACTCAGGATTTGCCTTCCATGAATTCGTGCTGGCTGTCGTTTAAAATCTTGCTCCGCTCCAGGTGCTCCACCACTCTCCTGACAATCTTCTCCATGATTTTGCATACTATACACGTCAGTAACACTGGTCTATAATTTAGTGCTTCATTTCTGTCTCTTTTCTTAAAGATGGGGACTACATTTGCTTTCTTCCATACTTCAGGTAGTTGTCCAGTTTCAAGGGAAGTGTTGAAGATTTTGGTTATTGGCACACACTGTCTCTGCTCCCTCTCTAAGGACCCACAGAGATGTCTGGTCCCACCGCCTTTGAGGTATCAAGGTCACTTAGCAGCTTCTCCACCTCCTCCTCAGTTGTGTGTAATTCATCCAACACTTGTTGGTATATCCCTTGTTGATGTACCCCACTATTTTGTCTTCCCATTGTCCCTTCAGCCTCCATTGTAAATACTTCCTGAAATCTCATATTGAGCTCCTCACATACTTCTTGGTCATTTCTTGTGAGCTCCCCACCTATTTCCTCAGCCTGATTACCTGGTCCTTGACTGTTGTCTTCCTCCTGATGTAGCTGTAAAGCAGTTTCGGGTCAGACTTGACTTTCGATGCTATGTTGTTTTCATACTGCCACTCTGCCTCCCTCCTTATCTGTGCATACTCGTTTCTGGCTCGTCGACTAATCTCTTTATTTTCCTGAGTCCTTTGCCTTCTGTACCTTTTCCATTCTCTAGAGCACATAGTTTTTGCCTCCTTACACCTTCGGGTAAACCAAGGGCTCGTTCTGTCCTTTCCATTATTTCTGTTACCCTTGAGAACAAACCTTTCCTCTGCTTCCTTGCATTTTGTTGTTACAAAGTCCATCATTTCGTTTACTGATTTTCCTACCAACTCTTGTTCCCACTGATCCTCCTGCAGGAAGGTCCTCATTACTGAGTAGTCCCCCATTTTGTAGTTTGGCTTTTCCCTTTCTGCTCTTGTTACCCTGTCCACTTTTAGCTCTACAATGTATTCAAAGCTCCAAGGGACCTTTGATGTGATGTGCTCAATGTCTGAACTACTTAGGGTGAAAACAAGATCCATTCTTGCTGGTTCATCCTCCCCTCTCTCTCTGGTAGTGTCCCTAAAATGTTGGTGCATGAGGTTTGCCAGCACCACATCCATCATCTTGGCTCTCCATGTTTCGGGACCCCCATGTGGCTCCAGGTTTTCCCAATCAATCTCCCTGTGATAGAAGTCACCCATGACCAGTAACTTCATTCTACTCGAGTGAACCCTTCTTGCCACCTCAGCTTGTGTGTCCACCACTACTCTGTTGCACTCATCATATTCCTCTCTTGGCCTCCTGCAGTTCTGTGGTGAGTTATACATCACTGCAATGACTACCTTTTGTTCCCCTGACTGAACTGTACCTATTATGTAATCCCTTTCTCAAGTCTCGTCCATTCCTTCCATTTCTTGATAACCCCACCGGTTTTTAATTAGTAGTGCAACCCCTCCTCCCCCTCTGCTCCTTCAATCCTTCCTCAGGATTTGATATCCAGGTGGAAAAATTGCATCTGTTATTATCTCAGTGAGTTTTGTTTCTGTGGCTGCTGCGATGTCTGTGGACATCGGGGGTTACAGTGGGGGTGGGAGTTGTGGTGAGGGAGATAGGGATAGAGGGTACAGTGTGTGGGTTGCTGTGGGTTACTGTGGGGGTGGGGTTTGTGGTGATGGGGATGGGGAGAGGGTAAATTGTGTGGGTTACTGTGGGTTTCTGTGGGAGTAGGGTTTGAGCTGAGGGGGATGTGTGGGTTATTGTGGGGGTGGGGTTTGTGCAGAGGGGGATTTGTGGGTTACTGTGGGTTTCTGTGGGGGATGGCAGCAGAGGGTACAGTGAGTGGGTTTTGGGTTAGGTTGTTTGATTGCTTTGGGATTGCCATGGTTGTGTTCCTTCTGTGGGTAGTACTGGAGGGGGTTGCATTTGTTCTTCCACCTGGCCTGATTTCTCCTGCTCACCTTCCTTGCCTCCCATTCCTCCTTGCGACATTGCACCCTCTCTTTCAGTATCATCCTTTCTTCTTGTGTTCTGTCTCGTTCGAGGTACACACTCCAGAACTCCTGATTGTCCCTAAGGTGCGCGTTCCCCTGCATGATCCATTTTTGCACTGACTCTCTCTTGAAAATCACTTTGACTGGATGCTTTTTTCCTCTCCCAAAGCACCCAATTCTCCGAAAATTTGTTAGCTGGGTCATGTCGCCCTCTCCTGTTGCTTTCATAATGCTTTCAACCATTTTTTTCTCCACCTGTTTCCTTGCCTCATAAGTTTCCTCATCTACTTCTTGCAAGCTCATAGACAAAAACTGCCCTCTCCCTTTCATCCTCCCACTGTACTTCCCTGAGCATCCTCTGATAAGAATTAGCTCCTGCTATTGATGCATTGCTTCCTACTGTCTCTTCCCTATCTGGTGCCCCTGTGCTTATCTGTTCCTGGACATGGCAGTTATCCATTAGAGCTCCTTCATTGTCTTTAGTCCCTTCAATAGTTCCTGCTGTTCTCCCTGCCTTTTCCCGGGCCCCCCTTGGGTCCAATAGAGTCATCACATACAGTATATCACCATTGTTCCCTACTGTCCCCTCATCAGTGAATGATGTAGTAGTTCTTTGTGTCATGTCTGTATTGTCCTTTGGTTCCTTAGGGTGTTTCAGGCATTTTAGTTCTTCTACCAAGCTCTGTATCTTAACTTCAGCTGCTGTGATTTGTAATTCCCATTTCCTGCTCTCAGCAATTTTCTCTTCCATTTTCTTGCCGAGCTCTTCCAGCCTCCTACCTCACTCCTCTCTTCTTGTGAGCTCTGCCTCCCAGTTTTCTCTCCCAGGTCCACCCCTCTCTTCACCCACTATTCCTCTGGTTCTCCATCCGTGTTTTTTGGTGTCCCTTTTTTTTCCACAGAAGGAAGAGCTTATGTCAAGAGTGCAGTGTGGAGGGGGTGTTTGTTGTGGGGAGGGAGGGGGCATGTTTGTTGTTGGGAGGGAGGGGGTGTTTGTTGTGGGAAGAAGGGGGAGGAGGCAGGGAGGGGGACAGCAGCAGAGGGTAGAGAGATGGGAGAAGACTAAGGGGGACAGGGGAAGAGCAATGGGGAGGGGAGTAGAAGGATTAGGGAGGATGAGAAGGAAGATGAAGAGAGAAAGTGTGTGTGTGTGTGTGTGTGTGTGTGTGTGTGTGTGTGTGTGTGTGTGTGTTGTGTATGTTTGTGTGCGAGCGAGAAGAGCCTCTAACTGATCACCACAAAAGTCACGGTGACATTTTCCCCAGAAGAAATGATTAGCATTAAAATCTCCTAAAAAGAGGAGTGGAGGAGGTAGGGAAGAAATCATTGAAGCCACATCTGGGATAGATAATAGCCAGAAGGAGAAAGGTATGAAGAGCAGACCGTGTACCACTTGTCCAAGCAGATGCAGGCTGCAGTTAATACAGCAAAGTATGGACAAGGACTTGAGAATATCGTATACCCTGGCACACGAGAACTGCACTTTCTTTAAAAGTTTCATCGGGAAAAGGATCCTATACGTGCAATAAAATATAGCCTGAGACTGGGTGACAAACAGCGAATGCAATTTTGGTTCTTGCAAAGAGACACACAGGAGAAAACTGGGAGAGCAACAACTGAAGCTCTTCCTGATTACCCCTGAGGCCTCGAACATTCCACTGTAAATGAGCCTCGATCGGCCATTAGAACGTAACAGTAATATTTTGCATGTGTTCGGACCAGGAGGGTCAGCAAGTCAACATGTGGAGTCATTGGGAAAGTAGTAAGCAGTGAAGAATTGGAATGACGTGAAGAAAGACCGTAGGGGTGAACCGGTGCCCATCATAGGTGTTGTCTTCTCGATAAATGGATAAATGCAGATTTGACTTCAATAGTTTCAGGTGAGAGAGAGAAGTCGGAGAGAGCTTGGCAGAGGAGGGAGAACATGTAGTTTGGGTAAAAAAGTGGAGAGACAAAAGAAGACACAAAAGAGTAGAGGTCTTAGCAAGCAGAAACTTCCGGAGGGACAGGCGAGGGAGCAACTGTACATGGGGTAGATGAACCTCCACAACAGTATCAGATGCATTTCCAGGTAAAGGTCTAGACTCAGAGATAGGGAGAGAAGCACATTTGGGAAGGTCATGTGGTTTGGGGGTTGAATGAGATTTGGACATAAATAAAGATGTAGATTTTGAAGAAGGGATATGTGGAGTCGAGATAGATTAGAGGGGGCTAAACGCCCTCTCCAATCTAGGTTGACATTGAAACGTGAAGAAGAAGATATAGGGACAGTAAGTAATGATAAGATTGGAATTTCAGAGCCCATAACTGCAAAAGGGTTGGACATAGAGGTGACTGTGGAAGAAAGAGATACAGAGGTAACTGTCGAAGCAGGCACCACCGAGGTCTGGGGCCATCTAGCGACCCAAGAATAAGAACCTTGGGAGTCTTCGTTAGAGGCAGAGATGGGAAACTGCCATGGCGTATGAGACGCCCTGTTTCTCTTGAAGACAACGGATCTCTCTTTCTCTTAAGAAAATCGGGAAATGACGACAATAGGCAGGGTGTGCTTTTTTTGCAGTTAAGGCAAGAGGGAGGGCAGTTGCAGGATGGATTGTTATAGCTGAAGCGCCAGCATTTTCTATATTGTTGCGGGGTATGGATCAGTTTCCGCACTTGTAGGTGTTGTCCCGCTACTTAAGCAGATGGTGGTAATTCACGGTTGTCAAAAGTTAGCCTCGCTATATTGCAATCATAACACCTTCACCTGCGGCCAAGAAGTGTCTACTCTAATGATCGGGAGATTTTGGAGCTCGAGCTGCTCCAGAATGTCATTACACGCGAGAAAGCAGCATTGTACAGTAGTATGTGGAAGGACAACAGATCCACTGAAACAGTTAAGGAAGATTTGCTTGCCAATACCTGGAGAGAGTGAAAGATTATGTGCCAGCTCTGCATTTTGTACTGTGACATCGCATGTGCCACTCTTAAGAACATTGAAGAAAATATTCTGCCCAACATAGCGAAGGAGTGCCCTGTTGACCTTGTGGTCGGGAAAAGTCAGTAGTAGAAGTTGGTTGGAGCCTAAAGATTTTTTTCCCAAGAGCTTTGAAACATAGAGCATAAGGGGAGGAATTGCTTAGTTGGATGTTAGAAGCGTGAGACGAATCTGAGGTAGCATCGGTAACAGGTCGAGGTTGTTTGGCCATTAGATTAGAGGTAGGTCGTCCTGAGTCGTGTGTGTACGATCCGAAAATCGACGCACTGTATGTGGAGGAGCCGGGATCATAGTCAAAGCCATGTGGAGGTCAGAAGTGTATAAAGGGTCGGTCGAAACCGCGGCACCAAAGGGTAACGAAATGTTGCCGGAAGAAGACTGGATTGGAAGAGATGTCCGAAGGTGTGCCGTGATTTGTAAAGGGTGCTGCAGGAAAGGGCCCGAGAGGAGGTGGATCACGGGTATGGATCACCATGATTAAGTTTCCCTTTTTATTTATTTAAAAATAGGGGATGAATAATAAAATTTTAATCCATATTGCTTGGAGAAGACAACGAGGTCCATCTTGGGGCTAAGGTCTCCATGCTTGGAGAGATACGAGTCTCATGCTTGGAGGAGACTACGAGGTCTCCATGCTTGGAGGAGACTACGAGGTCTCCAAGCTTGGAGAAGACTCTGTGTACATCATGCTTCAAGACGACTGCTGGAGAATGAATAAATTCGCCATTTATAGTCATCTTTAAGGGTGCCTATTAGTTATACCATATGGTCCATATTAGTACATTTTATACGACAATTTTCACAATCCCAATTCCCCCACCACTAAAAAAAATAATAATACATGGAGCTTAGTATTTATTGCCTTCAACGTGTTAGCGGTGCTGAACCTACCTATGTCGACATTCCTGTCTAGTGTCACCAGGTGTCAGGTACACTGACTTGAAGATTGAGACACGCAACATATGGGAAAATTTATTGAGTAAACGTTTCGCCACACAGTGGCTTCATCAGTCCAATACAAAGAAGAAAGGAGTAAGGAGAGGAGGAGTTTGAGATAATGAGTCCCTCAGCCTGGAATCGATGTGTTCAGTCAGTCTTGTAGAAAGTACAGCATAGGACCGGAGAATTGGCTTATATACTGTACACCTGACTACAGTATAAAAGCAATTTCTCCGGTCATATGGACTGAACACACCGATTCCAGGCTGAGGAACTGTTTACCTCAAACTCCTCCTCTCCTTACACCATTTCTGCTTTGTATTGGACTGATGAAGCCACTGTGTGGCGAAACGTTTACCCAATAAAGTTTCTCATATGTTGCATAAGTGTCTCAATCTTCATCTTGTCGGTGCTCAGAACCAATTATTACATTGACTTGACTCACATGCACCACAAGACAGGTGTTTGTTGTCTTCTTTATGTTTAAGCAAGACAAGTCTTTGTTGTCTCCTTTAAGCACAAACAAGACAGGCATCTGCTGTCTCGTTTAAGCGTAAACATGAAGACTCACATTTCTTTAAATATGTAGGTCGTTTGGGGCTCTGGTGGCCTGGTGGTTAACGCTCTCGCTTCACACGGCGAGGGCCTGGGTTCGATTCCCAGCCAGAGTAGAAACATTGGACGTGTTTCTTTCCACCTGTTGTCTATGTTCCCCATCAGTAAAATGGGTACCTGGGTGTTAGTCGACTGGTGTGGGTCGCATCCTGGGACACTGACCTAAGGAGGCCTGGTCACAGACCGGGCCGCGGGGGCCTTGACCCCCGGAACTCTCTCCAGATAAACTCCAGATAAACAAAAATAGCAAGTACAATAATTTTTTTCATAAAATAAACTGGATTTCAAAGCATTTACATCAAAAGACTTTGACATATTCAGTTTTCCTGATCGAACCATTCTTTGTGGCTATTCAGATTCAGGAAAATCATATTTCAGCACTGAAATTGTGAAGTTATATCATGGAATATTCAAAAATATTATATAATGAGTTACGAAATGACCCACATATTTCTCATAAATCAAATATTCATAAAGAGAGAGTCAATTCCAAACTTGTTACGTTACGTTACGAACATACATTATTAATAGTGGATGATATGTTTTTAAAAGCTGCTAAAAGCGACATCATTATAGACTGTTTCACCAAAGGAATTTATGTGAATGTATCTGTAATCATAAAAGAACGTTTATTTCATGGTGGACTTAACAGTCACATTATTCCACTGAATGCCACACATTTTGGGTTTGTTTAAACTGCATGATCTTGGCTAAACTGGGACTTTCGGTATGCAAATATTTGGGAAAGGTTTATCTAAGGAATTTGTAAATATTTATAACATAAATTTATTTCTCGTTTCCATTTGGTTATTTAATGATGGATTTAGTTGTACCTACACCAGAAAGTTTACAACTGCATACCAATACAGTGGGCGAATTTCCCTCTCAAATTATCTATCAATGGATCGATCAAGTGTAAATAATGATGTATCCAATTCTATTATATTAAGAAAATTTATAGAGGCATAAATTCTGTGGGGTTCTTAGATGGCATTAAAATATTACATGATACTGCTTAAGAAGATTGATCGTACAATAAGTTTGAAACATATCAAGGATTTCTTAAAAACAGAGAGCAGTATATTGCATGTGCTTCAACTCGTATCATTCCCACGACGAAAAGTTCTCGTCCTGAAGCAGAAAGTTATATTAACGTGTGATGTCGGGGACCTGTCAACATTATCACCCAATAATGGAGGGTATAAATATGCTTTCGAGACATTTACAAGCAAATCTCATGAAAAAAAAATGACGCTCTGAGCACTTTAGATGTTTTGAAGAAAATTTTAAACAGGGCGGAGAGAAAAGGTATATTATGACTTCTCACGGATATTAAACCTTATCAGGAGAATGTGCAAGAAAGGTATGAAATACCGACAATGTGAAAGTTAAGACACATGTGCAACATCTGGATATCTTTATTGTAGACCAGAACTGTGCAGCATAATCTAATTGAGACCTAACCAAGGATATATAGAGTTGAACAACCTGAGGACTTCTATTATTTATACTTCTTGATATGAATTATTATTATAATCAAGGGGGAAGCGCTAAACCCAGAGGATTATACAGCGCCTGGGGGGGGGGGATGTGGAAGGCATTCAGGCTTAATTCGGGGAACTGGAGCACAAATCCAATTCCCTAAATCAAGAGCCCCTCACCAACATCAAGGAACCTTCCTTGGGGGTCTTGATTGAAGCCAAGGATTCTGTTAGCTTTATTGCGAACACTTATGCACTTTGTCTTGGTTTCAGATTATTGCTAACCAGAACTCCTAAATCCTTTACGTAATCAGTAGTATTAAGATCTACACTATTCAGTTTTTAAGTGGCATGGTTATTGTCCTGTCCAACATTTAGCACTTTGCATTTGTCTATATTAAACTGCATCTGCCACTTCTCCGACCACTGCATCAGTTTATTCAAATCATCCTGAAGTGCACTGTTCTCAATATAATGAATTGGAGGGCCTATTTTGGTGTCATCAGCAAATTTGCTTAAGTCACTATTCGCTCATCTATATCGTTTATGTAAATTGTGAACAAAGTGGCCAACACTGACCCCTGTGGAACACCGTTTGTGACGTGCTCCCATTCTGATTTCTCCCCATTTATGCAAGCTCTGCTGCCTATTTGTGTGCCTTAAGTTTCCTCAACAGCCTCTGACGTGGAACTCTATCGAAAGCCTTACTAAAGTCCATATACACAATATTATATTCATTACCATGATCTACCTCCTCAAACACCTTAGCAAAAAAAGTTAGTAAATTTGTAAGACAGGAACGTCCCTTAGTAAAACCGTGTTGAGATTCATTTATTAATTTATGCCTATCAAGATGGCTACGAATTGCCTCGGCAATTATTAATTCCATAAATTTTCCCACTATGGAGGTAAGGCTAATTGGTCTATAGTTCGAAGCTAAGGACCTGTCACCTGCCTTGTAAATAGGTATTACATTTGCCGTTTTCCACTTATCAGGCACTATGCCAGTTTGTAGTGTTATATTGAAAAGATTATCCAAAGATTTGCAAAGTTTCTCTCTTCATTCCTTTAACACCCTTGCAAACAGTTCATCAGGACCTGGGGATTTGTTAGGTTTTAATTTCTCCATTTGTCTGAGGACCATGTCACTAGTTACTGCAATCGTGCATAGTTTATTATCGTCCTGTTCTACATAATTTATTATTTTTTGGAATGTCGCTAGTATCTTCCTGAGTAAAACCTGAGAGGAAGTAAGAATTGAAAATTTCACACATCCTTATCACTGTCAGTGATCTGACCTGAGTTACTCTTAAGTGGGCCTATCTTGTCTCTAATCTTACTTCTGTATACCCGAAAGAACCCTTTTGGGTTAGCCTTTGAATCCCTTGCGACCTTAGCCTCATAATCCCTTTTTTGCTTTTCTTATTCTTTTTTTTATTTCTCTCTTTAATTGAATATGCTGATTTCTTAACTACCCATCCCCTCTTTTGATACGCCTAAATATGCCTCTCTTTTGAGCTATGTTTAATCTATTGTTCATCCATTTGGGATCATTTTTATTAGATCTAATTTCCCTACTCGGAACAAAAGTTGTCTGAGCAGCTAGAACTATGCTCTGAAAAACGTCATACTGGCGACCAACACCAGTTACCTGACCCGTAAGTGCATGCAATCACCATATCGGGTGATATTCGTAACCAGTTCCGAATTAACTGTATACAACGAGGATCTAACAAAAAAAAACAATTTAGTAAATGTTTATTTGTTGGGCAGACAGGTTGTGTAGTGTTTAATAAAAGGACGTCTATATTTAATCGTGGATCTCACATTCAGAATACACAAGAACTTTCTAATGTCTCGAATAAATACATCTCTACCTGTGACAACATATTATCTTAAAGACCTTAATGGTACAGAAAATCAACAGATTTCTATATTGAAGAATTGATCGCTGCTACAGTACCCTAAACATTTATTATCGAAAAGTTTAAGGTAAGAAAAAATGAAAGGAAAGACACTATTCCGAGCGTCATAAAAAAGATTACGAACTATCGTTTAATTCGTGGATAACAGAAAGTGACTTTTTTAAAAAACTGAAAAAGTCTTTATTGGTAAAATTTCAACAATTGTTGCTCGTTCTCGATATACTCGAGAAAAAACACCGAAAAGTTTCGTTGAAACAATTTAAAAAAAAACATGAATTTTATATCTGATTTTTTTTAAGAACCTTAAGAGAAGAAATTACCAATAAACCCGAATATTATTAAAAAATAAATTACAAAGAAATCAAATCCTTGGCCTGGAGGAAGGTGGGCAGCAAACAAAATAATAATAATTATTTATTAAGCATTAGAAGAGGCGATTTTCTTCCTCCTCCTCCTCCTCCTCCTCCTCCTCCTCTTCCTCATCCTCCTCCCCTTTCTCCTCCTCTTCCTCCTCTTCTTCCCCTTCCTCCTCTTCTTCCCCTTCCTCCTCTTCTTCCCCTTCCTCCTCTTCTTCCCCTTCCTCCTCCTCCTCCGCTTCCTCCTCCTCCCCGTCCTCCTCCTCCTCCCCTTCCTCTTCCTCCTCCTCTTCCTCCTCCTCCTCATCCTCCTCCTCCCCTTCCTCCTCCCCTTCCTCCTCCTCCTCCCCTTCCTCCTCCCCTTGCCTTCCCTCTCTTCCTTTCCCTTTCTCCCTCTCTACCCTTTCTCTCACTCTCCCTCCTCCTAGTCCCCCTCTCTTGCTTTTTCCCTCCTTCTTCCCTCCCTTATCCCCTTCCTCTCCCTCTCCCTCTATTCCCCCTTCCAACTCTATAACCTCTCCACCAATCTGTCCCACTCCCTCCCTCTTCCCATATATCTCTCCCTTACACCTCCCTCCCCCCCGAAACACACACACACACACAGCCATTTGACACTTCAGTGTGACTAGTTAGTACTTACCCACTCGTTTCCCTACACTTCCTTACACACTCGCTCTCGCTCTCCACTCTTTTTTTCTCTCCTCTCCTCCCTCCACCATTCCTCTCTCTTTTCCTTCCTCCCTCTCTCCCTTCCACGCTTTCTCTCCCTCTAGCTCACTTCCCACTCCTCCAAGCCCGCCCCCATCACTCTCCTTGACCCCTTCCCTCCCTCTCCCTATGTCTCCATCCCTTACATCTCCCCCACCCAAACGCATGCACACACACACACACACACACACACACACACACACACACACACACACACACACACACACACTTGTCAGGAAGACAGCAGCGAGTCAGGGTACGTGGTGAGGTGTCAGGGTGGGCACCTGAGGCCAGCGGGGTCCCACAGGGGTCAGTCCTAGGACCAGTGCTGTTTCTGGTATTTGTGAACATGACGGAAGGAATAGACTCCGAAGTGTCCCTGTTTGCAAATGACGTGAAGTTGATGAGAAGAATTCATTCGATTGAAGACCAGGCAGAACTACAAAGGGATCTGGACAGGCTGCAGACCTGGTCCAGCAATTGGCTCCTGGAGTTCAACCCTACCAAGTGCAAAGTCATGAAGATTGGGGAAGGGCAAAGAAGACTGCAGACGGAATACAGTCTAGGGGACCAGAGACTACAAACTTCACTCAAGGAAAAAGATCTTGGGGTGAGTATAACACCAGGCACATCTGAGGCGCACATCAGCCGAATAACTGCTGCAGCACATGGGCGCATAGCAAACCTCAGAACAGCATTCCGACATCTTAATAAGGAATCGTTCAGGACCTTGTACACCGTGTACGTTAGGCCCATATTGGAGTATGCAGCACCAGTTTGGAACCCACACCTAGCCAAGCATGTAAAGTAACTAGAGAAAGTGCAAAGGTTTGCAACAAGACTAGTCCCAGAGCTAAGGGGTATGTCCTACGAGGAGAGGTTAAGGGAAAATCGACCTGACGACACTTGAGGACAGGAAAGAGAGGGGGACATGAGGGGGACATACAAAATACTGAGAGGAATTGACAAGATGGACAAAGACAGAATGTTCCAGAGATGGGACACAGTTCGAAGTTGACGACAGATGAATCACAGGGATGTTAGCAAGTATTTCTTCAGTCACAGAGTATTCAGGAAGTGGAATAATTTGGGAAGCGATGTACTGGAGGCAGGATCCATACATAGCTTTAAGCAGAGGTATGATAAAGCTCACGGTTCAGAGAGAGTGGCCTAGTAGAGACCAGTGAATTGGCGGGGCCAGGAACTTGGACTCGACCCCTGCAACCTCAACTAGGTGAGTACGCACTTGCGATCGAGACAGAACACATGAGGAAATGTCGATACTGAAAGATAGAGTACAAAAATGAAAGGAGGAACGAGAGGAAATGACAAAGATGAGCAGAAGAGCCCAGTTGCAGGTGGAAGGGCAAACACACCCTCCAGAAACACCCGCAGAAGGACTTCAACCGTGACAACCCCAAGGCAAGTGAGCAATCTAAACAGACACACACACACTGATTCCTCTGCCTGCACCCCCCACACCACAAACCCCACCCATACAGCAACCCCCTACGGGAGCTCTGCCTCCACCACCACCACAACCCCGTAGCACCAGCCAGGGCTCCCGATCCCCCAACCCCAATCTTCTCCCAGAATCACAGTATTAGAAAAGAAGTTGATAGTTTGGTACATGAACGCAGATGGAATAACGAATAAATATGAGCAATGGCATAAGAGAATCAATGAGAAGTCCCCAGACATCATAGCAGTCACAGAAACGAAACTCACTGAGACAATAACAGACACGATCTTCCCACCAGGATATCAGATCATGAGGAAAGATATAAGGAGCAGAGGGGGTGGAGGGGTTGCACTGCTCATAAAAGACCGATGGAGATTTGAGGAAATGGAAGGCATTTATAAGATTGCAGTGATGTATAATCCACCACAGAACTGCAGGCCAAGAGAAGAATACAAAGAGAGTAACAGAGCAATGGTGGATACACTGGCCAAGGTGGCAAGAAGAGCTCACTCAAGCAGAGCAAAGTTACTCTGTTATGGGTGATTTCAATCAGAGGGAGATTGGGAAAACCTGGAGCCACACTGGGGTCTCAAAACATGGTGAGCCAAGATGATGGATGTGGTACTGAAAAACCTTATGCATTAACATGTTAAGGACACTACCAGAGAGTTGAAGATGAACCAGCAAAACTGGACCTTGTGTTCACCCTGAGCAGTTCAGACACTGAGGACATCACATATGAGAGGCCCCTTGGAGATAATCATCACATGATTCTGTGTTTTGAATACATAGTAAAATTACAAGTAGAGAGGGTAACAGGAGTTGGATGGGAAAAGCCAAACTATAAAAAGGGGACTACACAGGTATGAGGAACTTCTTGAAGGAGGTTCAGTGGGACAGACAATTGGCGCCAAAGTCAGTAAATGAAATGATGGAATACGTAACAACAAAATGCAGGGAGGCAGAGGAAAGGTTTCTTCCCAAGGGCAATAGAAATAATGGGAAGACCAAAGCGAGTCCTTGGTTTACCCAAAGGTGTTGGGAGGCAAAAACTAAGTGCAACAGAGAACGGAAAAGATACAGGAGGCAAAGGACCCGGGAAAATAGAGAGACTAGTCGACGAGCCAGAAACAACAGCCAGCAACAGTATGAAAACGACATAGCATCGAAAGCCAAGTCTGACCCAAAACTGCTGTATAGCCACATAAGGAGGAAGACAAAGACCAAGTGATCAGGCTGAGGAAAAAAGGTGGGGAACTCACCAGAAGCGATCAAGAGGTATGTAAGGTGCTCAACAAGAGATTTAAAGAAGTACTTACAGTGGAGTCAGGAAGGCCTCTGGGTGGACAGAACATAGGGGGATGCCAACAAGGATTATACTAACAAGTGTTAGATGACATACACACTGAGGAGGACGTGAAGAAGCTGCTAAGGGACCTTGATGCCTCAAAGGCAATGGGACCAGACATCTCCCCATGGGTCCTTAGAGAGGGAGCAGAAATGCTTTGTGTGCCGCTAACCACAATCAACACATCCCCTTAAACTGGGCAATTACCTGAGGTATGGAAGACCGCAAAAAAGGAGACAGAAAAGAGGCACTAAACTATAGACCAGTGTCACTGACATACATAGTATGCAAAGTAATGGAGAAAATTATCAGCAGGAGAGTGGTTGAGCACCTGGGATGGAACAAGAGTATAAATGCCAAATAGCACGGATTTATTGAAGGTAAATCCTGTGTCACAAACCATCTGGATTTTTGACACAGTAAAAGAAACACAGAGAGAAGGGGGGTTTTATTGAACTAGAGGATCGGGCGGTAAAAAAGGAAGCAATTGAAATGGATTAGAGAAAAACCTACAGGGGAAAAAACGAGTCATGGATGTGGTGGGGTATCACATGGGCCCCTGGGGGGGTGCCACGGGGGCGGCCCAAGGACCAAAGGCTTTTTCTGGTATATTAAATGTTTAAAATGGAAGGTTAGATAAAGGGGTGCCCCTTTTCACGGGTGATTGAAGTTAATAGGAAAAAATTTAAATCAGATGAGGATCGGTAGGACTTAAAGGGGCCCTGGACGGGCTGACACCCTGGTCCAGCAAGGGCTTCTGAATTTAACCCCCCGCCAAATCAAAGTCTGAAGATCGTGAAGGGCAAAAAAGACCGCAGGCAGAGTAAGGCTGGTGGCCAAGCTGCAAACCTCGTCAAGGAAAGATCTTGGGGGACTATAACACCGAGACGTCCCCCGAAAGCACACATAAACCAGATAACTGCTGCAGAAAAATGGGCCCTGGCAAACCAGAATACTTCCCGATACCTTAGTAAGGAATCGTTAAAGACACCAATACGTGAGTCAGGCCCATATTTGGGGTATGCACACCTGTTTGGAACCCACACTTGATCAAGCGTCAAAAAATTAGAGAAAGTGCAAAGATTTTGTGACAAGGTTTGTCCAGAAAAAAGGGGTTTAAAGGAAAAATTGGCCCGACGACACTGGAGGACAGGGAAAGGTTAGGGGGGACATGATGATAAAATCAAAATACGCATGGGAAAAGACAAGGGACAGAGACAGGGGTTCCAAAGGGGGGGGGGCCAGAAACAAGGGTCACAATTGGGAAATGAAGACTCGATAGTCAAAGGAGTTTGGAATATTTCTTCAGTCTGAGTAGTCAGGAAGTGGAATAGCCTAGCAAGTTTAGGTAGGGAGGGGAGCTACATAGCTTTTAAATGAATAAGATACAGCTCATGGGGGCAGGGGGAAAAGAGGCCATAACTTAAGAAGAGGGAGACCAGGAGGGGCTCCCCACCCCGGCAACCCCAAATTAGACGAGTAACACAGTAATCATCCCAAACAAACCAACCCCCGACCATCTCCACTTCCTCTCCCCCCCCCCCCCCCTTCCCACTCTCCACCCTCACTGCCCCACCTCTCCCCCTCTTACAAATCCCCCCCACACACAAACACACACACATATTACAACCGTAACCTCCCCCCCCCCCCCCCCAAAAAAAAAAATGGTGGCCAGAAGGGAAAATCAAAGGCCGGGGATCAGAGGAAATGATTCTTAAAGAAGAATGGTGGAAAAGCAGTAAAGGATGGAAAAAGAGTGGGGGACAAAAAAGTTGAGTTTTCGCGAAAAAGAAGAAAGGATGGAGGCAGAGAAGAAATGGGGGTCCCCGCAGAAGCCGCAGAAGCCCAGTTGACATGCATTCTTAATATCAAGCTTGAAGCCACCAAACAAGATTTCAGACTTACTGGCATTTAGAATGAACATTAGACAATAGTCTCAGATCTCTAGGTGCTAATTATGACCTAAGAACAATGTGATTGGTTTAACAGATGTATTGTACAAGATAATTGTCACCACAAACTATTTAACGATAAAATATTTAATGTTCAATAAACGCTATTTTCACTTGTGAAGAAATTAGCAATGGTTTAACAAACAATAGTTTCATGCGATGCAAGCAAACGAGACCAGATGAAAAATCCACAAATCCAGTGGAAACAAACCTTTCAACTCTGTATAAAAAAGAGTATACCTAACTCCACTAAACCACAGAATGTAAAATCCATTATAGGCAAATATCAACTGTGTAATACAACAGACATTAAACGAACTGTCACACATAAACGTACTACGAAAATGTGATCTTTGTGATGGAACAACATTTGGGTCACAGTTATTGTAGTCTAGAAGCACATCATATAGGCACGTAAAACAACGTGGTTTCATCACAGAAAAGTGCATCAAGTGTTTAAGGTGAACACAAGGGAGGAAATGTTCACTGATGAAGTTTTTGAAATGCGGTATGCACATACAGCATTTATGCCCAAAATACATTTGCTGAACAGCAGAAACTTCAACAAATCAGGAGTCAACCAAGCAACAGCATTACATGTGAAGATATTTAAAGCAACTGCTCTCCCGATAGCTCGAGTTGAGGTCTTTATCTAATAAAATACACAAAACAAATGTTGCTAGCACAATTTGATCAGGTTCCACAAAGGTCCTTCATAAGAAGAACAGTGTTGCAGAAACCTGAATAACAACCCAATCCAAATTGTACAGTTAGGATTATTAGCTGTTTTTTTCCACGATTCCTGGTAAACAGACATAATGACATATCAGAAATCACTGTGGTCCTAGGAAACAGAAAAAGTCAGTAGAAGCTGTGGTAGTAGTATGATTTGCCTAAGTCAGTGCAGTTCCTGATTAAAAGAAACATTTACAGCACTGAAATCCATCTAAGGTCAAGTTAGCCTGTCCTTGACATTCATACGGACACTCATTAGTCCAACTTGATTAATCATTGGAAGTGATTTATGATCACTGTTTTGGTGCAAAATCTAGTACGGGGGGGGTGAGTAAACATTATGTTCACTTGCTGAAAACAGCAGCGCCAACATGATTATTGGTCCCATCACTCTCAAAGTGGGAAAGAAGCTGATATTGATAGCAGTGAAAATGAACTAGTTACGAGAATAACCGCTTGATCATGTTACCACAGCAAAAATTAATCATGTTACTGGAATAAATGAAGAACCAGTTGATAAGGTTTGGGATGTAGATGCGATAGTATTGATGAAATAAACCAAGCCCACAAGAGTCTCAGACTTATAACAAATGTTAGACACTGACCAAATATAAAGAGAACAGTAATTGGGGTTAGTACCATGGATATTAAATCCCCACATCCTGCCTAGCAATAATCGCATGGCTTTCAGACAGATAAAGCACAAATACATGAGCTCAGAAGAATCCAGAGCTACTGTCTATGATAATATCATACAGAACAGATGGACAATAAATTCATTGTGGAAGTTATCGAAGATAAGTTTAGACAGACCTCATTATTTCCCGCACCATGAGTCAGAAAAGACTTCTGAAACCACTTCCACTACGGTAGTAAATAATGCAGCGCATCTTGCAAAAAAGATGTAGCAAGTTCCTAATGACTGTCTGATGACCGTACCCTCAACTAACTAGGAAGCTTGGGACTTGCTTATGAAATTTCGCCACAAACCCATGTTGCCTACACGGCTGAAATTTCCCAAGTTTTCCTTAAGAGTAGGACTACAGAAATAGAAAGAGATTTACTCGAAACTTGTGGCCTAAAATCCACATGATCCTCAAAGTCCTGTCTAAACTTATCGTTTCAAATGAATATTATTTTGGTGCAACATCCTAACCAATTCTTACTAAAGCAACCTAAATACACATTTGAAGATCTGAAAGTCCCTTAAATAGAAATCCTAAAGAAAAGTTTGCTATGTTGAGGACAATCATCAAGGACTGTGAATAGATGGAGGAGGTTTGAATCCTTATACAGAGAAGCTAACAAGTGGAGATGAAAGAAGCAAATATCCTCAAAGATGTGGAATACTAATCAAAGCAATTAAGGGACTTATCAAAGAAGATTTGCCCTGAACTGAAATTCCTGATTGCCAACAAGAATGCTGGACTTAAATGAGAAACACACAGGAAGTACTTTGATCTCAAAAGGATAACAATAAATCATGCACTACACTCACTAAACGTAGTTACTGTCAGAGGTATCACAATGTTTTGATCCTCTAGTACCTCGTCTCACCAATAACCATAAGGGTAAAATACTTATGCAAGAAGCATGGAAAGCTCAAATTGATGGGATGATAAATTTACTCTAGAAATTAGTCAAGCAAGGGTGAAAAATCCAAGGATGTTTAAACAACTCATCAAATTAAACTTCCAGACATATAGGACAAGACGGAACAAGTACACATAACATTGTTCTGTGCCGCGTCAACCAGAGGTTATAGGGCGGTGTAGCTTACATGATAATGCCTGAAGGAAGTAACTAATTACTTTCAAAGCAGGGGTAGCACCCTTGAAGGTCAGAACAGTACAAAATTGGAACTGACAGCACTCAATGTACGTACAAAATTAGCTGTTATCTCAACAAAGTACTTGGATCATCTGACAATTGAAGGAAAACCGTGAACAGTGAGTGATAATGAAGCAGTCTTCTCCAGTTGATTAAGAAAAATAAGAGGTAAGTATGGTCAATGAGTACAGAACAGAGTTAGGCAGAAATAAAAGAGATCAGAGAGATAATCTCTTTCTCCACGTCTCTACCCAAGAGAAATCCAGCTTACCAGTATTGTCACGTGGTGTACCCACTCAAGAAATTTTGTGGAATAATAAATAGATGCTCCACGGACCGAACTGGTTTCTCTAATGAAAATAACTGGTATCAGCAAAAAGCTCCACATTATGCCGGGAAGAAACATTCAGCTTGAACACAGAGAGATTAAGTTGTTAAATACTGCAACACACAAGAATAGTCCATTGATAATCTAAATACTCTCTTAGGGTAATCACTTAAGAGTTACAGCACTGTCCTTTAATTTCATAAAGGAAAAAAACCTGAATTAAGAATACTGGAACCCATTAGAATACTGGGTTGGAAAGCTAATACAGAAAGATGTTGTATTACTCTACTGAAATATAAAATTCTGGAAACAATAAAAATCCCCAAATGAAAACATGACATGATTAATTCTTTAGGACTTTATCTCGACTCAGAAAAGATTACAAGAAGTCTAGGAAGAATTCATAATCTTCACTACCTATAGAAGCCTTACAATCCAATATTGATCCCCAAGAATCATTTGCTTAACAAAACTGAATTGTGGCAAAACGCCCACAGTAACGTGATTAACAGTGGGGTTAGCTGACACAACAGTTATCATATACGAACAGTCTTACTGGATACCTCACGGTCGACAAAGTGTGAAAAAACAAATAAAGGACTGTATTACTTACGTCACTATGAAATTCGAGTAGTCAGTAATCCAGGTCCACCTCTATCCTCTGAAAGAGTTATGTCATATCACTCCATTGAGGTGACAGGTGAGATTACACTGGACCAAAAATATTATAACCACAACAGTTGACAAAGTTCCCATTTAAGTGTACATCTCTTAGTTCACTTGTGCTACAACTTAGCATAACATCTAGAAGAAGCTACATATGTGGGAAATGTCGCTGAAACCTTTATCAAAATAATTCAGAATGTTTGCAGTCCAGACGGACATGTCCCAGACTTGTGATTGCTGACAATGCAACGAACTTTGTGCTGGTGCTGCTTAAAAAACAAATCTTTGAGCAACCAGAAGTACAACAGAAGCAGAATTAACACAGTTTTTCAGTTGGATATACATATCTCCTAAATCTCTGTGAAGGCTTACTCCAGGCCCTGTAACAACTTCAAACAGTTTACCAAGTCTGGCTCCTCCTCAGGAAAATTAATGACTTAAAAAAAAGAATAATAACAGACAAACATAAACACTTTTATTATAAAGAAAATAAAAAAATAAAACACATATTTGATTTACTGTTTGACCGGGAGCCCCACACGTCACCTTTCGGGGGGGGGGAGAAGGAGGGGAAGGGGTATCGGGAGCTTGACCTTACCCTACAGTTAACAAGCATCCGGCAATGAAACTAGTTTACTATATACTCCCTCGCTGACTGCAATCTATTGAACTTTTTCCCTATACAATCTCCATGGCACGGTGGATTTTATAAAGAAAGATCGTCATTTTAAAACGTTTGTAAAGGAGAAACCTCTTTCATCGTCAGAGAATAGACTAAGAAGAATTCCGAACAATTGTGACTGAAAATAGAAAAATATTAGTTAACAGACTTCTAAATTACTTACCAATGAACTGGACAATTTAGAAAGTGTTAAGTCCATCTCATTTAGCGTACATGGCAGAAGGCTCGAACCTGTTCCTCCATGAATGATAAGAAATCAAAGAGGTCCTACTTATTTGCGAACCTGAGCAACTCAGAAGTAAATTCAAACACATTAATAAAGTGATTGAATTTGGGAGAAAATTTGGCGAGAAGACTATCTCACCTCAATTGAGAGAACACTTCCTAAGGAGCTGGTGTACCTGAAAAACAAAAGGGGATGGAGTCGCCATAAGACCTGTTGACAATAGAGATTTATTGACAATGAAGGACCCGAGACCCATTGGCCACTTTGTAAAAAATGTGACCAACTATCCTGATGCAAATGGAATCAACCGGACAGTAGAACTCTTTATGAGCAAAGGTTTAGATGAATAAGCGGACAATAAATAGAACTAGTACCAATAAGAAATTACACAGTTTTGGAAAACAAAATATAGTTGGATTCTCCAGGAAACCACACAGACTAAAACAGTTCAGAGAAGTCAAGCAGCAGTGGAGGCGATAGAGAAAATTAAAATTAATGTTAAGTGATGAAGATGATCACCTTAAGTCGAACCACCGCCGCCCCCCAGTGTGGAGAAATATTTCACCAGGAGGGGGTAACAGCCCCCTTCATCCCCCTTCAGCCCCTTTTCAGCCCTGATGGGCCCAGCCCTCCTCAGAAGGGGCATATAAACTTGTTTAACTGCGATAAAACATGAGATTAACTGAAAGCAGATGCAGTACGAGTATGGGACATGGTCCTTCGACTGTACGCTCCTTTCAGACTCCTGTGTTGCAAAGTGAGTTTAATAAGAGACAGTCCAACTCTTACCTTAGCATGACAATTAAGGAAATCCTGCTCCCACTTTTTTACATGGTAAAGATAGTGTAGCATAGTTGTCTATGCTTGAAGACAGCACGAATCAAACATTTCTGCTTTGCTTCATGGAATTAAGTGGCAAGGAAGTAAAAGTACTAAGTCAGCTTTTTATTTGATGCTAGGGATTAACGGCGACGGGATGCTGTCGGCGCTACAGATTACTTTATTGACTCTCTGAAGTGACACTGACGCCAGGAAAACCAACAAAGAACGATCTGTGCGTTAGTGTAACAAAGTGTCTCAATAAAACACAATAAACACTTAAAAAGTGTGATCAGCTCTTTAGTGATAAGATTGTGAACAATAAAGAAAAACTTGTGGAACTAGTGTACCGAGTGTGCTACTGTTCCAACTAGGACGACAAGGACATCCAAGGACACTTCAGCTTCTATGCAAGTCAACCGAAAACTGTCGAAGGTGTGAGAGACCACATAACCTCACGCTACAAGATCAATGTAGTTAGATTTAGGGGGGGTGTAGTATGGGGGACTGTTCATTTCATGATTGCAAGGCGTTTGTACTCAACGCTATAGTCCGGCCGTTAGGTGGCGGACTTTTGAATCCACACAATTAAGTTTGTCATCCATCAGACAATGAAATATGCTTACATAACACCCCCTAGGGGTAAATTTTATTGTTTACATATTAATGATCTCTTTCAGCTCGTTGAGAGATATGATCATGACAACAATTCAAGACACGTCTGAGCAGGGGCGCTGTGTAGACGATTTTCTGTCTTTATCAGCTAAGTGTTCCCTAAAAATTAAAAAAGTTTTAAATTATAATCTTAGTTGGTAAACCCATTTCTCAAACACCAGAAAAAAAAACAAATAAAAAAAAAAAAAAAAAAAGAGCCAAATGCTGGAACAGGTCTGTCAGCCTGTCCAGATTCCCGTTTTATGTCTGCCTGGTACTTCGATCGAATGAATTCTTATCAACATCACGTCAACTGCAAACAGGGACACTTTGGAGTCTGTGAGTGTGAGTGGTAAGAGAGAGAGCGCGGCGTGCGCACGGATGTGATGCGTATGTGTGTTTGTGTAAATGCACAGTAACGTATGCATAAATTGTATGATGCACAATCATAAATGCCAATTCATGAATGCATATTGCATATATGCAATATGTATGCAATATGCCATATATGCATTATGTATGCATATAGCATATATGCAATATGTATGTCATTGCATATATGCAATAGTATGCATATGGGGGGGGGGGGGGGGGGGGCCCCAAATTATTGCAATAAGTAATGGCCATATGCATATATGCACTATTAAGCATATTCAAGTATGCAATATGTATTCAGTATGTATATATTCAATATGTATGCATAGTATATAAGCCAATATGTTCATAGTATGTATCAATTATGTATGCATATGTAATAATGCAATATGTATGCATATTATATATCAATATGTATGCAAAAGTATATATAGCACTATGTAATGCATAATGTATAATAATGCAATATGTATGCATATGTATAAATTCAATATGTATGCATATGAATAATATGCAATATGTATGCATATGTTATATATGCAATATGTATGCATATGTTATATAGCAATATGTATGCATATGTATATATGCCAATATGTATGCATATGTATATATGCAAATATGTATGCATATGTTATTATATATATATATATATAAAATATATATATAAAATAAATATATAAATATATATAAATATATATATGATATCGCATTTATGTATGCATATGTATTTATCAAGCATATGAATGCATGTGCGATGTGTGTGTATATACATGAGTGAGGAGTGGTCACTTAGTTATGCATATTACATTTCAGTATGCCGCACCCTCAGTTCCACCCTCCTAGGCAGTTATATAACTGTCCTCATTCAGACTTGTTCTCAAATATTACAGATAATACTACTCGTTATATACATTCTGGTGCCTATGGAAATTTTCCAAAATCAGATATACACTCACCAACTGCCCGTGAAGTTAACAATCATCATTAATGAGCAACTAAATAAACTTCATCACAGTTCAGTGCTTTCCCTAATTATCCCTTGAGTGAGGAGAGAAAGTTACGTTTTCACTACCCTCTAACACCCTAACACTAGAAAAACCGAGATTATTATTATAAATAAAAAGAAGCACTAAACCATAAGGCTTATATCAGCGAATAACCGAGATAACCTTACCAATTTCTCCCACAAGGTGGAGTGTTATCTACTCTGGCTGTGTGCGTGACGCGACTTGTTTACAGTAAATATCTACCTCGTGCCACCAGTACAGAGTAAATATCTTATCAGTAACATTCAGTCCTTATCACTACATAAAATCATTCACTAATATAATTCCACACAACACTTAGTTCCCTATCCAAATGTGTAACCACATGCTCTCGCGCTACCGTCAACAGAGATGGGATAAGGGGGGTCACCATAAACTAGCCACTTCGTAGCAAAATCTAAATCACTCACATACAGATATCCACACATTATCTATGTCGTGTAACAACTTGATCATTTGAACTAAAGGTAATTACAAGCACTTGTGACTGGATGGTTATCCAGCCTGAGGCTGTGTGTCTATAAAAATTATGCATTTTTTTATCTTTATATATTGGCTTTTTACTAGACAAACTTCAGTTACTGTACTAAGACCATCACTAACATGACAAACACAGTTTTTTCATTATTATGAGGTCACAACATTTGTCCTAATGTGTGGTCACAATATTGTCCTGTAGTGTGGTCACAACATTGTCATGTTGTGTGGTCACAACATTTGTCCTGTTGTGTGGTCACAACATTGTTCTGTTGTGTGGTCACAACATTGGTTTCTGTTGGTTTGGTCACAACATTGTTCTGTAGTGTGGACACAACATTGTTCTGTGTGTGTTCACAACATTGTTCTGTTGTTGGTCCACAAATTGTTCTGTTGTGTGGTCACAACAATTGTCCTGTTGTGTGGTCCAACATTGCTGTTCCCTGTTGTGTGTGACACAACCATTGTCCTGTGTGTGGTTCAACACATTGTACTGTTTGTGTGGTCACAACATTGTCCTGTTGTGGGGTCACAACAATGTTCTGTTGTGTGAGTCACAACATTGTCCTATCTGCCAAGCCATAAACTTCCAAAATAACATAGTAAAATTCTGACCTACACAAATAACCCCACATAAAAAGAGAGAAGCTTACGACGACTTTTCGTCCGACTTGGACCATTTACAAAGTCACACTTTGTGTTACGTTGGTTATTTTGTGTTCGTTCCCAGTCACGGTATTTGTGCCTTTTTTGTTATTTAATCTGACCTCACTCCACCTTTCATTATTTTTCTGTTTTGCACGATAACCACTGACAGGCTCCTGGATGTCCCCCAGAAACATAAATACAGAGACCACTGCTGTTGCCTGTTACTGCTAGATGCGCGCGCGCTCGTGTTTGTGTGTATATGTGTTGAGTGTGTGCGCGCGCATATTAACATTGTTTTTTCCGTTAGTTTTGAAGCAAATAAATAACATAAGTTCTTTCTTTGATTCTGTTTAAATACTGAAAATTGAGTCTCAAGTTAGAGGATATAAACTTATGTTGTAGCAAAATAATAGCGATGTAAGATTACGTGAGTGTAATATGGATATTACTTTTATTATTGTTTAATATGAGAATATTTAACTTAAAGTATTATGATTTAAAAATTTATTTAACTATGATGTTATCTGTGCATGTTGAATTGTTTAGAGCTGTTACCTGTAAACGAGACATGTTTTGCTTAAGATGATAATGGATTTATTAAGAACCTATCAAAACACATTTTAGTAATAGACTTTTCAGTTGTCGCTTAAGGAAATTAGATAATAGCATAAGAAGTAGTTAATGAAATAAGGGAGGTTAGTTAATGATATAAGGAAATTAGATGTAATGGCAAAGGAAGTTTAGTTAATGGCAAAAGAAGTTAGGTTTAATGTCCAAGAAGGAAATTAGTTAATGGCATAAGGAGTTAGTTAATGACGTAATTAAGTATGGCATAGGAAGTTAGTTAATGACATAAGGGAAGTTAGTTAATGGAATAAGAAATGTATTAATGACATACGGTGAAGTTAGTTAAATGACATAAGGAAGTTAGTTAATGACATAAGGAAGTTAGTTTTAATGACATAAAGAAGTTATTAATGACATAAGGAAGTTAGTTAATGAACATAAGGAAGTTAATGACATAGTGAATGTTAGTTTAATAACAATAAGGAAGTTAGATAATGAATAAGGAAGTTAGAGGCATAACAAAGTTAGTTAATGAGTTATGTTTAAGACCTTGTGGTAGTTATAAAAATAGTAGGAATGAATACATTGTGGGAGTGAGTTGGACTACTATCTTGTGCTACCAGTCTGGAGCCGTGTTCCCCCTTGAAGTGGAAGAGACTGCCTAGGTTGTCATTGTTCTAAGCCTCTGGGTCATGACCTGCTTCGCATGGGCCAGTAGGCCTATTGCAGTGTTCCTTCTTTCTAATGGTTCTTAGTTTTTCATATAAGAAGTTTAGTTAATAGCATAAGAAAGTTAGGTAAATTGCATAAGAAAGGTTTAGGTTAAGAACAAATGAAGTTAATCACATTTAAAGTTAGTTAACGACATAATGAAGTTAGTTTAATGGAAGTAAGGAATTAGTTAATATGACATAAAGAAAGTTAAGTTAATGATATAAAGAAGTTAGTTAATGAAATAATGAAGTTAGTTAATGACAAAACGAAGTTTAGTTTAATTGACATAAGGAAGATAGTTAAGGCATAAGGATCCTAGTAAATGAACATAAAAGCAGTTAGATATTGGCAGAAGGAAGTTAGTTAATGACATAAGGAAGTTAGTTAATAGCATAAGGGTATTAGTTTAATGGCATAAGAACGTTAGGTAATGACATAAATGAAGTTAATTCACATATAAAAGTTAGTTAACGATAATAAGGAAGCTAGTTAAAACATAATGAAAGTAAGTTAAATGACATAATGATGTTCGTAAGACATTACCAAGCCAGTTAATACATATGAAGCTAGTTAATGACAAACAAGCTAGTTAAAGACATAAGGAAGCCAGTTAATGACCAAAGAATTAGTTAATGACATAAGGAATCCAGTAATGACACAAGAAGTAGTTAATGACATAAGGAAGCCTAGATTAATGAACATAAAGACGTCAGTTAATGCATAAGAAGCTAAGTTAGTGACATAAGGAAGTTAGTCTCGCCTTTGCATTTTTGCACTTTCAATTGTACGTAAAGGTTATCTTTGTAATATGTTATTGTGAATTTCACTTATAAATTGTTAATTAAGTAATAAAGCGTATCTGTAAGACATACTACTGAGTACACAATAATAACTTAATGAAATATACTTCAAATTAGTTATTGAAATTTAAGTATTAGAAAAAAATTCTTATACTGAACTCAACAGATACTTAATCTTCGATAAAATATTATAGTCAGTGTTATGTAAACTAAACACTGTTATTAAAGCTGACTAAACATGGATGTTTAAAATATCTGAGTTAGGAATATAACAATAAACATTTTGTTACAGAGTAAAATCAACAAGGTAATAAGAATGATCGAGTAGTAGGTATATATTATATATATATATAATATATATATAATATATATATAATATATATATATATATATATATATATAATAAATATATATTGAAATAAGATCACAGTAAACAGGTGATTTTAAAATATGCAATAAACCACTCTGAAAGAAATAGAGAAATTCAAAGGGCGCTTTCGTGACTAGTCACGAAAGCGCGCTTGGAATTCTCTATTCTTTCAGAGTGGTTGTTTGCATAAATATATAGATATATATATAACCTATAGTATATATATATAAATATATATATATATATAAATAATATATTATATATATACATATACATATATATATAAAGAAAAATATATAGAATATATTATATATACAAATACATATATATATATATATAATATATATAATAAGTATAGTAGTCATATACATATGATAATATATTATATATTTATATATAGATATATATATATATATATATATATAATATGATATATATACATATACATATATATATATATATAAGCTATATATATATATATATATGTAATATATACATAACATATATTATATATATCTATATATATATATAAACAAATATACCATATACATAATATATATATATATATATATATATATATATATACATATACATAAAAATATATACTAAATATATAAAAGTATATATATATATATATATATATATAAGATATATAATATATATATCAAATTATAATATATATAAATCTATATATATAAATATATATATAATAAAAATATAGATATAATATAATATATAATATATAAAAATATAATATATTATATATATATATATATATATAAATAATATAATATATATAGTATATCTATATAAAATATATATATATAAATAAATATATTATAATATATATATAAATAAATAAAAATAGTATAAAAATATATATATATATAAATATATATATATATATATATATATATTAAAATATATATATATAATATATATATATATATATAAAGAAACTAAAAATATAAATAAAATAATATATATAATATAAAATAAATAGAATAACTATATATAATAAAATATATTATATAAATATTCTTGGCTCATGGGAAAGAGAGCTTCTAATTACCTAAATTATCTGGGAAAAAGACACAACAGGGTAACTAGGGTCCCAGGGCATCTAGTTTACTTGTATCCAGCGAGCTCAGTGCGGCTGTTTCAAAGTGATAATTGCCTGCTGCATATTGGCACACGCCCCAAGCTCTGAGGACTGGATGAGATTTTCGAGCATAATAATCGGTGATACACACGTACAACATGTTACGTAAATGCCACTTTTATATTAACAATCGTTATCTCTTAAAATCTTCTTACCATATTATGTAATAAAATATTCCTATGGTAAAAAAAATAGTTTAAAAGATGGGGTGGTAGGGGAATGGAATTATCATACTGCTTCAGAAAGAAATCCAATATCATCCTGAAGCCTTTTTATCCACTATAAAAATAAATATATATTTTATAATTATATATATTTATATATAAATAATATATAAATATATATATATATATATATATATTTATATATATATAAAAATATATATATATATAAAATTATAAATATATAATATATATATATATATATATATATATATATATAAAATGTATATATATAATATATATATATATATAATATATATATATATAAACAATTCTGAAATGGAACGAATACTCATTTAACAACATTATCTCTGTAGTCTTAGTCTACAGCAGGATTCGAGTCAGCACACTCTGCATCAAAACACCTGGTTTGTAGTTGCGGGAGTGTATCAAGGCTCTAGTCCCGCCTGTTTCGCTGGTTGCTATTAGATTCTTGAATTTACTCTCTCCCTGTCTCCATGAGCTTTTTCGTACCTCTTCTTAAAGCTAAGTGAGGATCCTGCCTCCACTACAATACTTCCACTTCCCTATGACTGAAAAAAATACTTTCCTACATACTGTGACTAATCTATATTTTCAGTTTAAGTTTGTGACTCTTTTCCTGTCACCAGCACTATGTACTCACCTAGTTGAGGTTTGCCTGGTGTCGAGTCCAAACTCCTGGCCCCGTCCTCATCACTGGTCGCTACTAGGTCACTCTCCCTGCACAATGAGCTTTAATCATACATCTGCTTAAAGCTATGTATGGATTCTGTCTCCACTACATCGCTTCCCAAACTATTTCACTTCCTGACTACTCTGTGGCTGAAGAAATACTTGCTAACATCCCTCTGATTCATCTGTGTCTTCAACTTCCAACTGTGTCCCCTTGTTGCTGTGTCCCATCTCTGGAACATCCTGTCTTTGTGCACCTTGTTAATTCCTCACAGTGTTTTGTATGTCGATATCAAGTCCCCCCTAACTCACCTGTCCTCCAGTGTAGTCAGGTTGATTACCCTTAACCCTCCTCTTACACATGCCTCTTATCTCTGGGAACTAGTTCTTGTTGCAACCTTAGCAATTTCTCTAGTTTCTTTACTGCTTGGCTAGGTGTGGTTCCAAACTGGTGCCGGCATACTCCAAAATGGGGCCTAACGGTACACGGTGTAACGGGGTCCTGAACGAATTCCTTATTAAGATGTCAGAATTGTTGTTCTGAGAGGTTTGCTAGACGACCATATGCCTGCAGCAGTTTATTTTGTTGATGTGTGCTTCAGGAGATGTGCCTGGTGTTATACTCACCCTAAAGATCTTTTCCATTGAGCGAGGTTGTATCTCTGGCCCCATAGACTTGTACTCCATCTGTGTCTTCTTTGCCTTTCCCCAATCTTCATGACTTGCACTTTGTGGGTTGAACTCCAGTGTGAGAGAAATTTTCTCCAGAGGGGGGTAACAGCCCCCTTCAGCCCACTTCACCCTTCAGCCCTTTTCAGCCCCTGGGGGGAACCATCCCTCTCAGAAGGGGCAGAATATTTATGTTTACTGCTACAGTGAGTAATTGATAGCTGAAGCAGTACGAGTATGGACGTAGGTCGCTTCGACCCGTCGCTCCTTGCAGACTCCTGTGTTGCAAATGTAGTTTAGATAAAAGACAGTCCATCTCTTACCTTAGCATGACAATTAGGAAAATCTGCTCCCATTTATTACCAAGGTAAAGATAGTGTACATTGTTATCTATGCATAAGACAGCAAGAATCAAATCATTCTGCTTTGCTGTCATGGAGGAAGTGGCAAGGAAGAAAAAGTACTAGGTCAGCTTTTTCCTTTGTGCAGGGGAGTAACGGCGTGGGGTGCTGTGGCGCCCTTCAGATTACTTTGACCTCTACTGAGAGTTGACACTGACGCCAGGATAACCAACAAAGAACGAATCTGTGCGTTAGAGTGAACAAAGTTTCTCATAAAACACAAATAAACACATAAGAGAAGTGTGATCAGACTTCTTTAAGTATATATTGTGAACAATAAAGACAAATCTTGTGGAACATAGTGTGCAGAGTTTGCGTATACCTAGACTAAGGAAGACGTGGACAACCAAGGACACTTCAGCTTCTATCATCACCGATACTGTCGAAGGTGTGAGGAACACCATACTCACGTACAAGAGCAAGGAGTTACGAATTTTCTGTAGTATGGGGGACAGCCGCAGTTCTAGAGTCGCAAGGAGTTTTGTAATACAACCTATAGTCGGCAGTTTAGGTGGCGGGACTTATTGAATCCATACAGTTTGTCCAGCCATCAGTGAATGAAATAGCTGACAAAAACACCCCCTAGGGGTAATTTGTTTATATAAAAATGATCTATTCCCAGCCCATTGAGAGATGATCAAGACAATTCAAGACCTCGTCTGCAGGGGCTGTTTGTGTAGACGACTTGCTGTCTTTTATCAAGCTAAGTTTCCCTAAATTTAAAAATTATAAATTTTATATTAAGTTTGGTAAAACCCATTTTCTCAACAATCTGGTCGTGCTCGAACGCGGATAAAGGCCACATTGTGGTCCAATATACGTGTACTACAGTGGTACAAATAACCTACGAGCCAAGGTCCTTTGGAAAAAACAGTAAAACTAGATTCAGTTTTACAATATAAATCAGTATATATGAGTCCCTCCAGAGTCCAATCACGAGAGAATGACAGCCCAAAGGAAAACGGCCGCTCCACCCAGCGTTCACCCAAAGAAAACGGAGATGGGTACTCGCCCAACAGAAGATGGGGGGAAGCACCCGTCATCCACTGCCCAATCTTTGAAAATCGCTGACTACGAACAACAACAACCCAACTGATGTTCGTTTGTCTTAGTGAATATACACATAGTGTTTTATAATAGTTTAAAGACAGAAATTAAGAACAAAAATGTGTTTAAAGTTTTTTGTCTTATCGATCTACTGTTATGTTTAGAAGGAACTTTTAATATATAAGTGCTAGCTTTTAAATACATAAAAACAGTGACAGTATATAAATGTGTAAGTAAATTCACGTGTGATTTACAGTTAACAATGACATTTAAAGTGTATAGTGTATGAAGGTGTATAACATCGTATTATAAAACGTTATCCATCGTGGACAGGCTGACACAGCAAACTCAGCCATAAAACACCAGAACCCATGTACTCTGTACCCTTCATGGACATGGACCCTGAGGTAAAGCTTATTGGTGGTAGTGAGGTCCGTAGTGTCCTGACTCGTCATTGCCTGAATTAAGCATAACAAAAACTCAGCTGTTTATATCATACATTGTATTTTAAACACTCTACATGTCTGTACAGAATTTCATATACCATTAAAATGGCTTGTTTATGAAAAACTCAGTTTCAGTCTTTACAGACTAAGATATACCAATTAAAAATCTAATTTCAGTCCTGTACAGGATTAACACAAGATACAAACAAAGATTTTAATGATCCGAGGTCAAATTTAAATACTTACACAATGTCTGGAAATAATTAATTCAGACAATTCACATTATGAAAAATAAATTCCTTGAATCAGAACCCCTCTGAGGATGAAAATGTTTTGGATACATTTAATAATCAACAATATAAGGTGGACAGAGTACAGGCAATACAGCCGTAAAAACTCTGTCCACTAGCCCTACTGTAACTATGGTCAAACACCTTGTTACACTGAACAGACAACAATTGTCGCATAACAAGCTTACCTACGATGTAGTCGCAAACCTAATATCTAGGTCATAATAATGAAGAATTCATTAGTGGTTTTTTCCATCCATAGTAAATTCACTATGAAAAAGCGACTGAACATAGATAGATTGCTAAGTTCATTATCTTAAATGTCTTGTGGTAAGGGAAACCCTAAGGAACTTGATAAAGTCATTTCTCGGTGTATAAAGGCAATTATCAAATAGCCCATACGTTGTCTTAGCATATCATACTTTTAAATGCAGAGCAAGGCCACGAGTTGACATGCATTCTTAATATCAAGCTTGAAGCCACCAAACAAGATTTCAGACTTACTGGCATTTAGAATGAACATTAGACAATAGTCTCAGATCTCTAGGTGCTAATTATGACCTAAGAACAATGTGATTGGTTTAACAGATGTATTGTACAAGATAATTGTCACCACAAACTATTTAACGATAAAATATTTAATGTTCAATAAACGCTATTTTCACTTGTGAAGAAATTAGCAATGGTTTAACAAACAATAGTTTCATGCGATGCAAGCAAACGAGACCAGATGAAAAATCCACAAATCCAGTGGAAACAAACCTTTCAACTCTGTATAAAAAAGAGTATACCTAACTCCACTAAACCACAGAATGTAAAATCCATTATAGGCAAATATCAACTGTGTAATACAACAGACATTAAACGAACTGTCACACATAAACGTACTACGAAAATGTGATCTTTGTGATGGAACAACATTTGGGTCACAGTTATTGTAGTCTAGAAGCACATCATATAGGCACGTAAAACAACGTGGTTTCATCACAGAAAAGTGCATCAAGTGTTTAAGGTGAACACAAGGGAGGAAATGTTCACTGATGAAGTTTTTGAAATGCGGTATGCACATACAGCATTTATGCCCAAAATACATTTGCTGAACAGCAGAAACTTCAACAAATCAGGAGTCAACCAAGCAACAGCATTACATGTGAAGATATTTAAAGCAACTGCTCTCCCGATAGCTCGAGTTGAGGTCTTTATCTAATAAAATACACAAAACAAATGTTGCTAGCACAATTTGATCAGGTTCCACAAAGGTCCTTCATAAGAAGAACAGTGTTGCAGAAACCTGAATAACAACCCAATCCAAATTGTACAGTTAGGATTATTAGCTGTTTTTTTCCACGATTCCTGGTAAACAGACATAATGACATATCAGAAATCACTGTGGTCCTAGGAAACAGAAAAAGTCAGTAGAAGCTGTGGTAGTAGTATGATTTGCCTAAGTCAGTGCAGTTCCTGATTAAAAGAAACATTTACAGCACTGAAATCCATCTAAGGTCAAGTTAGCCTGTCCTTGACATTCATACGGACACTCATTAGTCCAACTTGATTAATCATTGGAAGTGATTTATGATCACTGTTTTGGTGCAAAATCTAGTACGGGGGGGGTGAGTAAACATTATGTTCACTTGCTGAAAACAGCAGCGCCAACATGATTATTGGTCCCATCACTCTCAAAGTGGGAAAGAAGCTGATATTGATAGCAGTGAAAATGAACTAGTTACGAGAATAACCGCTTGATCATGTTACCACAGCAAAAATTAATCATGTTACTGGAATAAATGAAGAACCAGTTGATAAGGTTTGGGATGTAGATGCGATAGTATTGATGAAATAAACCAAGCCCACAAGAGTCTCAGACTTATAACAAATGTTAGACACTGACCAAATATAAAGAGAACAGTAATTGGGGTTAGTACCATGGATATTAAATCCCCACATCCTGCCTAGCAATAATCGCATGGCTTTCAGACAGATAAAGCACAAATACATGAGCTCAGAAGAATCCAGAGCTACTGTCTATGATAATATCATACAGAACAGATGGACAATAAATTCATTGTGGAAGTTATCGAAGATAAGTTTAGACAGACCTCATTATTTCCCGCACCATGAGTCAGAAAAGACTTCTGAAACCACTTCCACTACGGTAGTAAATAATGCAGCGCATCTTGCAAAAAAGATGTAGCAAGTTCCTAATGACTGTCTGATGACCGTACCCTCAACTAACTAGGAAGCTTGGGACTTGCTTATGAAATTTCGCCACAAACCCATGTTGCCTACACGGCTGAAATTTCCCAAGTTTTCCTTAAGAGTAGGACTACAGAAATAGAAAGAGATTTACTCGAAACTTGTGGCCTAAAATCCACATGATCCTCAAAGTCCTGTCTAAACTTATCGTTTCAAATGAATATTATTTTGGTGCAACATCCTAACCAATTCTTACTAAAGCAACCTAAATACACATTTGAAGATCTGAAAGTCCCTTAAATAGAAATCCTAAAGAAAAGTTTGCTATGTTGAGGACAATCATCAAGGACTGTGAATAGATGGAGGAGGTTTGAATCCTTATACAGAGAAGCTAACAAGTGGAGATGAAAGAAGCAAATATCCTCAAAGATGTGGAATACTAATCAAAGCAATTAAGGGACTTATCAAAGAAGATTTGCCCTGAACTGAAATTCCTGATTGCCAACAAGAATGCTGGACTTAAATGAGAAACACACAGGAAGTACTTTGATCTCAAAAGGATAACAATAAATCATGCACTACACTCACTAAACGTAGTTACTGTCAGAGGTATCACAATGTTTTGATCCTCTAGTACCTCGTCTCACCAATAACCATAAGGGTAAAATACTTATGCAAGAAGCATGGAAAGCTCAAATTGATGGGATGATAAATTTACTCTAGAAATTAGTCAAGCAAGGGTGAAAAATCCAAGGATGTTTAAACAACTCATCAAATTAAACTTCCAGACATATAGGACAAGACGGAACAAGTACACATAACATTGTTCTGTGCCGCGTCAACCAGAGGTTATAGGGCGGTGTAGCTTACATGATAATGCCTGAAGGAAGTAACTAATTACTTTCAAAGCAGGGGTAGCACCCTTGAAGGTCAGAACAGTACAAAATTGGAACTGACAGCACTCAATGTACGTACAAAATTAGCTGTTATCTCAACAAAGTACTTGGATCATCTGACAATTGAAGGAAAACCGTGAACAGTGAGTGATAATGAAGCAGTCTTCTCCAGTTGATTAAGAAAAATAAGAGGTAAGTATGGTCAATGAGTACAGAACAGAGTTAGGCAGAAATAAAAGAGATCAGAGAGATAATCTCTTTCTCCACGTCTCTACCCAAGAGAAATCCAGCTTACCAGTATTGTCACGTGGTGTACCCACTCAAGAAATTTTGTGGAATAATAAATAGATGCTCCACGGACCGAACTGGTTTCTCTAATGAAAATAACTGGTATCAGCAAAAAGCTCCACATTATGCCGGGAAGAAACATTCAGCTTGAACACAGAGAGATTAAGTTGTTAAATACTGCAACACACAAGAATAGTCCATTGATAATCTAAATACTCTCTTAGGGTAATCACTTAAGAGTTACAGCACTGTCCTTTAATTTCATAAAGGAAAAAAACCTGAATTAAGAATACTGGAACCCATTAGAATACTGGGTTGGAAAGCTAATACAGAAAGATGTTGTATTACTCTACTGAAATATAAAATTCTGGAAACAATAAAAATCCCCAAATGAAAACATGACATGATTAATTCTTTAGGACTTTATCTCGACTCAGAAAAGATTACAAGAAGTCTAGGAAGAATTCATAATCTTCACTACCTATAGAAGCCTTACAATCCAATATTGATCCCCAAGAATCATTTGCTTAACAAAACTGAATTGTGGCAAAACGCCCACAGTAACGTGATTAACAGTGGGGTTAGCTGACACAACAGTTATCATATACGAACAGTCTTACTGGATACCTCACGGTCGACAAAGTGTGAAAAAACAAATAAAGGACTGTATTACTTACGTCACTATGAAATTCGAGTAGTCAGTAATCCAGGTCCACCTCTATCCTCTGAAAGAGTTATGTCATATCACTCCATTGAGGTGACAGGTGAGATTACACTGGACCAAAAATATTATAACCACAACAGTTGACAAAGTTCCCATTTAAGTGTACATCTCTTAGTTCACTTGTGCTACAACTTAGCATAACATCTAGAAGAAGCTACATATGTGGGAAATGTCGCTGAAACCTTTATCAAAATAATTCAGAATGTTTGCAGTCCAGACGGACATGTCCCAGACTTGTGATTGCTGACAATGCAACGAACTTTGTGCTGGTGCTGCTTAAAAAACAAATCTTTGAGCAACCAGAAGTACAACAGAAGCAGAATTAACACAGTTTTTCAGTTGGATATACATATCTCCTAAATCTCTGTGAAGGCTTACTCCAGGCCCTGTAACAACTTCAAACAGTTTACCAAGTCTGGCTCCTCCTCAGGAAAATTAATGACTTAAAAAAAAGAATAATAACAGACAAACATAAACACTTTTATTATAAAGAAAATAAAAAAATAAAACACATATTTGATTTACTGTTTGACCGGGAGCCCCACACGTCACCTTTCGGGGGGGGGGAGAAGGAGGGGAAGGGGTATCGGGAGCTTGACCTTACCCTACAGTTAACAAG
Source organism: Cherax quadricarinatus (assembly GCF_026875155.1). Lineage (NCBI taxonomy): Eukaryota > Metazoa > Arthropoda > Malacostraca > Decapoda > Parastacidae > Cherax > Cherax quadricarinatus. The sequence goes on along the minus strand of NC_069456.1, from coordinate 30,057,264 downwards.
CATCCGGCAATGAAACTAGTTTACTATATACTCCCTCGCTGACTGCAATCTATTGAACTTTTTCCCTATACAATCTCCATGGCACGGTGGATTTTATAAAGAAAGATCGTCATTTTAAAACGTTTGTAAAGGAGAAACCTCTTTCATCGTCAGAGAATAGACTAAGAAGAATTCCGAACAATTGTGACTGAAAATAGAAAAATATTAGTTAACAGACTTCTAAATTACTTACCAATGAACTGGACAATTTAGAAAGTGTTAAGTCCATCTCATTTAGCGTACATGGCAGAAGGCTCGAACCTGTTCCTCCATGAATGATAAGAAATCAAAGAGGTCCTACTTATTTGCGAACCTGAGCAACTCAGAAGTAAATTCAAACACATTAATAAAGTGATTGAATTTGGGAGAAAATTTGGCGAGAAGACTATCTCACCTCAATTGAGAGAACACTTCCTAAGGAGCTGGTGTACCTGAAAAACAAAAGGGGATGGAGTCGCCATAAGACCTGTTGACAATAGAGATTTATTGACAATGAAGGACCCGAGACCCATTGGCCACTTTGTAAAAAATGTGACCAACTATCCTGATGCAAATGGAATCAACCGGACAGTAGAACTCTTTATGAGCAAAGGTTTAGATGAATAAGCGGACAATAAATAGAACTAGTACCAATAAGAAATTACACAGTTTTGGAAAACAAAATATAGTTGGATTCTCCAGGAAACCACACAGACTAAAACAGTTCAGAGAAGTCAAGCAGCAGTGGAGGCGATAGAGAAAATTAAAATTAATGTTAAGTGATGAAGATGATCACCTTAAGTCGAACCACCGCCGCCCCCCAGTGTGGAGAAATATTTCACCAGGAGGGGGTAACAGCCCCCTTCATCCCCCTTCAGCCCCTTTTCAGCCCTGATGGGCCCAGCCCTCCTCAGAAGGGGCATATAAACTTGTTTAACTGCGATAAAACATGAGATTAACTGAAAGCAGATGCAGTACGAGTATGGGACATGGTCCTTCGACTGTACGCTCCTTTCAGACTCCTGTGTTGCAAAGTGAGTTTAATAAGAGACAGTCCAACTCTTACCTTAGCATGACAATTAAGGAAATCCTGCTCCCACTTTTTTACATGGTAAAGATAGTGTAGCATAGTTGTCTATGCTTGAAGACAGCACGAATCAAACATTTCTGCTTTGCTTCATGGAATTAAGTGGCAAGGAAGTAAAAGTACTAAGTCAGCTTTTTATTTGATGCTAGGGATTAACGGCGACGGGATGCTGTCGGCGCTACAGATTACTTTATTGACTCTCTGAAGTGACACTGACGCCAGGAAAACCAACAAAGAACGATCTGTGCGTTAGTGTAACAAAGTGTCTCAATAAAACACAATAAACACTTAAAAAGTGTGATCAGCTCTTTAGTGATAAGATTGTGAACAATAAAGAAAAACTTGTGGAACTAGTGTACCGAGTGTGCTACTGTTCCAACTAGGACGACAAGGACATCCAAGGACACTTCAGCTTCTATGCAAGTCAACCGAAAACTGTCGAAGGTGTGAGAGACCACATAACCTCACGCTACAAGATCAATGTAGTTAGATTTAGGGGGGGTGTAGTATGGGGGACTGTTCATTTCATGATTGCAAGGCGTTTGTACTCAACGCTATAGTCCGGCCGTTAGGTGGCGGACTTTTGAATCCACACAATTAAGTTTGTCATCCATCAGACAATGAAATATGCTTACATAACACCCCCTAGGGGTAAATTTTATTGTTTACATATTAATGATCTCTTTCAGCTCGTTGAGAGATATGATCATGACAACAATTCAAGACACGTCTGAGCAGGGGCGCTGTGTAGACGATTTTCTGTCTTTATCAGCTAAGTGTTCCCTAAAAATTAAAAAAGTTTTAAATTATAATCTTAGTTGGTAAACCCATTTCTCAAACACCAGAAAAAAAAACAAATAAAAAAAAAAAAAAAAAAAGAGCCAAATGCTGGAACAGGTCTGTCAGCCTGTCCAGATTCCCGTTTTATGTCTGCCTGGTACTTCGATCGAATGAATTCTTATCAACATCACGTCAACTGCAAACAGGGACACTTTGGAGTCTGTGAGTGTGAGTGGTAAGAGAGAGAGCGCGGCGTGCGCACGGATGTGATGCGTATGTGTGTTTGTGTAAATGCACAGTAACGTATGCATAAATTGTATGATGCACAATCATAAATGCCAATTCATGAATGCATATTGCATATATGCAATATGTATGCAATATGCCATATATGCATTATGTATGCATATAGCATATATGCAATATGTATGTCATTGCATATATGCAATAGTATGCATATGGGGGGGGGGGGGGGGGGGGCCCCAAATTATTGCAATAAGTAATGGCCATATGCATATATGCACTATTAAGCATATTCAAGTATGCAATATGTATTCAGTATGTATATATTCAATATGTATGCATAGTATATAAGCCAATATGTTCATAGTATGTATCAATTATGTATGCATATGTAATAATGCAATATGTATGCATATTATATATCAATATGTATGCAAAAGTATATATAGCACTATGTAATGCATAATGTATAATAATGCAATATGTATGCATATGTATAAATTCAATATGTATGCATATGAATAATATGCAATATGTATGCATATGTTATATATGCAATATGTATGCATATGTTATATAGCAATATGTATGCATATGTATATATGCCAATATGTATGCATATGTATATATGCAAATATGTATGCATATGTTATTATATATATATATATATAAAATATATATATAAAATAAATATATAAATATATATAAATATATATATGATATCGCATTTATGTATGCATATGTATTTATCAAGCATATGAATGCATGTGCGATGTGTGTGTATATACATGAGTGAGGAGTGGTCACTTAGTTATGCATATTACATTTCAGTATGCCGCACCCTCAGTTCCACCCTCCTAGGCAGTTATATAACTGTCCTCATTCAGACTTGTTCTCAAATATTACAGATAATACTACTCGTTATATACATTCTGGTGCCTATGGAAATTTTCCAAAATCAGATATACACTCACCAACTGCCCGTGAAGTTAACAATCATCATTAATGAGCAACTAAATAAACTTCATCACAGTTCAGTGCTTTCCCTAATTATCCCTTGAGTGAGGAGAGAAAGTTACGTTTTCACTACCCTCTAACACCCTAACACTAGAAAAACCGAGATTATTATTATAAATAAAAAGAAGCACTAAACCATAAGGCTTATATCAGCGAATAACCGAGATAACCTTACCAATTTCTCCCACAAGGTGGAGTGTTATCTACTCTGGCTGTGTGCGTGACGCGACTTGTTTACAGTAAATATCTACCTCGTGCCACCAGTACAGAGTAAATATCTTATCAGTAACATTCAGTCCTTATCACTACATAAAATCATTCACTAATATAATTCCACACAACACTTAGTTCCCTATCCAAATGTGTAACCACATGCTCTCGCGCTACCGTCAACAGAGATGGGATAAGGGGGGTCACCATAAACTAGCCACTTCGTAGCAAAATCTAAATCACTCACATACAGATATCCACACATTATCTATGTCGTGTAACAACTTGATCATTTGAACTAAAGGTAATTACAAGCACTTGTGACTGGATGGTTATCCAGCCTGAGGCTGTGTGTCTATAAAAATTATGCATTTTTTTATCTTTATATATTGGCTTTTTACTAGACAAACTTCAGTTACTGTACTAAGACCATCACTAACATGACAAACACAGTTTTTTCATTATTATGAGGTCACAACATTTGTCCTAATGTGTGGTCACAATATTGTCCTGTAGTGTGGTCACAACATTGTCATGTTGTGTGGTCACAACATTTGTCCTGTTGTGTGGTCACAACATTGTTCTGTTGTGTGGTCACAACATTGGTTTCTGTTGGTTTGGTCACAACATTGTTCTGTAGTGTGGACACAACATTGTTCTGTGTGTGTTCACAACATTGTTCTGTTGTTGGTCCACAAATTGTTCTGTTGTGTGGTCACAACAATTGTCCTGTTGTGTGGTCCAACATTGCTGTTCCCTGTTGTGTGTGACACAACCATTGTCCTGTGTGTGGTTCAACACATTGTACTGTTTGTGTGGTCACAACATTGTCCTGTTGTGGGGTCACAACAATGTTCTGTTGTGTGAGTCACAACATTGTCCTATCTGCCAAGCCATAAACTTCCAAAATAACATAGTAAAATTCTGACCTACACAAATAACCCCACATAAAAAGAGAGAAGCTTACGACGACTTTTCGTCCGACTTGGACCATTTACAAAGTCACACTTTGTGTTACGTTGGTTATTTTGTGTTCGTTCCCAGTCACGGTATTTGTGCCTTTTTTGTTATTTAATCTGACCTCACTCCACCTTTCATTATTTTTCTGTTTTGCACGATAACCACTGACAGGCTCCTGGATGTCCCCCAGAAACATAAATACAGAGACCACTGCTGTTGCCTGTTACTGCTAGATGCGCGCGCGCTCGTGTTTGTGTGTATATGTGTTGAGTGTGTGCGCGCGCATATTAACATTGTTTTTTCCGTTAGTTTTGAAGCAAATAAATAACATAAGTTCTTTCTTTGATTCTGTTTAAATACTGAAAATTGAGTCTCAAGTTAGAGGATATAAACTTATGTTGTAGCAAAATAATAGCGATGTAAGATTACGTGAGTGTAATATGGATATTACTTTTATTATTGTTTAATATGAGAATATTTAACTTAAAGTATTATGATTTAAAAATTTATTTAACTATGATGTTATCTGTGCATGTTGAATTGTTTAGAGCTGTTACCTGTAAACGAGACATGTTTTGCTTAAGATGATAATGGATTTATTAAGAACCTATCAAAACACATTTTAGTAATAGACTTTTCAGTTGTCGCTTAAGGAAATTAGATAATAGCATAAGAAGTAGTTAATGAAATAAGGGAGGTTAGTTAATGATATAAGGAAATTAGATGTAATGGCAAAGGAAGTTTAGTTAATGGCAAAAGAAGTTAGGTTTAATGTCCAAGAAGGAAATTAGTTAATGGCATAAGGAGTTAGTTAATGACGTAATTAAGTATGGCATAGGAAGTTAGTTAATGACATAAGGGAAGTTAGTTAATGGAATAAGAAATGTATTAATGACATACGGTGAAGTTAGTTAAATGACATAAGGAAGTTAGTTAATGACATAAGGAAGTTAGTTTTAATGACATAAAGAAGTTATTAATGACATAAGGAAGTTAGTTAATGAACATAAGGAAGTTAATGACATAGTGAATGTTAGTTTAATAACAATAAGGAAGTTAGATAATGAATAAGGAAGTTAGAGGCATAACAAAGTTAGTTAATGAGTTATGTTTAAGACCTTGTGGTAGTTATAAAAATAGTAGGAATGAATACATTGTGGGAGTGAGTTGGACTACTATCTTGTGCTACCAGTCTGGAGCCGTGTTCCCCCTTGAAGTGGAAGAGACTGCCTAGGTTGTCATTGTTCTAAGCCTCTGGGTCATGACCTGCTTCGCATGGGCCAGTAGGCCTATTGCAGTGTTCCTTCTTTCTAATGGTTCTTAGTTTTTCATATAAGAAGTTTAGTTAATAGCATAAGAAAGTTAGGTAAATTGCATAAGAAAGGTTTAGGTTAAGAACAAATGAAGTTAATCACATTTAAAGTTAGTTAACGACATAATGAAGTTAGTTTAATGGAAGTAAGGAATTAGTTAATATGACATAAAGAAAGTTAAGTTAATGATATAAAGAAGTTAGTTAATGAAATAATGAAGTTAGTTAATGACAAAACGAAGTTTAGTTTAATTGACATAAGGAAGATAGTTAAGGCATAAGGATCCTAGTAAATGAACATAAAAGCAGTTAGATATTGGCAGAAGGAAGTTATTTAATGACATAAGGAAGTTAGTTAATAGCATAAGGGTATTAGTTAATGGCAAAAGAAAGTTAGGTAATGACATAATGAAGTTAATCACATATTAAATTTAAGTTAACGATAAAAGGGAAACTAGTTAATGACATAATGAAGTTAGTTAATGACATAATGAAGTTATTTTAATGACATAACGAAGCCGTTATGACATAATGAAGGTTAGTTAATGACATAACGAAGCTAGTTAATGACATTAAGGAAGCCAGTTAATGACACAAAGAAGTTAGTTAATGACATAAGGAAGCCAGTTAATGACACAAAGAAGTTAGTTAATGACATAAGGAACCCAGTTAATGACATAAAGAAGTCAGTTAATGGCATAAGGGAAAGCCTAGTTAGTGACAAAAAGGAAGTTAGTCTCGCCTTTGCATTTTGCACTTTCAATTGACGTAAATTTTATCTTTGTAATATGTTATTGTGAAATTTCACTTATAATTGTTAATTAAGTAATATAACGTATCTTGTAAGACATTTCTACTGATACACAATATTTACTTAATGAAATTTACTTCAAATTAGTTTATTGAAATTTAAGTATGAGAATAAAAATCTTTACTGAACTCAACAGTTACTTAATCTTCGATAAAAATTTATATCATTGTTATTGTTAACTAAACACTGTTATTAAGCTGACTAAACATGATGTTTAAAAGATCTGAGTTTGGGAAATATAACAATAAACATTGTTACAGAGTAAATCAACAAGGTAAAAGAATGATCGAGTAGTGGTGGACACCACAGTATGATCAAACATTGTTTCGTGTAGTGGTGACACCGAAGATAATCAAACATTGTCGTGTTGTGTGAAATCACAGGATGATCAAACATTGATCTTGTAGTGGTAACACCACAGGATGATCAAACATTGTCGTGTAGGGTGACACCACGGGGATGATCAAACATTGATCTTGTAGGGGTTAACACCAGAGGATGATCAAACATTGATGGGTGTAGTGGGTTGAAACCACAGGATGATCAAACATTGATCTTGTAGTGGTAACACCAGAGGATGATCAAACATTGATCGTGTAGTGGTGACACCACAGGATGTATCAAACATTGTTTCGTGAAATGGTGACACCACAGGATGATCAAACATTGACCCTGTAGTGGTGACACCACAGGATGATCAAACATTGATCATGTAGTGGTGACCCCACGGGATGATCAATCATTGATCGTGTAGTGGCGACACCACAGAATGATCAAACATTGATCTTGTAGTGGTGACACTAGAGGATGATCAAACATTGATCGTGTAGTGGTGAAACCACAGGATGATCAAACATTGATCTTGTAGTGGTAACACAAGGGATGATCAAACATTGATCGTGTACTGGTGACCACCACAGGATGACAAACATTGATCGTGAAATGGTGACACACTCAGTGACAAACATTGATCGTGTAGGGGTGACACCACAGGATGATCAAGCATTGATCCTGTAGTGGTGACACCACAGGATGATCAAACATTGATCCTGTATGGTGACACCACAGGAGATCAAACATTGATCATGTAGTGGTGACACCACAGATCATCAAACTTTTGATCGTGCAGTGGTGACACCACAGGATGATCAAACTTTAAAAGTGTAGTGGTGACACCACAGGATGGTCAAACATTGATCTTTATAGTGGTGACACCACAGGATGATCAAATATTGATCGTGTATTTGGTGACACCACACGGTGGACCAAACTTTTGTCGTGTAGTGGTAAACCACAGGATGATCAATCATTGATCGTTGTAGTGGCGACAACACAGAATGATCAAACATTGATCTTGTAGTGGTGACACTAGGGGATGATCAAACTTGATATTGTAGTGTTGACAACAATAGGATGATCAAACATGATCTTGAGTGGTGACACCAGAGGATAAATCAAACATTGATCTTTTTAGTGGTGAAACCAGAGGATGATCAAACATTGACCATGTAGTGATGATACCACAGGATGATCAAACATTGATCTTGTAGTGGTGACACCACAGGATGATTAAGCATTGATCGTGTAGTGGGGACACCACAGGAAAAAACATTGATCGTGTAGTGGTGACACCACAGGATGATCAAACATTGATCCTGTAGTGGTGAGATCAAAGGATGATCAAACATTGTTCCTGTAGTGGTGACATCACAGGACGATCATTCATTGATCGTGTAGTGGGGACACCACAGGATGATCAAACATTGATCGGGTAGTGGCGACACCACAGGATGATCAAGCATTGATAGTGTAGTGAGGACACCAGATGATGATCGAACATTAATCGAGTAGTGTTGACACAATAGGATCATCAAACATTGATCATGTAGTGGTGACACCAGAGGATCATCAAACATTGATCTTGTAGTGGTGACACCAGAGGATGATCAAACATTAACCATGTAGTGATGATACCACAGGATGATCAAACATTGATCTTGTAGTGGTGACACCACAGGATGATCAAACATTGATCGTGTAGTGGTGACACCACAGGATGATCAAACATTGATCGTGTAGTGGTGACACCACAGGATGATCAAACATTGATCGTGTAGTGGTGACACCACACGGTAATCAAACATTGATCGTGTAGTGGTGATACCACACGGTGATCAAACATTGATCGTGTAGTGGTGACACCAGAGAATCATCAAACATTGATCTTGTAGTGGTGACACCAGAGGATGATCAAACATTAACCATGTAGTGATGATACCACAGGATGATCAAACATTGATCTTGTAGTGGTGACACCACAGGATGATTAAGCATTGACCGTGTAGTGGGGACACCACATGATAAAACATTGATCATGTAGTGGTGACACCACAGGATGATCAAACGTTGATCCTGCAGGGGTGACACCACAGGATAAAACATTAACCCTGTAGTGGTGACACCACAGAATGATCAAACATTGATCCTGCAGTGGTGACATCACAGGATGATCAAACATTGATCTTGAAGTGGTGTCATCACAGGATGATCAATAATTGATCCTGTAATTGTGACACCACAGGATGATCAAGCATTGATCGTATAGTGGTGACACCACAGGATGATCAAACATTGATCATGTATTGGTGACACCACAGGATGATAAAACATTGACCGTGTAGTGGTGACACCACAGGATGATCAAACATTGATCGTGTAGTGATGACAAAACAGGATGATCAAACATTGATCCTGTAGTAGTGACACCATAGGATGATCAAACATTGATCCTGTAGTGGTGACACCAGAGGATGATCAAACATTGATCCTGTAGTGGTGACCTGACACCACAGGATGATCAAACATTAATCGTGTAGTGGTGACACCACAGGATGATCAACCATTGATCATGTAGTGGTAACACCACAGGAAGATCAAACATTGATCGTGTAGTGTGACACCACACGGTAATCAAACATTGACGTGTAGTGGTGATACCACACGGTGATCAAACATTGATGGGTGTAGTGGTGACACCACAGGATGATCAAACATTAAATCGTGTAGTGGTGACACCACAGGATGATCAAACAATGATCTTTGTAGTGGTACACCAGAGGATGATCAAACATTGATCGTGTAGTAATGACACCAGAGGATGATCAAACATTGATCGTGTAGTAATGACACCAGAGGATGATCAAACATTGATCGTGTAGTGGTGACACCAGAGGATGATCAGACATTGATCTTGTAGTGGTGACACCACAGGATTATCAGACATTGATCGTGTAGTGGTGACACCACACGGTGATCAAACATTGATCGTATAGTGGTGACACCACAGGATGATCAAACATTGATCGTGTAGTGGTGACACCAGAGGATTATCAAACAATGATCATGTAGTGACTCCAGAGGATGATCAAACATTGATCGTGTAGTGGTGACACCAGAGGATGATCAAACAATTGATCTTTGTAGTGGTGACACTAAAGGATGATCAGACATTGATCTTGAGTGGTGACACCACAGGTTTATCAAACATTGATCTTGTAGTGGTGACACCAGAGGATGATCAAACATTGATCATGTAATGGTGGACACCAGAGGATTATCAAACATTGATCTTGAAAGTGGTGACCCAGAGGATGATCAAACATTGACGTGTAGTGGTGACACCACAGGATGATCAAACATTGTATCTTGTAGTGGTGACACCAGAGGATGATATTCCTTAATCTTGTAATGGTGACACCAGAGGATGATCAAACATTGATCTTGTAGTGGTAACACCAGAGGATGATCAAACATTGATCGTGTAGTGGTGATACCAGAGGACGATCAAACATTGATCGTGTAATGGGGACACCAGAGGATCATCAAACATTGATCGGTGTAGTGGGGGACACCACACAGTGATAAAACATTGATCGTTTTAGTGGTGACACCACAGAATGATCAAACATTGATCCTGTAGTGGTGACCCCAAGGATGATCAAACATTGATCCTGTATTTGGTGACGTTAACACCAAGGATGATCAACATTGATCGTGTAGTGGTGACACCACAGGATGATCAAACATTGATCGTGTAGGGGACCCCACACGCTAATCAAAATTGACGTGTAGTGTGTGGTGACACCACACGGTGAAAACTTGATCGGGTGGTGACACCACGGATGATCAAACATTGATCGTTAGTGGTGACCCCAAAGGGGGA